>CM060407.1:67481366-68003856 GCA_030545235.1 Helianthus tuberosus | reverse complement strand
TCGAGCCACCAATCATACTGAACAACGTACTTAAGTAAATAAGGACAACCACAATACGATCGGTGACCAAAAGCTAGTTAACCAAGTTTTTTTTTTAATTTGTGACAGCGGAAGCATAAACGTAAAGTTCAAAACATAAGTTCGCAGTTCATAAGTTTAAAGTCCAACACATAGGTTTAATAAGTTCATAATGTTTTAAACATTAAACACTGGACATAACCGTCCGCACACCACAACGACTCCTTCCTCGTGCAAACTCCAAATGTTTAGCGACCTGTAAGGCATGTAACAACGAGTTAACAACAAAGTTGAGTGAGTTCACGTTTGGTTGTTTAGTTATAGCATTCGTTTCGTAAATCATATGTTCGTTTTGTAAACCATGTATCGTATAAGCTTGGATCGCGGTCTTTCTGACATGTTTGCGAAGATTAGTGGGGGTTTCCCATGTGTTACTAGACCACGCGTATCGACTGCTACGAAAATGTAAGAGGTGCCCTAAGTCAATGTCTATCAGCATTGACCCTTTGCCCATAGTCCATTAGTACACGCCCGTTCGACTGGCACGGTGTGAGGTTTGTTAAACCTAATAGCGCTATTAACTAATGACCCGCTCGCCATAGGCCTCGGCGATTAAGTCGATAATTGAGCGACTTAAAGTGATAGAGTTGATGGTCTTATGATCGTGTACGTAGGTTTTACGTACGTGCCCTTCAATCCGAGGACAGTAGTAAGTATGAGTGTACGTAGGTTTTACGTACGTGCCCTTCATTCCGAGGACAGTAAAAAGTAGTTTAATAGTAATGACAGTATAAGTAGTTATTCAATCCCATTCCCAAACCCCTGGGAATCCCATGCCTTAGAAAAAGTGTGAACTCACCTTGGTTTGCTCGGTTAGGTTCTCAAATATAGTTAACAGTCAAGGTCGGTCAATCACGTCCTAATAAGGTACGGATAACAATCAGTTTCTCATGCATAACACGTATCCTACGTATGGTTTATTTGCACATTACTTCGTCCACATAACAGGTACACACTTTAACGATTTATGCCCATATGAACTTCCCATCCATTCCCCACTCATAAACAAACATACGATATTGCACGTAACACATATAACATGTTAGATAATTCACCGATAGCATACTCGACATTTAGACACGCAAGTCACAACTTATGTCAATTCAGCATTAATATTCGAAACCGGCTGTTTTCGGACATTTAAATAAATAGTTAAATTATTCCAAAAATTCCCAAATTTTTACAGAATGTCTTAAACATTCCATATTTTATTGTGTAAAAATATCGGGGTCCGGTTCAGTACCAATATTTTATAGAAAATCGTCTACCGAACTGTGATCAGATTTGTCACATTCTGATCACAGTTTACGGAATAATTGGTCTAAAATTCCTCGGAAGTCCGTTTGACAAAATTCCAGTTCGAGGGTCACAAATACATCAGTGACTATCTATGGTATGAATTTAGGGGCTGGTTCAATTCAGGTTTCAAATTACGACCGAGAAACGTACAGCCCATTTTACTGCAGTAAAAATCAGCCTTAGCTGCTGTCACGAAAACAGACTTTTAAAATAGTAAACGACTTCAAAAAAATACGATTCCAGCGCCATTTTCTTCGTTTTTCGAAAAGACACGATTTAGGCTTTTGAAATTCCGTTTTTCCGAGTTTTTAAAGTCCGTTTACAGCCTGTTGAAGGCGGCTGGAAAAGTACATCAGCAAGTTGTTTCGCGGTTTAAACAATTACTAAATCGCATCAACGAGTGTCCGAACAATGGATTTAACAAGAAACCAACAATCAACCATCAAGTATGATTTAACCAACCCTAAACCAATCCACATACCCATGACAACATCATCTAATTGCATTTCATATACAAGTAAACTTCATGTAACCTTTATGTTTATATTTTTAGTGTTCTTGCATTTTAGTTGTAAACATACTACACCCTTTTGATCATAGCATCGAGACGAAACAAGATTAACAAGAGTGTAACAAGGGACTTACTACTAGCTTAAAGCTAGGGACGATTCTAGTGAAGATAAGTTGAGAACAAGATGGTGAAAAAGCTAGAAACAAGTTCCTTTGAAATCCCCTCAAGTTGCAACCTCCATTGATGGACTTCAAGCTTTGTAGGGAATATGTAAATGAAGAAGATGAATGTGTAAAGGTGAGGGCGGTGGATTCGGTTGTGATGAACCGAATGAGAGAGAGAGAGTAGAGTGATGAGGGTTGAGTGTGAATCTATGGAATGATTGTGTAGGATGCACTTCATAATTATAAGGATCCTTTCTAATATCTTGTCCACTCTATCAAGTAAGCAATCAATAAGATGTAGAACAAATCAAAGAAATATTGTGGGGATCCTTGTGGGTCCACTTGTGAACCGAAATCGGTTTAGGGGGGGGGGGGGGGCTTGATGTAAGTTTGTAACTTAGTTGGTAAATACAAGTTCCATTCTAAGTACATAATTCCATAAACTAGTTAGTAAGGAAATTAGTGGGTGTTTAGGTAAACAGGGATCACGACTAGCCAAAAATAATAAAATAACGTGTTTGACAAATATTTGGTGTCCCGGGTAATGTCCGGGTTGTTCGGTCGGATACTGTTCCGTTAAAGTGCTTAATTGTACCGTAAAGTGTCTTATTTATATATTTTTGTAACGAAATAAATTTCTAACACATAGGAAAATATACCGGACCATTTAGTGACTTTTCTGTATACTACCAGTATGTTAACATGCTCATGTAAGTATAGTTCAGTAATCAGAGAGCAGTTAAATATTTCAACACAGTCACCAAGCACTTAAATTATTATTAAATAAATTGTACGGAATACATGTAAATTGAGGGTTTGTCACACTGAAGGCTTGGGAAAATGTGGCTATAAAAGTTACCTAATAAACGATGTTTTAAATTCAATAAAATAGGGTTTGTCCCTATAAATGTATTGTAATAAGAAACTTGGGTTTTGCCCATGTATTTATTAATATCAAGTATGGTGGTTTTACTCTGATAAACATTTCCTAACTACGGTCCTGATGTAAATTCCGCTGCGAGACTAAATAAACTGATACCACCAAAATCTGTGATCACGTCCGCCCGTTCCCGGGGATCAGGGATCGGGGGTTGTGACAATTCGCAACCTACCGACATAACGTCGAAACGACCGCCACAACCTCAACACTTGCCAACATAAATGGCGCGAGCTACGGCCCAAGCTCGATCGTTTCAAGGCTTACTACGATCTGCCACGCGGTGCACCCAACCCAAGCCTAACCCACGCCCCGCCATACCCCACGGACACGTCACTAGACGGTGGAGGGCTCCAATTCCAGGTGTCAACTCATGCCCCAACCCAAACCCAAACCCAACCCAACCCCAAGCCCCACATACCCCCACGGTATAAATTCCCCTATTATATATACCGCCCCCCACTCTTCATTACTTTCAACAATTCCTCATCTTTGTCTAGTCCACTCTCTTCAACGGATTAATGGCCACAGTTAGTACATTCTCACTCATCTTCATCTTCATCTTCATCACTCATTTCTTCACCGGCAATGGGGATCAAGTTACCCATAGAGAAACACTCGAGATAGTCACTTACGGTGGTGGTGCATTACCATCCCCACCACCGAAAGATGATCATTATTGTCCCCCTCCTTGCCCACCTCCCCCCTCCTCCATCATGCCAACCAATGTCACCACCCACCACCTCCCCCACCACCACCACCGCCACCACCATCACCACCTCCCCCATCCCCATCGTGCCCGGAACCAACACCACCACCACCACCTCTCCCGCATCCTGCCCACCACCAACCATGCCACCACCACCACCAACCCCATCACCCGCCACCACCACCAACCCCATCACCACCACCACCATCACCTCCACCACCAGTACCAAAAAAAATCACCACCACCACCAATCCCATCACCACCACCACCACCACCATCACCCCCACCACCAGTACCAAAAAAATCACCACCACCACCACCAAAAAAAATCACTAGTTTTCGAGAGCAAGCGGCTAGAGATAGTCTACGACGTAATTCAAACCTTTAAAAAGAAAGTGACACACGACCCCTTAGGAATAACAAAGACATGGAAAGGCGGAGATATTTGCAATTACACAGGGTTCATATGCGACACCGTACCCGATTTCAAACAAAAAGCCGTTGCCGGCGTCAAGTTCAACAACTTGAACTTCAACGGCCCAAATCTAACCCTCAACGAATTCCTCATCGGCTTACCGGACATCGTTTTCTTCCATGCAAACTCCAACAACTTCACCGGCACCATACCTTCTGACATCAAAAACCTACGCTACTTCTACGAACTCGACCTCAGTAACAACAATTTCTCGGGTAGATTCCCATACGAAGTCCTCGGAGCCACCAAGTTACTCTTTCTCGACCTCAGGTTCAACACATTCGCTGGCACAGTTCCTGCACAAGTCTTCGGTCTCAACCTCGATTTGCTCTTCATCAACAGCAATAATTTCATCCAAACCCTGCCCTACAATCTTGGTAAAACCACGGCGCTTTACCTAACCCTAGCTAACAACAAATTTGTGGGTGGAATTCCTCCGAGCATTGGTCAAGCTTCCAATACTCTACTCGAGGTTCTTTTCTTAAACAACCAGTTAACCGGTTGTTTACCGTACGAGATCGGATATTTGAAGAAGGCCACTGTGTTCGACGTCGGATTTAATATGTTGCATGGCCCGATTCCACACTCGTTTCAGTGTTTAAAGAAAATGGAGCTTTTGAACTTGGCATATAATAAGTTCTCAGGTGTGGTGCCGGAGGAGGTGTGCAGCCTGCCGAATCTGTCGAATTTTACGCTTTCGTATAATTATTTCACTCAGGTTGGTCCACAGTGTCGAAAGCTAATCGATAGAGGGATACTTGACATGACAAAGAACTGCGTTATAGATCTTAACAACCAGAGAACAGATGACGAATGTGAGGAATTCTTCTCGAGAAATCATTATGTATGTCCAAACGAAAAGTTTCTCACAACGTATGCACCTTGCAACGAATCGGGTGCTCAAGTTAAGTCGTCGAATATTCAAGGGAGTGTGCCGGCGTCGGTGCAGGCTCCACGAAGGGGAAGTTATGGAGCTCTTTCGCCGCATTAACTCATATTATGGGGCGTGTGTATAATGGCTTTGTTTTTATTTATTATTATTATTATTTATTTTTTGTGTGTGTGTGCTTTTAAGGGAAAATAATTGGACTTATTCATGTAGTCCTGGAACTGTGGTTGCTTTCAAAATGTATGTGCAATATAAACATTTGGTATTGCTTTTGAAGTAAAATATACATATAATTGTGTATAGCTAAGTCGGGTGAACATTTTAGTGTTATGAGATGCCTTTACATACAAATACATTATGTGATTGATGATAAAAAGCAATAAGATAATATTATAGAAAGAAGAAAGTTAACATCCTATTAATGCAGTTATTTGTTTTAGTGTATTAAACAAAAAATACATATATAATAGGCTTGTTTCGAATTACAAGGCTACTTGAGTTCGATAAGTAAAATTTGGACTCCTATTTGTTTACTAAAAAAAATAAATTATAGGTTCATGTTTAAGGACATTTGAGATGGCCCGATCCAATATTGTAGCGAGCCGTTTTGAGTAGCACACAAGCGATTTGGCTGGTTTCACTTGATTTTTACATCTATATTCAAAGAATTTGGACTCCTATTCATTTACTAAAAAAAATAATTATAGGTTCATGTTTAAGGCCTGGTCCAATATTGTAGCAAGCGTTTTTGAGTAGCACACGAGCGATTTCACTTGTTTACCTTGATATTTACATTTATATTTATATTTAAAGAACTATTTTAAATACAATAAAGCTTTTGAACCAAGAATATAATACCATCAAATGTTTTCTTACAGATTTGTTAGTTTTTATATCAAATTGGTTTTGTGTAATATGTTCGAATCTAATATTCATACATTAGTTAGGATTGTTACTCTGTATATAACACAAAAGTTTCTTATTTCATGAGTGAAGTAAATGGATGGTTTTGTAGGTTTACCAAAATTTTGAATTTGTTCTCTAATTTTCCAAAAGAATACGAATTATTTATGTGGTTTACACTTTGTAACACATTTAGTTTCAAACCAATAAATCTAAAAGTTTCAATAGGTCTGATTTAGGGACTAAATTCGCTACAAAATGCAGGTGTAACTTTACATTTTTTTTGTGTGTGCCGACATGAACATGTACAAGCAGGTGTAGAACAAAAATCTTTTTTTGGGAAGAGAGATTGTTGGTGCATGAGAATGTCTGTTGACTTCATCTACATCAAGTCTTGAGTCAAGATATATCAAGATTAGAGCTTAAAAGTCAAGATTAGGATTTATAATGTTATTTCGCTTATGTGAACAATGTTTAGATGGGATTTCGCTTTTAGGGACATGGTGATTTCGCTCATGTGGTATTGACATAAAAGCGAAATCAGTTACATGTGATTTCGCTTATATGGTATGCCATATGAGCGGAATCAGCTCAACTATATATACCTCACATGTGTCATTAGGTTAGGACATTGGAGCGAAATCAGGTCATGTGATAGGTGCTGAAACTCTGTCAATTTTGTATCAGAAAGCATTAATAAAGAAGGAATTGAAAGGAATAGCTGTTGTTACATTGCGTATACTGATTCCGCCTTTATACGTGATGTTGAACTGCCTTGACTGATCGTTTAGGGTCACGACACGGTCCAACAAGTGGTATCAGAGCTTCAGGACGAGGAGTTCATAATACTTCAGCTGATTCGACATTATTCTCTCATTTCTACTCAATTTCTCTTTTATTTTTCCGAATTAAACAAGTTCCTACGGACAAAATGAGTTGAATCTCAAGTATTTTGAGCGAAATTGTCAGTTAAACAATCTGTAATATAATCAGACCTTAAAACAAAGTAAAACTCAATCAATTTTAACAAAATTTCAATCGGTTCACGAACAGAAATTTCAAACTCAGATCTGGAACGAATTTGTGGTTAAAATTGAACATAATACATATCATTGTGATCGGAATTAAGTGTATTACAATCCTTGAAAGTATCAGATTGAAATTTGGCTTAAAAATGGATAAAAACGTGATTCCGCTTTTGTGAACATCGAGTGTTAAAAGTGATTTCGCTCATCCGGACACTACTGATTTCGCTCATCCGGACAAGTAGTGATTTCGCTCATACGAACATAGTGATTTCGCTCTTGTGGACTTAGTGATTTCGCTCATACGGACAAGTCTTATTTCGCTCATGTGTACATCTTGATTTCTCTTATACGGACATAAGTGATTTCGCTTATAGGGACAATCTGTTATTTCGCTCATAGTGACATTGTTGTGATTTCGCTTATCTGTCACATAACAAATTTCGCTTTTGTGTCACGTTGAGTGATTTCGCTTATCAGTCAATCTGACCAATTTCGCTCGTGTGTCATTATTTTTCAAAATTTCAAAACTTGTCTAAGTGTTTGATAATCTTGCAGGTACATTCACGATGGATGATCTTTTCATGAACCCGTTTAGCGACATGTACGCATTCGCTGGAGATTCCGGAAACAATGATTCTTCGTCTAGCAATGTGAACGAGAACCCGCCAAAAGAGAAGAAAAAGGAAGCTTGGGAATCGGAAAGTGCTTTCGGAACATTCAATAAACCTCCAAAACTTATGGCTATTGAGGAGTACAGTCGATGGTCCAGAAAATTTGAAGACTGGATGATGGCATTTGCATTTCCAAGTTGGAAAAGTCTAAAGAACGGTTATGATCAAGGAAAAAAGAATGGTGAAGTCTTAACAGCTACTGATGAGATTGAATCATTCGTAGCCGAACAAAAGTGTGTGGCGTTGTTATTTCAGTCTGTTCGGGAGGATATCATCTCATTGATAGACTATTCAAATGCTAAAGATCTTTGGGCAAAGTTAGAAAAGAAATGTTTAGGAAGTACAGAAATCGTGAAAAACAAAAAGAAACTTCTTAGGAAAGAGTTTGATATGTTTGGTTGTCTTAAGAATGAGTCAGTTTGTAAAATGATAGAAAGGTTCGGTCATCTAAAGCTGGAATTAGCAAGACATGATATCAGATATTCTGATGAAGAACTTGTTGACAAACTGTTCGATTCATTACCAGACGAGATGGATTGGAGATATTATGCACTGATGTTGAAGAATACTATTGTTCCTGAAATGTTGAAACCATATTTGGTGATAGAGAGACTTGAAAGTCATGAACTGGAATTGAAGAAGACGTACAAAGTTAATCATTCATCCTACCAGCAGAATTTGGATTTATACTATCCAAAAAGCATGATGCCAAAAGCAACTTCTCCAAAAACTGCGTTTTTTGCTGAAAATGTGTCGACAGCTGGCAAAGAAAGTCAAAGCAATCAAAGCAGTGGAAGTCACAGTGGTTATCACAATGGATCTTCATCTTCTGGAAATCATCCAGATGCAAAGAATCGTTTTCAATGCAACATTGCAATAGACTTGAAGAATGCTCAAAATTTTGATGAGGAGTCGGCCAAGCAGCAGATGATTTTCCTAGCATCGGTGTTGGAATCGTATGAAGGATTGGTAGCTGGGAAGATTGGCAATACAAATCTGACGAAAGAAGATTATGATCAGATTGATCCGGAGGAAATGGAACTGATCGATATTCGTTGGGCTATGGCAAGTGCTGTTCGTCGTGCACAAAGATTCATGGAAATTACCGGAAGGAAGACAATTGGTGGTGCATCTACCAAGCTGGGGTTCGATAAATCAAAGGTGACTTGTTTCAAGTGTAAGCAGAAGGGTCACTTCAAACGAGAATGCTGAAACGCTTATGCTGATGAATCGGAGAATCCTTTCAGAGATGATTATTACAAGAAGGCGATTTATCACCAGAATAAATCCGAGCCGCCTAGATTGAAGCAGGTTGAAGACAACAGAGAGAAATCTAGAGCTCTTGCAGTGATTTACGATGATGAGGGGTATGATTGGAGTCAAGAGGTTCTACCAGAAGAAGATGCGGTTGGTTACGCATTCATGGCGAAAAATGAACCTATTCCATGGAAAGATGATAGAACTGAAGAGCAGAAGTATAGATACAGAAAGATGATTTCAGAAAACAAAATTACTAGACTTTCTGGTATCTATTTGGAAGCAAAGAGAGCCAAAAGATGGGATCCAGACAGAGAGTGTTATCTTGATGAGTATGGAAATATTGCGATTGATCACAAAACTCTTGATCTGGAAGTCTTAATCAAGGAAATGAAAGAAAATGATGCGTATTGGCAACACAAATGGTGGGGAACTCCAACAGAGAAAATGAAAGAGGAAGCGAAGAAAGAAAAAGAAGAAAAAGAGAAAGAAGAGATCGAAAAATCAAAGAAGATTGATACTGGAGTTATCGATACTACGCAGGAGTTGACTGCAGAGAACCTGGGAAAAATGGCTGACAAAGTGCTGGCTGCTAAGGCACTTGAGGTAGACTCTAACTCCGTGTATGAGTCAAAAAGCCAGGTCAGTTCAGATGTGTCAACAAATGCGTTAGGTAAAAAGATCGAAGGAAATGCTGATTGCAAAAATTGCAACAAAGAGTGCAAATTTTGTAATACTGTCACGTATCTCAACGGTGAGAAAATTAAAGATCTGACAGTAAAGGTCAGAAGCGTTGAGAATCAGATTCTTGGTCGTGACAAAACAGTTAAAGCTTCAACTGAACGGATAAAAGAATTAACTGCTCAAATTGAAACTGATAAAATTGATCATGACAAAATTAAACAAGAAAATGAAAAGTTGATTCTTGAAAACCGTCAGATTTCTGAAAAATTTGAAAAACTCAAAAGCACAATGAAAGATTGTGATGATCGAAATGGTAAAACTTTTAAAGAAAATGAACATTTAAAAGCAGTGCTTAGAGTTAAAGAAGAATCAATCAATCAACAACTGGATGAAATCACTAAATTGAAACTTAAAGTTCAAGAGGCTGTAATTGAAAACGAGCGAATCCAGTTGAAGCTTAACAGTTACAGCTCCGCAAGCTTTGTTTTGCAACATATCATTCCCAAACCCATCGGGAAAGACAAAGCGGGCGAAGATGTGTATTGTGATGGAACTGGGGTGGGGTTTCATCAAGTTCCACCACCTGTTCTTGATAACTACACTAAAAAGCAATCTGGGTTGGTTGAAATTGAGGAAGAGAGTGAAGTTAAACTTTCGGAGAACATTGATGTTACTTTTTCTACATCATCTGATGATAGTATTCAGACTGAGATTGTTAAGAGCACAGCTGAAAGTGTTTTGAATAGTGATTCAGCTGAAGATGATGGGTGTTTCTTAGACAAATACATTCAGAAATCAAAGTCCAAAAACAACTTTAGTGATGAACCGGGTCTTGTGATGTACAAGATGACTGGATCTGATAAGTTGTATTCGGATTCTGAGTTTCCCATTGAGAATGTTAATGTGAAAAAGTTGACAAATGTTTTCAAGTTAGTTGAAGTTGAGTTGTCAGAATTGAACAGTTTGTGTCAAACAAAAAGGCAAATGAATTTTGAGAAAGATAAAGCTTATTACAAAAAGCCTGTTGTTCCACCACGTTTTTATAATAACAATCGAAACAATTGGCCATGTAGTTATCGGGGTGGTAATAGTTATCAGAAGAAGAGTTTTCAAAACAAGAGGTTTGCTGAAAAGAAGGTGTTTGTGAATGGTTCAAGTTCACTTGCTGATGAAGAGAATGAAATTTTTTCAAAATCAAATAAAGAGTTCTTTGAGAAGAAGGTTTCACAACCTCAGTCTGAAGGCACAAGTCGAGTTGTTGATACTCGTACATGTTTTAGATGTAACAAAGTTGGTCATATTGCAAGAATTTGCACCAACTCCAAGCCTAAGACTGAAGTTGTTGAGAAACAAAAGAAGAAAGTTGATGTGAAGGGTAAAGCACCAATCATTGTTGAGAAAAAGAATGTGAAAAATGACAACATCAAAATGAAAAATGAACCCATAAAGAAAATGGTAATTAAAAATGAAAAAATTTACAAACGGGTTGCTTTATCTCAACAAATTTGGAAACCTAAAACAGAGAAGAAAATTTCAACTTCTGAGGTGAAAAAGGCTGAAGAATCAATTCAGGTTGATTATGATGCAAATTTTCCACCTTTGAAGGCTGAAAATTTCAAAATTCAAATTGCGAGAGTCAAGGTTACACCTAAGGCTGATGAGGCCTGGGTGGACACCATGTTCGTCTAAGCAGTTTGAATTGCCGGAGCTTCCTGGATCGCGAAGCATGAATCGGCATCTTTTTTGAAATGTTTTGAAATCAACTTGTGGTATGTGCAGGATCTTCCAAGAGCCATTTCAAGATGGATCATGGATAGTGGAGCATCTCGACATATGACAGGAAAAACTGCATTACTGTATGATGTGAAGAATATCAATGGTGGTTATGTGGGATTTGCTGGTCATGAAGGTGGTTGAATTGTTGGTGAAGGAACGTTATCCAATGGGATTGTGACGTTTGAGAGAGTTAACTACATCACTGAGTTGGAGAACAATATGCTTAGTATCTCGCAGATTTGTGACAATCAGTATACTACTCACTTCACTGATAAAGAATGTTTGATTTTGAAACCTGGTTTTGTTATCCCTGAAGAATGGATTATTATGAGGGCACCTAGAGTGAATGACTTATATGTGTTAGATATGTCTGTAGCAACTACAACTACTGGTCAAGCACATTGTTTTGTGTCTAGAGCAACTGAGAAAGAATCAAGATTGTGGCACCGAAAGATGGGGCATATTCACCTAAGGAAGATGAATCACTTGGTGCACAATGATTTGGTATTGGGTGTTAATATCAAAGGTTTTCATCTGGAAGGGGAGTGCATTAGCTGCATCAAAGGCAAGCAGAAGAAAAAGTCACACCCTACAAAGCAAGTCAATTCAGTTTCGAGACCTCTGGAAAGACTTCACAAGGATTTGTTTGGTCCTGTGAATGTCAAAAGTATTACAGGAGATTACTATTGTTTGGTCGTTACTGATGATTATTCCAGATTTTCGTGGGTTTCTTTCTTGAAGACGAAAGATGAAACATTTGACAGTTTGATGGGGCTGTTCAGGAAGATTGGAAATTTGTACCAAAGGCGTATCAAAAGAATTCGAAGTGATAATGGTACTGAATTCAAGAACAGCAAGATGGTAGAATTTTGTGATGATAGAGGTATTTTGCATGAGTTTAGTGCTCCGTACACTCCGCAGCAGAATGGAGTCGCAGAACGTAAAAACCGGACACTAATCGAGACGGCTAGAACTATGCTCGCAGATTCAAAGTTACCAATAAATTTTTGGGCTGAAGCTGTTTCCGCCGCATGCTATACGCTCAACAGGGTTCTCACTGTCAAGAAGTTTAACAAAACATGCTTTGAGCTAATCAATAACCGCAAACCAAATTTGAAGTATCTAGAACCGTTTGGGTCACCCTGTACGGTTATAGAGCCTTTTGGAAAGTTTGGTCTGAAGTGCATTGAGGGAATATTTGTTGGTTATGCAAATCCGTTGCGACGTGTCTTCGTTCCAAGTGAGAAGCGGATTATTGAAGCTGCAAATGTTGAATGTCAAGGTTATACTATGCCGCCGCAGAATCCTGGAGATTCATGGCGTTATCATTATGACAAACTTTGGGATTCGTTTGACATGAGAGAAGAATCAGACGATGATGAAGATTTCTTTGATGAAGTGGATATTTTGCGTGAATATGAGTCACAGCTAAGGTTCCCAGCTGAGTATTCGAGGAGACCACGGGAAACTTCAAATGACGATGAAGCAGGTCCAAGTAATGCTGGTGAACATGATGATGTCCAACAGAATGAAGTTGCTCAGGATAATCAGTCGGTTCAGAATGATAATCTAGAAGCTGAAAACATGCCAGTATTTGATCATGGTGATTCAGATTCTGAGGGGGAGCAAATTCAGATTTCAAGTCAAACAAACCAAGTTGGTGAACAAGATGCAGAACAGAATGTTACTAATCTGGAGGGAAATGTAGATGTTCCAAGTGAAGTGATGCCGCGAACTTTTTCATATCATCCAGAGGAGTTGATTATAGGAGAATTGCAGACAGGCGTTCGCACTCGAAATCAGATTGATAAAGGGCTTACATGTTTTTATACAAAAGTTGCTCCTTTGCAAACTGAAATCTCATTAAGTTGTTTTATCTCGCAGGTTGAGCCAAGAACTTACAAAGAGGCGCTTACTGAAGACTCTTGGGTCAATGCAATGCAGGAGGAACTTAGTCAATTCGAGAAATTGGGAGTGTGGAAGTTAGTTGATTTGCCGGATGGTCATAGGAAAATTAACACCAAGTGGGTGTTCAAGTGTAAAAGGGACGATAGAGGAGTTGTTGTAAGGAACAAAGCTCGACTCGTTGTTCAGGGATTTAGTCAACAGGAGGGAATTGATTTTACCGAAGTCTATGCTCCTGTAGCACGACTAGAGGCAATCAGAATTTTCCTAGCATTTGCATCTTGGAAGAACTTCAAAGTTTATCAGTTGGATGTTAAATCGGCGTTTCTTTATGGGAAGGTTAAAGAGGAGGTTTATGTCGGTCAGCCACCGGGCTTCACCGATCCAATCCACAAAAACAAGGTCTACTTATTGGACAAAGCGCTGTATGGTTTACACCAAGCCCCGAGAGCTTGGTACGAGACTTTGTCTCAACACCTACTAGCCAACAAGTTTATTCGTGGAAAAGTGGATGCCACTCTCTTCACTAAAGAGGTCGATGGTCATCTTCTGATAGTTCAGATTTATGTGGACGATATAATCTTTGGGTCGACTAATGAAAATCTATGCAAAGATTTTGAATCAGTGATGAAGCAAAAGTTTGAAATGTCATCAATGGGGGAGATGAAATTCTTTCTGGGTTTACAAGTTGAACAACTTCCTGGGGGAATTTTCATTCATCAATCAAAGTACGTTCATGATATTCTAGAGAAATTTGGGATGTGAAGTTCTACTCCAGCTACTACCCCACTTGCAACAAATCATGGGATTCACCCAGATCTCACCGGAGACAGGGCTGATGAAACGTTTTACCGATCCATGATAGGTTCTTTAATGTACCTAACTGCTTCACGTCCTGATATCATGTACCCAACGTGCCTCGCAGCAAGATTTCAGTCTAACCCGAGAGCATCGCATATGATCATTGTGAAGAGGATATTGCGCTACCTGAAAGGAACTCCTTCATTGGGGTTGTGGTATCCTAGAAAAGGCGACTTTACGCTCGAAGGGTATTCCGATTCGGATTTCGGATGCTGCAAAGTCAATTCAAAATCAATAACTGCAGGATGCCAGTTCTTTGGTCCTAGATTGGTTACCTGGCAGTGTAAGAAACAAACGTCTGTGGCGTTATCTACATGTGAAGCGGAGTATGTTTCTGCTAGCAGTTGCTGCTCTCAGATCTTGTGGATACAGCAACAGATGCGCGACTACGGTTTGCAGTTTCTTAACACACCTCTTTTTGTTGATAATGAGGTCGCAATAAATATAACAAAAAATCCAGTACATCACGCTAAAACTAAACACATAGAAATTCGTCATCACTTTATCCGTGATTGCTTTGAGAAAAAGTTGATACGAATTGAGAAAATCCACACTGACGAACAGAAAGCTGATTTACATACCAAAGCTTTTGATAAAAATCGGTTTAAATATTTGTTAAAACTGAATGGTATGAAGCTTCTTTCAGCGTCGGATGGCATAATTGGCGTTGATGAGAGTACTGTTGCGGATGAAGACGAGAAACAATCTGCAATGGTTTGTCGAATTTTTACTTGTTTTGGTATTTAGGGGGAGTAAATGTTTGTACATAGTTATATTTTCAGAAAATACAAAAACAGTAAAAAATGCAAAAATACAAAAACATGATAAAATCTGAAAAAGAGCTTGTGTATATAGGTAAAATGATAGTACATCAGCTAGACGATTACAGTATGCTAAAGATTTGTAAAGAATAAAAGAGTTAAACAGTCTCACTAATGATGTGTCGATAGGTTTTCGTACATTTAGTAGATTTATTCGGGATATAAACCTAAATTCAAACTTGTGAATTCGTGGGGAACAGTACTTGGATATATAGGTAACCCCTGAAATCTCGTTTGAAAGGTCTCCTAATCTGATATACTAGGTCTTTATACTCAATGATGTCTGGGGTATTATTCCGGGACTTCTGCTGAACGGTGGTTCTGACCTAGTCCTTGGATAATACTTGCTTCAATGCTTGAAACATAGCATTACACCCTCAGCATGCCGATGAAACAATAAAATTGATAGTCGCTGCTGTTGTAAGCAAAAAGATCCTCTAAAGGGGACACACCGAAAAGTCGAAGCTGATATCTCTCTGCGTATACGGAAGTATCGACCTGAGATCCCTCAGCCCTCGCATACCTAATTTATATACAGATATCATTGTAGTATACTCACCTGTAAGACTGATTATTGGGATTCTGGATACGGGAGTATATTCAAGAGGTGGGACACATGAATGATCTTAGTTCTTAATTCATCTAATTCGTATCCTGAGTAAATTGAAATTTGTGTGAGAATTTAAGATGGATCAGTATATCGACAATCGAGGTGAATTGTTTAAGTCTGAGTATGAAATGAAGCTTAACGGTACTTGTAATTTGTCAGAAAAGTTGATATGATTCCCTGACACGCTCACCAAAAATATGTTTGTAAATAGTTTACTTAGTTTACTTTCTGCAATTTAAGTTTTCTGTATTTCATTTCTTAGTTTAGAACATTTTATAAAATCCAAAAAGATTTTATTTTCTGCTTTATTTTCCGACAAATCAAAGTGGAGAGTTGATTGTTGGATTCTCAGATGTTTGAAGCAGATGCAGGAGATTCTGGACTGAAGAATGAGGAGAGCTTACTTTGATGAAGTTTAATTTGTTTGAAAAGTCAAAAACAAGTTCATTAATTTGATACTTGTTATTTTCAGAAATTGTTTGAAAAAAATGTTTTCAAAATTAGTTTGGTTCGTCAAATGATCAACCAGGGTCATTAAATTGGACTTGGTAGATTAATCAAGTGATCAGGGTCATCAACTTGGACCTGAATACTTGAGTGGATTTCTAAAACTGATTAAGTCTGTGTTTTAATGTTGAAAAGATAGAATTGTAATGTTTGTTGGTTGAGTAACAGGTTTGGACTTCATTATTCCCAATGGAGGCTAATTGTCAAAGCTTGAACCACATTTCTCAGATTCTAGCATATCGAGAGGGGGAGTCTGTGAAAGGGGGAGTCTGGATCAATAGTCAAAGGGGAGTTTGAAGATGGAGCAAGATTGTGAACATGTGAAGAATGCTTATGATGAGAAGACAGAGAGTTAGAGAAAAGACTAAGACTGAAGACTCAGGAGCTGAAGACTACGTCAACATCCAAGGGGGAGTCTGTTGGTGCATGAGAATATCTGTTGACTTCATCTACATCAAGTCTTGAGTCAAGATATATCAATATTAGAGCTTAAAAGTCAAGATTAGGATTTATAATGTTATTTCGCTTATGTGAACAATGTTTAGATGGGATTTCGCTTTTAGGGACATGGTGATTTCGCTCATGTGGTATTGACATAAAAGCGAAATCAGTTACATGTGATTTCGCTTATATGGTATGCCATATGAGCGGAATCAGCTCAACTATATATACCTCACATGTGTCATTAGGTTAGGACATTGGAGCGAAATCAGGTCATGTGATAGGTGCTGAAACTCTGTCAATTTTGTATCAGAAAGCATTAATAAAGAAGGAATTGAAAGGAATAGCTGTTGTTACATTGCGTAAACTGATTCCGCCTTTATACGTGATGTTGAACTGCCTTGACTGATCGTTTAGGGTCACGACACGGTCCAACAGAGATGATGTTCAAGTTTCCTGACTAGAACAGGTACAACCAGGTGTAGAAGAAATTTTTTTTTATTTTTTTTTATTTTGGTGTAGATGAAAATACAAGTTTAGGTACGTTCTTAGGTTATCTTAGCTATCACGTGATCTAAACATATACTATTCTTACAAATCCTTAAAAACCTAATTTTATTTTAAACCTACAAATATTTTTATCCTCCTTAATTTTCACCTCATTACCTACTCATTACACACAATATTAAAATAAAACTTTTCTTTTATGAACCTGAGAGACAAACCCAGGCCCTTGTGCAAGGACATCTTATCTAAGGGGTACATAGGATGGATGACCTCTAGTAGGGCCTCCAACGACCTTCTAGGGCTTGATTAGAGCTGTACAAGGACCTTGTGCAAGGGCCTCTCACCTAAGGGCTACTTAGGATGAATGACCTCCCGTAAGGGCCTCCAAGGACCTTTAAGGGCTTGAGTAGAGGTGTACAAACTGGTTTAAAAAATGGTCTGGTTTTTAAATGAACTGTTTTTTTCATCAAACAGTTTTTTATAACAACCGGTTCCGGTTTCAAACTGGTTTTTGTAACCCAAAACTACAACATATCTCAACCGATCCGGGTCGGTTTTTAAAAGTGGTTTTTAATAACTAGTAAAAACCGAGTCAAAAAACTGGTTTAAAAAAACCTGCAGATTGCATAGTTTGTTGTTGCTGCTTTTGCTTTAAAAAGCTGCGGTTTTTTATGGTCTCGATTGCTGAAAACACTTACGGAGTTTTGGGTTTTTTTGTTTTTTTTTTTTTGCAGAAAATAACCCGCATTTTTTAATCTTTTATGCTAAAAACCCTGTAGTTTTGGGGGTTTGTTTGCTGAAAAACCTGTTGTTTTTTAGGGTTTTTTTTGTCAAAAAAACATATAGTTTTTTTGATGTTTTGTGCTAAAATCCAGCAGTTTTGGGGTTTTTTATTTTGCTGAAAAAAAGCTACAGTTTTCGGGGTTTTATTACTGAAAAAACCTTATAAAATGTTATAAAAAAGATTAAAAAATAGTTTTTTTCAAACAAAAACGTTAAACATAAAATACGATTCATTGATAAAACGCTAAACGTTAACAATAACCGAACATAAAAAAGAAAAATACATAAATTAAACTCTTAATCCCAAGAACGTCCACTAATATGTATTTTTAGTGGAGCTAAAATACTAATATTTCTTGATAAGCATCGTTTAATCTTCTTCGTCGCCCACACTAGAACTATTGCGAAGGTATTCATCATATGCGACTTCCTCGTCGGTTATTGGGTTCGTCAAATTGTCTTCAACCACGTCATCGTACACTTCGCTTTCTTAAACCAATTCGCCCTGGAGCGAGCGTATGTATTGAACTCTCCCCGCCATATCCAAGTAATTTTTCAAGTAAATTGACATCTCAACCGCTCGTGGTGTTAGTCGAGTTCTCCTTATCGATATCACCTTACCACTAATAGAAACGCACTCTCCGAAGCTACCGTGGAAATTTGGACCGTTAGTAAATCACGGGCGGTGGCTAAGAACGGAAATTGATCTTCCTTAATTACTTTTCCACCAAACCAACAAATCAAAACTGTTAAATTCTTGTGGAGTCATCATTCATAGAATGTTCGACCTACTATACCTCCCGAGTTCGCTACTAGTAGTGTTACTACGTTGCAGTTGACTCGACTCATAAAATAATTGGTTAAAAACGTACAAATTCGCATCCTCCGAACTTGAACCTTCTCCAAAAGCGGCATTTCTCATTGACTCTGTGACAACCCTCACTAAACCAGGTATCTGTACGACTTAATTAATAATTAATTACTGCTTAATTACTGTGCTTACTTGAAATTGTGGATAAACTGCTACTTGAATGCTGATACATGTACTTACTTGCATCATACTTTACTTGCTGACACCCCATGTTTTGCTTACAGCACCTTTGTGACAACCTCGATGCACCAAACGCACAGTAGCACAATGAACGGATAACCTATTAAACGTGCTGTCATAACTAGCACCAAACAGGCACTGCCTCTAAGGCCTGTAAGAGCCAGAGATAGTTTACTACACTAATAGAAAATGTAGGGATATGAGGGTTGTAGAACTGCGTCACTAGGAATGAGATTACAGTGATCGGATGTGCCTAAAACGTACTCTAAGTACAAAATTCAGCACTTTAAATAATAATTCAGTATTAAGCTATCTAATAAAATGCCAAAACATGAGGAAAATATTACTAGACACTTTCCAAAGTGTCGGGAATAAGTTGTGTCACTAAAAATAATAATAACGACACTTTAAAGCTTTGCTAAGCACTTTAACGGATCACTATCCAACCAAACAATCGGACTATACCCGGAACATAAAATTATTGCCAATAACATTGTTTATCTTTTTCTGGGCCAGTTAGGGTCCCTAAGTACCCTAACACCCGTTACAACTTACTACATGCTAGTAACTAAATTAACCTCCTACTTAACAACTAATGTCTAACCATTTAGTTAGAAACCAACCATGAGACCCCCCCCCCCCCCCCCCAACGAAATCGGTCACCATATGGTGACACCATTTGTCCTTGGATGATTAAAATAATACTACTTGTCTAATATCAAGGTGACACAATAACCTTTGGTTAATCTTGGAGGAATTATCTATAAGTAACAACATTAGTCCATCCATCACTTTCATCCACTTAACAAAAAAATTCACTTCTCTCTCCCTCCTTGCTTCATTCGGCCGAAACCATAGCACCATCCACAACCACCTTTCAATTTTGATCAAGCTATTTCAAGCATCAACTAGTGTGAAGGATCACGTATAAGGAAGCCCGGAGCTTACGGATTGCGAAGGACCTCATTACCTTGCTTTTATCCACTCGATTTTCGACTAGATTCTCCCCTAGCCTCGAGCTAGTAGTAAGTTACTATAATCACACTCTCGATCTATTTCAAAGTGGTTAAAATAATACATGACGGTTAAAACTCATGAACATACAAAATGATATGTAAAAGTCTACTAAAAATGCTAAAGATGATGGTTAAAAGCTAGAATGTTGTGTAAATCTTGTAGGATTTGTTTTGTGTGATTATTTAGTGCCGATCCTTGATGTGGTAGCTCGGATCATCATCTAACCCGGATTAGTCATGATCAAGAATCATGGCATAGAGTTTGTTTAAGTGAACAAAGGGTTAAATGATGAAACTCTACCACACACTAAACATGAACTTGTGTAAAATCAATATTACTTATGAAATAGTGTTTAAAACTAGTAGATCTACGGATCTACTAGCGGTATTTTCAAAGGACCAAGTGTCAAGGAAATCTTATTTTCTAAAACCGGATCTTACACGAACAAGAATGATTTTTTTATAAACACACAAGTGTGTAAACACTTGTGTAACACTAATTTTCGACAAGGAACTAGTTTTGTCAAATTTTACTAGAAGTTGTAAAGATGGAATTTCATTAAAAACAAGACTTTTACGAAACCGGATGGATTTATACAAAGATCCACTAAAAGTAATGAGATTTACTTCATATTTTAGATAAACCACAAGTTCATGCATTTTTGCGAATTACATCTATTTTGACTAGTTTGATAGTTTGAATATTGTTTATAGTTGATTGAGAAAATTGTTGATTTGAATTTTAAAAGAAAAATGATACGCTTGAAAGCGTGGCCACCTCCAGTTACAGGGGAAACTCTGGCGAAATTTTTCTAAAAACCTAACACTTGGGAATATTTTCACTACAAGTGTTGTAAATCTATTTTGACTTGTTTTCAAAACGTAAGTCTCGCCACGACTTTATTTACGAAACATCGGAGGTGGGATTTTCACAAAATAAAACTTGATAAATATATATTTGATATATATATATATATATTTTTTTTTTTCATAACAACACTTGTGAGATTTTTATGATTTTTTTGTGAACTATACAAATATTATTTTTAGGGTAAAAATAATATTACCGAATGTTAACGATTCCAAAATAATACGAACGCCTTCACAATAAATAATGAGTTACAACGGTATAATTTTTACCACCCGATCTTTATTCGTAGCTTACGCAATTTAGAAAATACCAACGAACGCGTATTCGTCGAAGAATATTATTTTGGAAAATTGTATGAAATAAAATATAATATTTTTGGGAAAAATGATTATATTTTGAAGTAAGAAATAAAATATATTAAGTGAGGCTTAATAATGTATTTCGAATGTTGCGAACACGCATGTAATAGATCCCCCATCCTTGGGAAGGAGAATAATTACCAAGTACTTACAAAAATATAAACACGAAATAGTTGTCTAACTATTTCCCCAAAAACTTAAACCTTAAGCTAAGGCACGACCGTCCATCTAATAGACTTAGTACGTGTAGGTCGTCGCACAGCTGCTTGATCAGGAGATATACTTGGTAGAGACGCACCACTGTGAGTTCATGCTCCCCCTTTTCTCTAACTGTTTTCAGTTTTCTAAACTGCGGGGGTGAAATACATGTTACTATGATTACAAATATTTCTTACATGGTATGGTTAGCGTAAAGAGGGTTATTATTTAGATCATGTGAGTGGGTAGGCGGAAACTTGGGACTATTAATCCTCATAGTAGGACCGAGGGGCAGGAGCGGTAGATCTATCTGGGTGTAGCGAGCCCAGCCCCAGGCCCAACCAGTACGGACCTCGGGGTGACTTTGTACCCAACGCATAAATCTGCTAGGTTTGAGTCTTCCTACTTGCACTTCACACATATCAATGGCCTTGCAAACCATTGGTGATCTCTTTTTCCTTATTTGCTACATACCAGGGTTTTTATACATACAAAGGTTTATTTACTCACTTACACATGAACTCGCTCAACATTATTGTTGATTTTTCAACTTACATGTATTTCAGGTAATTAAAGATCTGGCGCGGTATGTTATGTTTTCCCGCTGCATATGGGTTCCGAGGTCATCCCGGTTTAGGAAATGTGACTTTTTCCTGGACGAGTCACAAATCTTAAACTGCGTTTTATTCATGTTGATGTTTATGTCTTTCAAAACAATGTTTTATGTTATGGTGTTGTAGTCCCTAAGACAATGTTATGTTACTTCGGTTTTAAAACTTAAATCTATGGATGATCTTGCATGATTTTTACTTCATATAGCTTTGTTATGATTAAGCTATGGTATTAAGAAGTCACACCAAATTAACCACGCTTCCGCAAAGCCAGGGTGTGACAGCTTGGTATCAGAGCTCTGATCATAGCGAACTAGGATTCCTTCTCGAGTCTAGACTATGATCACTAGGGCTCTCACGAAAATATTTTTACACTGCATATCACTTAAGTCCAGATCCAAAACGTTTTTATAAACAAATGTTGAGCACATTTTATTTATTATTTATAGGCTCAGTCTGGAAAGGCTGAGGCTCGGTCTGGGAGGCCGAGGCTCGGTCTGGGAGACCGAGGTAGTTGACTAGTGGTACTAGGGAGTTAGTCTGAGAGGCTGGGAAAATTTGGCTAGTGGGACTAGGAAGAGCAGTCTGAGAGGCTGGGAGAATTTGGCTAGTGGGACTAGGAAGAGCAGTCTGAGAGGCTGGGAGACTAGTGGGACTAGGAGAATTATTTGATTACTTGTTTGGTGACTAATGTGCTTATCTGATTGTATGATTGATTATTTGTACATAATTTGTGTTTGTGTTACAGACACCATGGACTCGTCCGGCACAGGTGATTCGGACCACCACGGACCCTAGACCCATAGTATCAGACGACTTAGAGTCTTCAGAGCACGAGGTCCACACATCAGATGTTACCAGCACAGACGAGGATGGCTTTCAGCCCTTTGCGCTACCCGACGCTTTCGTTGAGCCCGCTGATGGTCCTTTTGCTGGGTACCTACCACTCGTAGAGATCCCTGCTCCCATACCTTTGGCCGTTTATCCTGCTTACGATATGCTCCTCGACGCCGATGCTGACGACGACGTCGATCCGTTTGATGATGGGCCCCTGGAGGACGATGTTGAGGGCGAGGCCCTTCTAGCTGACGGTGGTCTTTTGTTACTCGCAGATGCTCCAGCTGAGGAGTCACCTGCACACTCACCCGCTCCAGACTCCTTCGAGTCTGTAGCCTCCGCACCGTCACACACTCGGAGCGCGCAACACTATTCACACGGTTCAGATCCTGACAGGGCATCATCTGCTGTCTCTACTCCTAGATTTGCTTTCGATCACGACCTCGATGAGGATTCAGACCCTGTTTTTCCCCCTGGATTTGACCCGGACCAGGAGATAGAGTTCATCCACTTGGATCAGCCTATGGTTGACCCAGTAGACCCAGTTGACCCTGCATTCGCTGATCATGCAGATTTTGATATGGAGTTCGTTGATCCTGCGCCTGCCATGGCCCTTGAGCCAGTGGCTGCTCCTGACCCAGTGTTTGAGCATGACCCTGTTCATGCTGGCATTGATCCTGTGATTGCTGACCTACCCATTGATGATCACCCTGCTGATGCACCACTACTGGGGGGTGACCATGTTATTGCTGCTGGTCATGTTGATCCCCCACTTATCGCTGTTACACCTGCTGACTCTCTTGTTGCACCCCACCCTGACCTGTGCCTGTACAGTTCGATCATGCGCCTTTTGCAACCCAAGTTGATCCTCGATACGCGCACACCCGAAATGGGTGGATAGACGATGACAATGGTTACCCACCTTTCGAGTTTCCTGTGACGCTCTCTTGTGGCCCCTGTTTCAACCCCTGTTCCAGTTCCTATGGATGCACCTTTGTTACCCACACTTACCGCTGATGTCCTCCACACCGTTACATGACCCGGAGCCTGCACTTGAACCAGCTACCACACCATTTGGGTCAACTTGATGTTGCACCTGCTGAACCTACACCTTTACGTGGTCACGATCCTGTTTCTTTTTATCTGCCGGGCGTTGCACCCCTTTACATCTACCTGCATCAGACAGCCCCCTCACCTGTGGAGAGGTTCGTTTTCCCTTGTGGAGATCGACGCCCGTGCACCATCGTGCCTAACACTTTCTGTCTGGACATACCCGCGCCTAGTTGAGATGCTCCAGGCTGCACCGCTTGCTATATTCACCTCTACAACACTCGATAAGCCGATTTGATGGTCCCTATAAACGCACTATGCTAACTATAAACCCTCACCATTTCTTGCGTTATGAAAACCACACAAGTTGCTCCTGTAACATCAACTGCAGTTGAGGATATGAGTCGCGAAACGTGGAAGCTTGAGCTGACACCACAAAGAGCAACGTCAAATGCAAAACGTTACATAACCAAAAACATGAGTTAAGTGTCTACATCACAAAACAGCATATTGTCTGAAAACTTTAAGTAAACACCACGCCCTCCACCAGCATGCCTTGATCCGCCGCGTACATCAGGATCCCTTTTATGCTCTTGACCTCTGAAATTTCACCGTCCTCAGGAACTCGATACTCGTTCCTTTTACCATTAAGCGGAAAATCAGTTGACTACTTCGAGGAATATACAAGCTCGCGGAGGAATTCAAGCATGTCGACAGTTTACTTTTCTTTCCTTCCCCCCACCTTAGTCACCAGAAATGTTGATGTCTGGATAACGCACACTGCGTTATGATTGGGTAGAGACCCCAAGATTGTGGAAATTTGTGAAGACCACGTCTGACTACGTAATTTAGATATGCGGATATACTTGTTGGGTAAGGGTAGGGAGATCCGGTGACCCTGATAATGCGATACCTTTTGTAAGACGATGAAGTTGTAGCTGGAAAGCGATGGGAACCAATTGTCATTAAGCATGCACCCAAAGCACTGTGGCCAATAACCAACGAAAGCACAGTCGCCATGTCATTACTAAATGCGATCAGCAACGCTTATGTGCGTACTAAAATTTTAATACTACATGTTTACTTGCTATACTTTCATTAAACGAAACCCTCAAATTACGTACGAATGTTATGAGTTTGATGCAATGTGCTTACCCGTATAATGAAAACCTAATCATAAGACGTGATACCAATATAATGGGAATGTGCTATGACTAAGAAACACGTGTTTGTTTGATATACTTTCGGTAAACATGATTCCAATTACTTGCTTGATAAATGGCGTGATGTGTAATATGATGACTTAAGCATGTGTGATACAAGTGTTTCGAACAACTATTTATGTTCCCCGGATAGAAGCGACCTAACTAACATGAACTTCTTCCTAGAAGATGTCGCATCAAGAAATCACCCGACTGAGTGAGGCAGAATGGTTAGCGCACGCCTCTCGAGTCAGTGCTCGGCACGAGGTTCTTCGCTACCAACATGGCGAAGGTGCCTCGGGGAGAAACCTACCTAACGGTTGTACCTACCCGCATTTCCTAGAATGCAACCCTCTGAATTTCGGTGGCACGGGAGGTGCCATAGCTTTTGTAAAATGGGCTGAGAATGTGGATGCCGTTGTGCGAATGAGTGGCTGCACGCCAGAGCAGCAAGTCCCGTACGTTTCCGGATTGCTACAAGATGGAGCTCTATTATGGTGGGACCGTAAGGTTCGAGAATTGGGCGAGGCTGTAGCATATGCGATGTCATGGAGCGAGCTGAAAGAAATAATGCGGAAGGAGTATTGTTCACAGATTGATATCCAAAGGCTGGAATTAGAATTCTGGGAACTACAGAAGGAAGGTCCAGATGTGGTGAAGCACGTACGAAGGCTTTACGATTTGTCGCGAGTCATTCCGTACCTAGTGGAACCCGAGTTGAAGAAAATGGAGCAATCCATTTGGGAACTGACACCTCAAGCCTTGAGCTTGATGATGGTATCAACGCCACCATCACCCACGATTGCCCATGTGATAGGACTGGAGCTCACTAAGGAAGCACTTAGATTGGTGAAACTTTCGATCCCGGACGAGAAGAAGGAAACACCAGTGGAGACATCTGGGAAGAACAAAAGGAAGCTCGGTGGATTTCAGGGAGGTGATCAGGCAAATGAAAAGAATAAGGCCAGAAAGGGAAAGATGTACCTGGGTAATCTACCTAAGTGTGAAGTATGCCAGCGCCATCATAACGGGAAATGCGGTAATAAGAAGTGTGACAATTGTGGTAAAAGGGGACACGACAGGGAAACGTGTTGGCAGGAGATGAAAAGGGGAAAGGAAGGTTGTAACAGCGATGGTAAGGGGCAGCTTGGGAAAGATTGCCCAAGGGAGATTGACCAAGACCATGAAGGAACATCCAACACCGAAGCTAGTGAAGCATGCCAGGACCCAGATATGGTTGCTGGTACGTTCTTTACCAACCCAAAATTTTGCATTCATGTTATTTGATACCAGTGCCGACCATAGCCCCGCATCTCATGGAATTAGGAATCTACTTAGTTTAGTAGAGAGTAAGTTAGACAACCCACTCTTAATGAGGCTGGTTAACAAACGACTTCGTCATAGTAGCTAGGATGAAACCGTGGTCGAGCAACCAAGCGGAGAATCGTTATCCGCATCCCGGAGTCGAACGACGAAGCAATCATGACCCATGAGGAAATGGACAGGAGGAGCCGAAGAACTAAGCACGAAGATCTTCTTATTACAACAAAATGCCCTAAGGTCTTCCCCGAGGGTTTGCCATAATGTTCTCTCCCACGGCTAATCCTGTTCGCATCAGATAAATTCCCGGCTTCGCACCTGCAGTCAATACCCCTCAACGACTTACATCTTCGGGAACGCGAGGATTGACAGTGAAGCTTCAGAAGTGGATGGAGAATGTCACAACCCCCGATCCCTGATCCCCGGGAACGGGCGGACGTGATCACAGATTTTGGTGGTATCAGTTTATTTAGTCTCGCAGCGGAATTTATGTCACAACCCCCCGATCCCTGTTCCCCGGGAACGGGCGGACGTGAGCTCAGAGTTTGGTGGTATCAGTTTTAATTAGTCTCGCAGCGGAATTTACATCAGGACCGTAGTTAGGAAATGTTTATCAGAGTAAAACCACCTTCTTTTATATTAATAATAACATGAGCAAAATCCAAGTTTCTTTATTACAATACATTATAGGGATAAACCCTATTTTATTTAATTTAAAACATCGTGTATTAGGTAACTTTTATAGCCACATTTTCCCAAGCCTTCAGTGCTCTCCAGCTGGCTTTTCACTAATTGGCTGTTCACATTGTGTTACCTGTAACGTGTTTTAAAAACATTTGTCAGTCGGAAATACTGGTGAGTGAATCCCAGTTTAATCAAGAAACATTTTATCAATTAAAACAGTATTGAGAGCGATCACATTGTTTATTTCTACACAATTACTCATTCAGTATTTGCCATTCGTCCGGATCTATGGCTATGGTCAAATTACCCATTGGCTAACTCGTCGTCCAATGGTAATGCACTGTCATTCAGACTTACTACTACTCGTAGTAAATTTTGTATACAAAACCCCATAATACCGGCAGTAATTGAAGAACTACAAAGACTCAATCACCGCTTAATTGCATTGTAAAATAATTAAGGTTTTGTAAAATATTACAAAAAGGTTAACAAAAAGAGGATAAACTCACATTGCTGTCTTAGGCTTTTCGTAAGGGTTTCCTGGCTATAATCTATAATTTATACAAATGTACATTGATTAGTACCATAACCCTTTGAAATTATTAATAATACCCTCCCCGAGACGGCATTCCAACAACTACGTCGGGCAGAACCACGACAGTTGTTACGGAACCCTAAATCAATCGGGCAGCGTAACTATTATGAAATCGGGGTTATAATACTTACAATGGAGCAGAACCTCGCTAATTAGGGGTATAGTACCCAAAATATTACTACCAATATCAGAGATTTCGAGATTGAGAATGAAATGTGAGCGACGGAATTCGTAAACTGATGCTTGCTATTTATAGTTGTGAAATCTGATGCTCACGCGGCCCGCGTTCCATAACGCTAGACCTAAAGCGGGCCGCGTCAACATAAGTCAACGCGGTAGCTTAGCTGAGTCGTTTACTAGACTTGACACGATTACGACACGTGTCGACCTCTGGTGCATTCGCGTAACCAAGTCACTCGCGGCCCGCATTCACTTAACGTAAACCTAAAGCGGCCCGCTTTGACTAGAAAAGTCAGCGAAGTCAACACCTGGTCCTAATTCGGCCCGCGTTAGTTTGAGGTGAGGTCGTTCGCGGCCCGCCTCAGCTTATACTTTCAGAATTTTATTTATTTTATATAATTATAACATAACTAGGGCTCGGTTTTCACATACGGGATGTAATATAAGATATATAAGGGTATTTTAACATATAACAGGGTGTCGGAATAATTTATAAGGGTATTGGTTTTACCGAGAGTTGTTACAATTTACATCAGGACCGTAGTTAGGAAATGTTTATCAGAGTAAAACCACCATACTTGATATTAATAAATACATGGGCAAAACCCAAGTTTCTTATTACAATACATTTATAGGGACAAACCCTATTTTATTGAATTTAAAACATCGTTTATTAGGTAACTTTTATAGCCACATTTTCCCAAGCCCTCAGTGCTCTCCAGCTGGCTTTTCATTAATTGGCTGTTCACATTGTGTTACCTGTAACGCGTTTTAAAAACATTTGTCAGTCGGAAATACTGGTGAGTGAATCCCAGTTTAATCAAGAAACATTTTATCAATTAAGACAGTATTGAGAGCGATCACATTGTTTATTTCTACACAATTACTCATTCAGTATTTGCCACTCGACCGGATCTATGGCTATGGTCAAATTACCCATTGGCTAACTCGTTGTCCAATGGTAATGCACTGTCATTCAGACTTACTACTACTCGTAGTAACTTTTGTATACAAAACCCCATAATACCGGCAGTAATTGAAGAACTACAAAGACTCAATCACCGCTTAATCACATTGTAAAACAATTAAGGTTTTGTAAAACATTCCAAAAAGGTTAACAAAAAGAGGATAAACTCACATTGCTGTCTTAGGCTTTTCGTAAGGGTTTCCTGGCTATAATCTATAATTTACACAAATGTACATTGATTAGTACCATAACCCTTTGAAATTATTAATGATACCCTCCCCGAGACGGCATTCCAACAAGTACGTCGGGCAGAACCACGACAGTTGTTACGGAACCCTAAATCAATCGGGCAGCGTAACTGTTATGAAACCGGGGTTATAATACTTACAATGGAGCAGAACCTCGCTAATTAGGGGTATAATACCCAAAATATTATGCTTATAACTTCAGAATTCGAGATTGAGAATGAAATGTGAGCGACGAAAATCGAAAACTGATGTCTGCTATTTATAGTTGTGAAATCTGATCCTCACGCGGCCCGCGTCAAAGACAGGGAACATTGAAGCGGCCCGCGTCAACCTTGGTTAACGCAGTAGCTTAGCTGGGTCATCACTAGGCTTGACACGATTGCGACACGTGTCAGCACCGGATGCATCCGCGTATCACGAGCCCGGGCGGCCCGCGTTAATATAAGCTTAAGTTGAAGCGGCCCGCCTCAACTTAACTTTTCAGATTTTTAAATTTTATTTTATATATATAACATAACTAGGGCTCGGTTTTCACTTACGGGGTATAATATAAAACATATTGAGACATTTTAAAGTATATTTAGAGAGTCGGAAATATTATAAGGGTATTGATTTTACCGAGGGTTGTTACATTCTCCCCACCTTGTTTTAGAGCTCATCCTCGAGTTCTACTGAAACAAATGCGGATATTTCCTCTTCATTTCTGACTCGAGTTCCCATGTGTACTCAGGTCCTCTTTTGGATTCCCATTTCAGTTTGACTAGAACTAGTCTTTTATGTTTGAGATTCTTGATTTTCCTGTCTTCAATTTGTAGAGGTCTTTCTACAAACTTGAGTTGTTCATTTACCTCTATATCCTTAAGAGGCACTATCAGTGATTCATCAGCTAAACACTTTTTAAGATTAGATACATGAAACACATCATGTATTCCTGTCATTTCCTCTGGCAATTGTAGCTGATAGGCTACAGGTCCTATTCTTCTAATAATCTTAAAAGGTCCAACATACCTGGGACTTAACTTTCCCCGTTTGATGAATCTTACCACTCCTTTCCAAGGAGAGACTTTCAACAACACTTTATCTCCTACTTGAAATTCTAACGGCTTGCATCGGTTATCAGCATAACTCTTTTGTCGGTCACGTGCTGCTTTCAGTCGTTCTTTGACTTGAATAATCTTATCAGTTGTTTCCTGCACTATTTCAGGTCCAGATAGTTGCTGTTCCCCAATTTCTGCCCAACAGACTGGGGTTCGACACTTTCGTCCATAAAGTGCTTCGAATGGTGCAGCATTGATACTTGTGTGATAACTGTTATTATAAGAAAATTCTATTAAAGGTAAGTGATCGTCCCAATTACCTCCAAAGTCAATTACACAAGCTCTAAGCATGTCTTCCATTGTCTGAATTGTTCTTTCACTTTGTCCATCTGTTTGTAGGTGATAAGCCGTGCTTAATTTTAACTTGGTTCCCATTGCTTTTTGGAAACTTGACCAAAAATGAGATGTAAATCGACTATCTCTGTCAGAAACAATTGATAAAGGAATGCCATGTAAAGAAACAATTTCATTTACATACAATATAGATAATTGTTCCATACTAATTGTTTCCTTCATTGGTAAGAAATGAGCTGACTTGGTTAATCTATCTACAATCACCCAGATTGTATCATTTCCCTTCCTTGTTTTGGGTAATTTAGTAACAAAATCCATTGTTATTAATTCCCATTTCCATACTGGCATTTCTAATTGCTGTAACAAACCTGAAGGTTTCTGATGTTCAGCTTTAACTTGTGAGCAAGTTAAACATTTAGAAACATAAACTGCTATGTCCTTCTTCATTCCTATCCACCAGAAATTTTTCCTTAAATCCTGGTACATTTTATCACTTCCTGGATGCATCGTATATTTAGACTTATGAGCTTCTTCTAATATACGATTACGCATGTTTCCTAATTTAGGTATCTAGATTCTCTTTTTATGGAACCTCCAAATTCCATCTGTTCCTTGTTCCAATTCTTTTAGCATACCTTTTAATTTTTCAGAATCATCCTTAATTACTGATTCTTGTGCTTCTCTTATCTGATCATTTAAATCTACTTGCAGATTTAATTTAAGAGAACGTACCCTTTTTGGCTTTTCATGATACTTTCGACTTAAAGCATCTGCCACTACATTTGCTTTTCCTTCATGATACTGGATATTACAATCATAGTCACTAAGAAATTCCATCCAGCGTCTTTGTCTCATATTCAACTCCTTCTGTCCGAAAACATACCTTAAACTCTTATGATCAGTAAATATGGTAAACTTACTACCGTAAAGGTAATGTCTCCAAATTTTAAGAGCAAAAATTATAGCTCCTAATTCTAAATCATGGGTTGAATAATTCTCTTCATGATTCTTAAGTTGTCTAGATGCGTAAGCTATAACCTTTTGACGTTGCATCAATACACATCCATAACCTAATCTAGAAGCATCACAATAGACTACGAAGTCTTCAGTTCCTTCTGGTAATGCTAGTATAGGTGTATGAGTTAATCTTTGCTTAAGAATTCTAAAGGCGTCTTCTTGTTTTATTCCCCATTCAAACTTAATAGCTTTACAAGTTAGCTTAGTTAAGGGAATGGCTATTCTAGAAAAATCTTTAATAAATCTTCTATAATAACCTGCCAATCCTAAGAAATTTCTAACCTCGGTTGGTGACTCAGGGGTTTTCCATTTCATAATCGCCTCGATTTTTGTTGGATCTACATGAATTCCTTCATGATTGACTAAATGTCCAAGGAATTGTACCTGTTCTAACCAAAATTCGCACTTTGAAAACTTAGCATAAAGTTTTTCCTTTCATAACAGACTTAAAAGTGCGTGCAAATGTCTTGCATGATCCTCTTTATTCTTAGAATAAATTAGAATATCATCTATAAAAACAATTATGAATTTATCCAAATATGGCTTACATATTCGGTTCATCATGTCCATAAATGCAGCTGGGGCATTGGTTAAACCAAATGGCATGACAGTGAATTCATAATGACCATACCTTGTCCTAAAAGCAGTTTTAGGAATATCCTCTTCCTGTACTTTTAATTGATGATATCCTGACCTTAAATCGATTTTTGAGAAAAATCGAGCTCCTTGTAGCTGATCAAACAGATCATCGATTCTCGGTAACGGGTACCGATTCTTAATCGTGACTTTGTTTAATTCACGGTAATCAATGCACATACGCATTGAGCCGTCCTTCTTTTTAACGAACAGTATTGGCGGTCCCCATGGCGACGAACTTGGCTGTATGAATCCTTTTTCCAATAATTCATCTAATTGTTTCTTCAATTCTTGCATTTCTGCAGGCGCCAAACGGTAAGGTGCTTTGGCAATCGGTGATGTTCCTGGTATTAAGTGAATTCTGAATTCAACTTCTCTGTCCGGAGGTAGTCCTGGTAATTCTTCTGGAAAAATATATGAAAACTGAGATACTACTGGAATATCTTTTAGTTCTTTTCCTTTAGTGTTAGTGATTATAGAAATCAAATACACTACAGAACCTTTTCTTATACAACTTGCAGTTTTCATCACAGATATGAATTTTGTAGATCTAGAGAGCTTATTTCCTTTAATTGTGATCTTTTTACCTTTTGGTGAATTTATTTGGATGAACTTTTGATCACATAAAATACTAGCTTTATTGGCTATTAACCAGTCCATTCCTAAAACAACATCGAATCCTACCAGATTCATGGGATAAAGATTTGCAATAAATTTCTGATTTAAAATTTCTATGCTTGCTCCCTGCAAGATTTCAGAAATCCTAATGGTTTCTCCATTGGTTGTCTCTACTATACATTCATGTGGTAGTTTAGTTAATGACTGATTTAAAATTTTGCAAAACGATGTATTAATAAAACTTTGGTTTGCACCAGAGTCAAATAATACTTTAGCAAATACATCATTAACTAAAAACGTACAAGCTATGACATCTGGAATCATTTTGGCTTCTTCTGCAGTCAGAACAAATGCTCTAGCATTTTTAGTATTCTTGTTATCTGGAGCTGGAGCTAATTTTGGGCAATTCAGCTTGATATGACCTGGTTCTCCGCAATTGTAACATACCCTGCTATTAGCTTTCTTCCTGCAGTTTTCTTCCTTGTGTCCCGACATTTTGCAAAAGTTACAGTATATAGAACATCTCCCATAATATTTTCTTTTGCAGTACCTACAGTAAGGTGCAGAGGTAGAACCTAGATTTTTCCCACGGTTAGAATTTCCAGAACGAAATTCTTGAGTCAATTTCTGGGTTAGGCTCCTTCTTTGATCCTCTTCTAGGGTACGGACTAACTCATCAGTCAATGTATTGGCTAGTTCTACAGCTTCCTCTATGGTTTGTGGTCTAGCTGCCTTAACTACATGTCTAATTTCCCCAATTAATCCCCAAATATAACGGGAGATTAACACTGGTTCTGGTGATGCAAGAGTTGGCACTATCCTAGCATATTCAAAGAATAACTTAGTGTACCCTTTGCTATCTACACCAGTCATTCTAAGATTTAGGAATTTGTTTGCTATCTGTTCTTTCTCATTAGGTGGGCAGAATTTTCTTTCTACCTTGTCCTTAAACTCTTCCCATTCCATATTATAGGTTCTATCACTTCCTTTTGTTTGGAGGATAGTATTCCACCATTCTAGTGCTGCATTCTTAAACAGATTAGAAGCAAACAGTATTCTATCTTCTTCAGCACACTTACTAATCCTTAAGACTGCCTCAGTCTTCTCTATCCAGCGTAAAGTTGCAATGGCCCCTTCATTGCCCGAGAATTCCATTGGTTTACAAGACCAGAATTCTTTATAAGAACAACCATAAGGCATGGTTCTTCTTCTTTTGGGAATAGGCATTTGAAGTACCAGTCCATTGTTCACACTATTTTCTGGTTCAACAGGTCGTTTACTGCCATGCTTACTTTTATTATCAGCATCCTTAACAGTTTGAAGTATAAATGGCATAGCATCTATAATTCCCTATGCCACTATATGTTGGATAGCACTATTGTCCACTTGATTTCCATTGTTATTGCCACTTGGATTATCATTAACCACGTTAATGTTACTCTGGTTATCGTTATTCAGATTTTCTTGGTCGGCCATCTGAATTTTAAACATTTATCCCATATTAATATCACGAATAATATATTAATATAATTAATCACATGACACGCAGTTTTGTCAAAAGCGTAGATCATTGCTACTTTTACTCTTTTCATATACTTATGCGTCTATTACACACTAGTACAGAAATGAAATTACAATACCAACAGAAATAAAATAATAATATGCATCCGTACACACATATCTTATTTTATTTTATTATATTATTATTACTACTGCTTCCTCCATTCTAACATTCATGGATATGGATTTATCCAGAAATCCATATTGCGCTCATCGTATTTCCATACGAGACGCTCTCCCACCTGACGCATCCTCTCACTGCTTTCTAAGATCTCCTCCCCGAAAGTCCTAAGTTCTTGCACGTTTTCTGCACTCACTGGGGGTGCAGGTTCTCGGACTGGGTTTGGAATCTGGGGTACATTTTCCTGATATGGGGGTGACAGTTCATGAATTGGTAAGGATCCTCTAATATTTCCCTAATATAATCATTTTGGTAATAGGGATCTAAAGGGTCCATACCTGGGTAAGCTTCTATGTTCTGTATGGGTGGATAATCCTGGATAGGGTAACGTTGCACAAAGTCCCTATTATCGTCCCACCAGGGGTCGTAATTCGGGTCTAGTGGGTTTGGTGCAGGTACCCGGGGGATTTCTTCTGGGTTAAAGTCGTGCTTTTCTACTTGGTTTTCCTGGTTTTCTATTTCCATTGGTTGTTCTGGGTTTTGTGGTTGTGGGGCTACTAATTGTTCCAGACCTGGGTCAGCAGCAGTTGTAGCTAAGATATGGAAATTTGCTAGGCTTCTATTTAGCATATCTTGAGTATGAGCATTTGTCTCTCTCTTAATAGCTGCTAAAGCCCTTTGATGTTTCAATTTCCTCATTCTCTTCCTACGAGCAAAAGCTTCTTTACTGAACCATCCTCGTTTCTTAGTAGGGAATGGTTCTTCAGATTGAGCTCTAAAAGCAAATATTCCGTCTTCCTGATCAGCAACATACCCTGAGAGGGCAGGCTGTGATGATGTACTTTCACTCTTAGGTGAATCAGATAACTGACGATTCACATCTGATGGTCCTTGATCACTCATACTGAAAACTAACAAATAGTCAAATAACACATAATACCTAATTACAGTTATGCAGGTATTTCCATAATTTATTTCCTAACACAAAATTTTTATAATTTAAGTGTCAGCAGAACACTTCTTTGGCTTGAACCAGTGGCTAGGCTCTGATACCACCTTCTGTCACAACCCCCGATCCCTGATCCCCGGGAACGGGCGGACGTGATCACAGATTTTGGTGGTATCAGTTTATTTAGTCTCGCAGCGGAATTTACATCAGGACCGTAGTTAGGAAATGTTTATCAGAGTAAAACCACCATACTTGATATTAATAAATACATGGGCAAAACCCAAGTTTCTTATTACAATACATTTATAGGGACAAACCCTATTTTATTGAATTTAAAACATCGTTTATTAGGTAACTTTTATAGCCACATTTTCCCAAGCCTTCAGTGCTCTCCAGCTGGCTTTTCATTAATTGGCTGTTCACATTGTGTTACCTGTAACGCGTTTTAAAAACATTTGTCAGTCAGAAATACTGGTGAGTGAATCCCAGTTTAATCAAGAAACATTTTATCAATTAAGACAGTATTGAGAGCGATCACATTATTTATTTCTACACAATTACTCATTCAGTATTTGCCACTCGACCGGATCTATGGCTATGGTCAAATTACCCATTGGCTAACTCGTTGTCCAATGGTAATGCACTGTCATTCAGACTTACTACTACTCGTAGTAAATTTTGTATACAAAACCCCATAATACCGGCAGTAATTGAAGAACTACAAAGACTCAATCACCGCTTAATCACATTGTAAAACAATTAAGGTTTTGTAAAACATTCCAAAAAGGTTAACAAAAAGAGGATAAACTCAGATTGCTGTCTTAGGCTTTTCGTAAGGGTTTCCTGGCTATAATCTATAATTTACACAAATGTACATTGATTAGTACCATAACCCTTTGAAATTATTAATGATACCCTCCCCGAGATGGCATTCCAACAACTACGTCGGGCAGAACCACGACAGTTGTTACGGAACCCTAAATCAATCGGGCAGCGTAACTGTTATGAAACCGGGGTGATAATACTTACAATGGAGCAGAACCTCGCTAATTAGGGGTATAATACCCAAAATATTATGCTCATAACTTCAGAATTCGAGATTGAGAATGAAATGTGAGCGACAGAAATCGAAAACTGATGTCTGCTATTTATAGTTGTGAAATCTGATCCTCACGCGGCCCGCGTCAAAGACAGGGAACATTGAAGCGGCCCGCGTCAACCTTGGTCAACGCAGTAGCTTAGCTGGGTCATCACTAGGCTTGACACGATTGCGACACGTGTCAGCACCGGATGCATCCGCGTATCACGAGCCCGCGCGGCCCGCGTTAATATAAGCTTAAGTTGAAGCGGCCCGCCTCAACTTAACTTTTCAGATTTTTAAATTTTATTTTATATATATAACATAACTAGGGCTCGGTTTTCACTTACGGGGTATAATATAAAACATATTGAGACATTTTAAAGTATATTTAGAGAGTCGGAAATATTATAAGGGTATTGATTTTACCGAGGGTTGTTACAGAGAAGGAAGATAACAGACCAAAAATCCCCTGTTGGGGAAGACCCCATATCTGCTCGTCAAAAAGGGGGATGATGAGTTTCAAGTAAGCGTCAGCTACCAGGAACCGAACGAACTAACCCACCAGAGTCAGTAACTCTTGCTAAAAATTAGCGGACTTCTTACACGAGCGACTATGATGATTCAACTACTACTACACGACTGATCAACGATCGAACATCGTTAGCAGAGCAACTCAGGGAGTATACCAAGGTAAAATTGTGGGACAATGATTGTGCTTAGATATAAACAGAATGCTGCTTCCTACACAATGAATAAACCAGACCCACACGAGGTGCGGAATCCCAAAAAAAAAAAAAAAAAAAAAAAAAAACCTAGAAGCCTTACGTCTAGGAACCATATCTGTCAACTCAATCAAACACCATTAACTTGACCAACTTGTCATTGCAGCTAACGAACCCGAAAGTACTTAAATTTTCTTCCGTTGGAGCCTTCACTTTCACTTCTAACAAGTAGGAATTTGCATTTCTACTCCCCTCAAGTAGTTGCATCACGTTGTTTTCCTTCGCTGAGAGCGAACACACGTTTGTTTCGTATATTTGGTCACTTCTTCGTTTTGGTAAGAACGCTTCACTTCATCACTTGAAAACCTATATATAACCCATGCACCATTTGCTACGCATGTGGTTTCATTTCGAATAAACGCTTCATGAATGTTCAGATATTACGTTGTCAAATCTAATTACTGGTTGTAATTCGAATGACCTACATTTTTGTCATTGTTGACTCTTTTGTTATCAAGTCAACACACTTACTGGAACTACCTTCTTTCAAGTTACATGTTTGCTAGCATGTCAAGATTTCCTTGTTGATATGTACGTTTATTGTTTGGTTACGTTGAAACTAGGTTCAACTGCTTGAACTTATCCAGTTCACATGCTTAATTTGAGACGCCATATGATGCATAGAGAGCATCATATTCTAATACTTTGGCACAGATTCTTTTGTTTCGGGTCGTAATAGACTTATTTGGTCTAAGACTCCACTAAATCGTTGATAGATTTCGATACCTTACAGTGATACTTTCACAGAACAGAAGCTTGCGCTTATTTGACTACTCACTTCGTATACGGATTTAATTGATTATTTGACAACTTGCCCTAAATCCGTTTCTTTATCACAATTAAATCACTCTCAACACACTTGCGTGCTGAGTCAAAGGTACATAAATTCATTTCATATCATGGTGTACCCCCTAACGATTCTTTCATTACCAATCAATTGCCTTGCAGTACTTAGTTTCACCTTCCGGCTTGTTTCGGTACACCTTCATCTGGTTTCAAACTCGGTAATTTTGTTCAGTCACCGCTATTTCGAATCTTGTCGTTGCGATACCTTGTGGTGTCATTACCAACTTGCAGCTTGTGCTAATCATGGTCAACCGTTCCACGCAAAATACATAAACTTTTGTTGACTTGTCATTTAAATATTCCTGATGCAACTACAATTCAAAGCAAGAATACACCAGATTCGTTTGTATTCATTCGGTGTATTCTCGCCTTTCAAAATGTTCAACGCACTGAACCTTGCCACTCGTCTACTTGGGAGTTGACAGATCACTTTACCATCTCATTTGAGTTGAAAAATTTCTGAATTTATATAGAGAGTGCTATGTTTCGTGAAAACTCGCTGGGATACTGCGATCGGACATTTGAGGATCTTATTAGTTGAAACTCCTCTCTTGTGGACCCCCTGCTAGCTGGAATACATTAGGCTATACGTAAAACACGTTTTGTACTTCTAACATCAACTGCTATGAGCACCCACCTTCTTAACCCTAGGGTACGGATTGTTAAGTATTCCTGGACCCCCAAGTGTGAGTAAGGGTTGATTCGGTTTGATGACTATCTACCTCGATATTAATTAGGTATCCATGTGTGACGTGACCATAAGGAAATAAGGTAGTACAAATTTCGGGGACGAAATTTCTTTAACGGGGGGAGAATGTGACAACCCTCACTAAACCGGGTATCCGTACGACTTAATTAATAATTAATTACTGCTTAATTACTGTGCTTACTTGAAATTGTGGATAAACTGCTACTTGAATGCTGATACATGTACTTACTTGCATCATACTTTACTTGCTGACACCCCATGTTTTGCTTACAGCACCTTTGTGACAACCTCGATGCACCAAACGCACAGTAGCACAATGAACGGATAACCTATTAAACGTGCTGTCATAACTAGCACCAAACAGGCACTGCCTCTAAGGCCTGTAAGAGCCAGAGATAGTTTACTACACTAATAGAAAGTGTAGGGATATGAGGGTTGTAGAACTGCGTCACTAGGAATGAGATTACAGTGACTGGATGTGCCTAAAACTTACTCTAAGTACAAAATTCAACACTTTAAATAATAATTCAGTATTAAGCTATCTAATAAAATGCCAAAACATGAGGAAAATATTACTAGACACTTTCCAAAGTGTCGGGAATAAGTTGTGTCACTAAAAATAATAATAACGACACTTTAAAGCTTTGCTAAGCACTTTAACGGATCACTATCCAACCAAACAATCGGACTATACCCAGAACATAAAATTATTGCCAATAACATTGTTTATCTTTTTCTGGGCCAGTTAGGGTCCCTAAGTACCCTAACACCTGTTACAACTTACTACATGCTAGTAACTAAATTAACCTCCTACTTAACAACTAATGTCTAACCATTTAGTTAGAAACCAACCATGAGACCCCCCCCCCCCAACGAAATCGGTCACCATATGGTGACACCATTTGTCCTTGGATGATTAAAATAATACTACTTGTCTAATATCAAGGTGACACAATAACCTTTGGTTAATCTTGGAGGAATTATCTATAAGTAACAACATTAGTCCATCCATCACTTTCATCCACTTAACAAAAAAATTCACTTCTCTCTCCCTCCTTGCTCCATTCGGCCGAAACCATAGCACCATCCACAACCACCTTTCAATTTTGATCAAGCTATTTCAAGCATCAACTAGTGTGAAGGATCACGTATAAGGAAGCCCGGAGCTTACGGATTGCGAAGGACCTCATTACCTTGCTTTTATCCACTTGATTTTCGACTAGATTCTCCCCTAGCCTCGAGCTAGTAGTAAGTTACTATAATCACACTCTCGATCTATTTCAAAGTGGTTAAAATAATACATGACGGTTAAAACTCATGAACATACAAAATGATATGTAAAAGTCTACTAAAAATGCTAAAGATGATGGTTAAAAGCTAGAATGTTGTGTAAATCTTGTAGGATTTGTTTTGTGTGATTATTTAGTGCCGATCCTTGATGTGGTAGCTCGGATAATCATCTAACCCGGATTAGTCATGATCAAGAATCATGGCATAGAGTTTGTTTAAGTGAACAAAGGGTTAAATGATGAAACTCTACCACACACTAAACATGAACTTGTGTAAAATCAATATTACTTATGAAATAGTGTTTAAAACTAGTAGATCTACGGATCTACAAGCGGTATTTTCAAAGGACCAAGTGTCAAGGAAATCTTATTTTCTAAAACCGGATCTTACACGAACAAGAATGATTTTTTTTATAAACACACAAGTGTGTAAACACTTGTGTAACACTAATTTTCGACAAGGAACTAGTTTTGTCAAATTTTACTAGAAGTTGTAAAGATGGAATTTCATTAAAAACAAGACTTTTACGAAACCGGATGGATTTATACAAAGATCCACTAAAAGTAATGAGATTTACTTCATATTTTAGATAAACCACAAGTTCATGCATTTTTGCGAATTACATCTATTTTGACTAGTTTGATGGTTTGAATATTGTTTATAGTTGATTGAGAAAATTGTTGATTTGAATTTTAAAAGAAAAATGATACGCTTGAAAGCGTGGCCACCTCCAGTTACAGGGGAAACTCTGGCGAAATTTTTCTAAAAACCTAACACTTGGGAATATTTTCACTACAAGTGTTGTAAATCTATTTTGACTTGTTTTCAAAACGTAAGTCTCGCCACGACTTTATTTACGAAACATCGGAGGTGGGATTTTCACAAAATAAAACTTGATAAATATATATTTGATATATATATATATATATTTTTCATAACAACACTTGTGAGATTTTTATGATTTTTTTTGTGAACTATACAAATATTATTTTTAGGGTAAAAATAATATTACCGAATGTTAACGATTCCAAAATAATACGAACGCCTTCACAATAAATAATGAGTTACAACGGTATAATTTTTACCACCCGATCTTTATCCGTAGCTTACGCAATTTAGAAAATACCAACGAACGCGTATTCGTCGAAGAATATTATTTTGGAAAATTGTATGAAATAAAATATATTAAGTGAGGCTTAATAATGTATTTCGAATGTTGCGAACACGCATGTAATAGATCCCCCATCCTTGGGAAGGAGAATAATTACCAAGTACTTACAAAAATATAAACACGAAATAGTTGTCTAACTATTTCCCCAAAAACTTAAACCTTAAGCTAAGGCACGGCCGTCCGTCTAATAGACTTAGTACGTGTAGGTCGTCGCATAGCTGCTTGATCAGGAGATATACTTGGTAGAGACGCACCACTGTGAGTTCATGCTCCCCCTTTTCTCTAACTGTTTTCAGTTTTCTAAACTGCGGGGGTGAAATACATGTTACTATGATTACGAATATTTCTTACATGGTATGGTTAGCATAAGGAGGGTTATTATTTAGATCATGTGAGTGGGTAGGCGGAAACTTGGGACTATTAATCCTCATAGTAGGACCGAGGGGCAGGAGCGGTAGATCTATCTGGGTGTAGCGAGCCCAGCCCCAGGCCCAACCAGTACGGACCTCGGGGTGACTTTGTACCCAACGCATAAATCTGCTAGGTTTGAGTCTTCCTACTTGCACTTCACACATATCAATGGCCTTGCAAACCATTGGTGATCTCTTTTTCCTTATTTGCTACATACCAGGGTTTTTATACATACAAAGGTTTATTTACTCACTTACACATGAACTCGCTCAACATTATTGTTGATTTTTCAACTTATATGTATTTCAGGTAATTAAAGATCTGGCGCGGTATGTTATGTTTTCCCGCTGCATATGGGTTCCGAGGTCATCCCGGTTTAGGAAATGTGACTTTTTCCTGGACGAGTCACAAATCTTAAACTGCGTTTTATTCATGTTGATGTTTATGTCTTTCAAAACAATGTTTTATGTTATGGTGTTGTAGTCCCTAAGACAATGTTATGTTACTTCGGGTTTAAAACTTAAATCTATGGATGATCTTGCATGATTTTTACTTCATATAGCTTTGTTATGATTAAGCTATGGTATTAAGAAGTCACACCAAATTAACCACGCTTCCGCAAAGCCAGGGTGTGACAGACTCACGGATGTGTGCGGCGGATGTACTATATTTTATTAAATAAAAAAACATTTTAGAAAGTTGTTCATTAAAACGAACTTTTGTGCCTTGACTAAAGTTTGGGTCTTCCGTGATGTTTAAATCCAACTCGTTTGCAATTTTTTCAATCAAAGACCCGGTTCCCATTATATTAAAGCAAGGGATTAGGGTTGTGGTGCAAGTGAAAACCACAAGTAGTTCTTAATAATATTTTCTTAGGTTTTCCTTCATGGTCTATCTTTACACGACAACTCGCTTAATTTTAAACACATTTTAAATCAAATTGTGGATTACAAAAGAACTTGTTGGATAGTAAACCCCTGATAAAGTCATTGTTGATGTTTTGAATTGTTAAAGCATTTGTGTTACCGTTTCAATAATAGCCCAACCCGAGGAGTGGTACATCAAAACCTTTCCACGACTAGCCAACATGTCATGAAAGGCTATTAAATTTTATTTTTTTACAAAATGGTCTTTTCAAACATGGTGCAAGTCGAGGTCCATCTTGTAGGACAAACCCAATTGGGTCCTTAGCATATACGACCCGTTTCATTACAAGTCTTAATATACTTAGCGTGTCTTTGAGTATTACTATATATATCACGTAACATTCTTTTGAAAGCATCCTTTTGTGGTTCAATAACTTTTAAACTGTCTTGAATGGCTAAGTTTATATTGTGTGTAACACATCGACTATGGAAAAAAATCCTGTCACAAATCAGTTTATATTTTAGATTTAAATGCGTTACCGAAACCGTATTGTTTTGTTTGAGGCGTTATCAAAAGCTATTGAAAAAACCTTTTGTTCCAATTTGTAGTTTTAATAACTTTGTTGATTACGTTAAATATATTTTCACCGATGTGAGGGTAATCAAATAATTGAAACGTAATCGTGCGTTTCATCATTTGCCGCGTCGCCGGTTCAATACAATGGGTGGTGACACGAATATACGAGTCGGGTGAACCGTGCAGTGTGGGCCAAACGTCACTAGTTAAGTTAACATCGGTTTCTAAGGTTTCAAAATAAGAAATTAATTCAAGTTTAGCCTTTTTCCACAATTTTAAACAATCCCTCTTATGGGTAGCACGACTTACATGGGTATATCGTAGTTAGAGAGGTCTTTAAACCAACTTTGTATAGCGTTGGTTGGTGAAATGGCTGAATGGCAAGCTTTCTTAGATCACAAATTTGCCATTTCATCCCTAGCAAAATCCAAATTGGAGGCGAACAAAGTAGCGCCTGCACTTGCCATCAAATCTTAACCACTAGCGTGTTGTTGTTTCAATGTCTTGCAATACAATTTGTCAATGTGTTGTTTCAAGGTGGAGTTTACGCCTTCGGCATAAAATTTTTGACAATAATGGCAAGGCGCTCTTTTTGTACCATTTGCCATCTCGCACAAATCGAAATGTGATCAAACATCGGGGTTTCTCTTCGTTGGATTAACATGAACCACCGCGTAGGTTTAAGATTCTCCAACATTTACTGAATCGTGAGCACTAGATGTTGCTATAGTAAGCATTATTTTGTGATAACTGAACAAGAAAGTGAGTCTTTTGAGAGTTTTTTTTTAGATTAGAGAGTGGTGTGATTGAACCTAAACAACCACTAGCCTTTTATACTAGTTTGGAGATGGAAGTAGGGTCCAAAAGACCAAAAAAAGGCTAGTTTTATAGCCAAATGATCATATGACCGTTACTGTTGCTGTTTCTGCGCACTGGTTTTTTTGCCAGTTAAAAAACTGGTTTTTAATAATGTTACTGGTACTTTCTTTGTTGAAACCCTAACCAATTCTCTCATTGCCAAACGACCAAACATGTATTTTAACATTGTATGTTGTAGATTTAATCGCTTTTTTTTTCTTTCTTATCATCAACTTGGCACTTTCTTTGTTGAAACCCTAACCAATTCTCAATGTAAAAACCACAACCTTCAATTTCTAGCTTTTGATTGTTTTCATCGGGTCTTGATTCAAAATCTCAGATGATTACTTTCATTGGCTTTGCCTGATTTTAGTTTATGCTTAGGTATTCTTAGGGCTAGCTATTTAGGGCTCGATATAACCTTTTGAATTCGAAGAATGCACCGTGTAATAATCGATTGATTTCTGTATTGAATTGACATGTTATCTAACAAAGATTTGTGACTAAACATACTAACACTTTGCAAGGTAAGTGACGGGTGGATCTCTCTGCACATCTTTTCTTTTGGTTCGTTTTATAGTTTGGGTATTTTGTTTCTCTCTGACATTGTTGAGTTGAAGCCACTCTTTAACTTTCACATGTTCGTAAGTGTAACAACCCTAAAAAAGATCCCACAACAATCCTTAATTTAAAACCCCGAACACGTGCCAACGAAAATCGAATGAAAACAAAAATTTCCCGTCGCGTGGTGCGACAGGACCTTTGAGGATCATTGCGTGGCCCGACGATGTCAGATTCTTAGGATCACACGTGTTGCCACGTGCCACCACGTGACATGTCTAGGTGGATGACAGTGCTGACCTAGACCTAGATCCTTCCTATCGCGTGTTGCGACAGGGATTGTTATTTTGTCACATGGCGCGACGAACACATTTTTTCAGATATAAATAGGATGGGTCGTGAGCTTTCAAATTGCAAAAATCGATTCGAAAACTCGAACTCTAACACCCTCCAATATCTGTTCTCGAAACACTGTCTCGATTCCCGTGTACAATACCCTAATTGTTGAAAAGATACCCTGTCCGATTGATCCGAAACCTTAGCAACGAAAAGATGAAGTTATGCCTGAATAAGGTGAGACTTTATACGTTGCGGTTTTGATCTTGTGATTATCGTTGAAGTTAGATTTGATTTCTTACACTAATACATGCTACATTGTATGTTTGCTTAGGAACTAGGACTTTAACCCAGGAGGCTTAAAAACCCTAAATTCTGCAATGTGGGTCATTCTTTTTTATCAAATGCTTTCAAAACTCTAAATGTTACTTATATTACAGTAATTAAGTCTTTGTATTCTTACATGGAAAACTACTGTCAGTATGTGGGGTTTTTAAATGCACTACTTGATAAGCTTCACTAGTTGAAAGAATGATCAACAGTGATATGACCATAGTCACAGGGACTGTCGAGTGACAAATACCAGTGGGTAGGTGTAAGATATAAACAAATGTAAAAACCCTTAATGTTGTAATAATAAGAAATCTGTCTTTCATACAAATGAATGAACTCGCCAGTATTTTCTGTTGATCAAATGTTTTTAAACGTGTTTCGGGTGATTTACTGTGAAGAGAAGGAAAAAGTGCTACGAGACACTCAAGCTTAAATCAGTGGATATGTCACCTGAATAAAACGTGTTTTGTAATTGAGGGTTTATCCCCGTGATTATGTAAATATTGGTTTTATCCCACAATTTATGAAATAAAAACTATTGTGTTCGAAAACTTTGATATTTTTCCTGACACCCGGTCGTGATGAAATTTCCGCTGTGATAGTTTTAATAAATACCGGTACCCCTTGTGCTGTTCACGGCTCCCATCTACGGTAGGGTCGGGGTTATGACATTAAGCATTCATGTACGCCTTTGAAATTCTAATCTAATTGTTATTTTAATATTTGGGTTTTCAAGTGTGAATCCTTAACTTTTATTTATATCCGATTGGTTGTGGTTAGATTGTAATTTTATTTCAATTTGGGGTGTATTAGTTTTTCACTCAAATCTTTTTATTGCAATATGAGTAAATTACGTTTTTGGCCCCTGTGGTTATATCACTTTTACTATATTAGCTAAAAATAAGATTTTTTAACATATGAGCCCCCATGGTCTCTATAACTAACTATTTTGGCTCCTAAGTCTAACTCAACCCCAAAGCCTGGTTAATTATTAGTCACATGATATGCACATGAGGGGTAAATTGGTAATTTCTCCTCCCCTTTACTTTTACTGACTTTATAAAAAATAAAACAATACTGACTTTTAAAAGTTGTATATTTTATAAAAAAAAGACCCAAAAAGATTATTCTGTAAAACACCTGTAAGATTGTTCTGAGACAGGTCAACGATGGTCAAAGCTTTCAATTCAACCATGGAGTTTGGTATTTCACCATAAAAACCATATCTTTGCAGCAAAAGCTGCTCAAGCTTCACAAGCTTCCCAATACCACTTGGAATCTCACTTTGCATAAAAGGGTTTAAAGAAAAGTCAACTCTGTAAAGTTCCCAATAACATTACGGACACTACCTAATAACAAATTGTTACCAAAGTTTAAAACTTGAAGATCTTTTAACAAGCCAACCCCATCCGGGATCTTGCCTTCAACATGATTCTTGCTCAAATCAAGAAACTTTAAAGATGTAAACTGTGAAATCTGATCTGGGATAGTACCCCATATGAGATTATTACTTAAATTAAGAGTCTTTAAAAATGAACATTGAGAAAGATGAAGTGGGATAGGTTGGTTAAAGAAGTTATTAGCCAAATCAAGAACACATCATATTTAAACATTAACAGATCTGGGTGATTCAGATTCAGTGATTCTGATTCGTTAAACCACCACCATACACCCCCAAATCCGGCTGACCCACCAAATCCGACAACCATCACGCCATACACACCTGACCTGACCACCATCATCATTGTATTCATCTTCAAATGAAACCCTAACTCTCACATCTTCAGATTTGCCGATAGCAAGAAGAGCGTCGTTGCATAAGTTTCTAGCCAAGAGAAAAGACAGGGCCACCGTAAGAGCACCGTACCAGTCTCCGGGTGGTTCATCATCTAGGAACGAAGAACATAGAGGAGGAGAAATTACTAGGTCTTGAAAAAATGAAGAAGAAGAAGAAGAATAAGTGATAAAGTACCTAGGGTTTTTTTTCTTTATAAAGTAATTAAAAGGGGAGGGGAAATTACCAATTTACCCATCATGTGCTCGTCATGTGACTAATAATTAACCAGGGTTTGGGGTTGAGTTAGACTCAGGGGCCAAAATAGTTAGTTTTAGAGACCACGGCGGCACATTTGTTAAAAAATCTTATTTTCGGCCAATATAGTAAAAGTGATATAACCACAAGGGCCAAAAACGTAATTTACTCTTGCAATATTAATATTCTTGGTTGAACGCAGGGCCGAACCTACCTTAGGGGAAGGGGTAGCCTCCGCTACCACTTGACGCTCCGGCGCTAGAGTAAATTTTGGAAAATTTTGACGTTTTTTTGTCGTTTTTTTGTCGTTTTTTTGATTTTGTTACCGCTTTTTTTATAAACGTTACCGCTACGAAGATTTTCTACATCCGCTACTGGTTGAACGAGTTTCTTATTTCATTTAGTTTGTCGTTGATATACAGAAATCGCTGCTTTTATTGACCGGTATGCCGAGTTTGAGTACTTAAACACGAAATATTGGAGGTTTATTTTTGAGCCTGCAGATTAGTTAAGGGTATATAGTTATTTCCACTTCATATGTGGCGTAAAGCGTATCAATGGCCTTATCGACGAAGAGACGCGAGATCTTTGAGGATCTTTCTTGATGATTTTATGCGTGATGCCATCAAATACACCGAAGATACTCCCTGGAAAACTATTACGGCGATGGACGTCATTTATGCTTTGAAGTGCCAAGGATGTACAATTATACACTATGTTGATTTGGTTTGATTGTATGTGTTTAAATTGTTATTTTAGGAAATGACTTTATAGAAATCATGTTTGTATCTCATTCTTTGTTGCTTCCCATGAACATGTAATTTTGTTTCATTATGCTTGTAGATTTTATACATTTTTTGTTTGTATAGTTTTTTTGTTTTATTTGCCTTTGTATTAGATCTTGGATGTTTTATAAATACAATAAAACTAAAAAACATTTGTTTAAATAATGTATATTTTTACGGACCAATTCATAATAGAAAATCCATCGCCATATTCTAGTAGTGGATTAAATGGTGGTAAATGCATATTGACACGTGTTAGAGACTTATGGTTTCTATCATTAATTTTTTGGTGGTGTGTTTAGAGATTTAATGGTGGACTAATTTGGTTTCTATCATTGATTTTTTTGCTGGTGTTTAGAGATTTAATGGTGGGCTGATTTGGTTTCTATTATTTATTTTTTGGTGGTGTGTTTAGAGATTTAATGGTGCTCTTATTGAGGAGCACCAACAAATCTCATTATTTGATGGTATCTTTGTTGGTGCTCTCTTAAAAAGCTCTCAAAAAGGCATAAATCCTAGCACCAAAAAACTGCTTTTGTACTACTGTTGGAATTGGCATTCTTTTTTGAAATGGCAAGGCTTTCATTCAACTAAAACACAAAGGAGCTGGGCTGGCGCAGCAACAAACTGGGATCAGCCCAAATACACCAAATAAACCAAGAAATGCAACAAAAAAACTGCAGAGAACAATCAACCAACAACTTCAAAACTAAAGTTAGACCACAACCTCCACTCGCCTAGAGAAAGCTAAGAATGGTTTGAGAGACAGAGAAGCGCCTGTTCTTTAATGTCTTGTAACACTTTTGTGAACCGAAACACCTTTCCATTGAAAACATTCTCGTTTCTGTTGAGCCATAATTTCCAAATAGTAGCATAGAATATGGAGAGGATCAACTTCTTTTTTTGTTTGATGTCATATAAACTCACATTATACAGCTACAAATACTAATGAAGGCCATGAGCTAAAGTCTAATGAACACCTGCTTCCTAATCATCTACTGGTGAAAGTGTTAACGAATAGTCACTATAAATATTTGTATTATTTCTCATTCTTTATTACTGTACCTTTTGTATTATTACATCTATTATAAATTGGTTGCATCCTCACATTTGAGGTATGCCAAACATCCATATAACATTCTATCTATTCACATGGTATCATTCAGCCATTGATTCCTCACCCAAGCCGAAAGCCAGAGCTTTTTCTTCGTTCCATTCACAGAAATACCTCCAACCCGCTTGTGGCCTTTAGTACTCAAGCCTCTCGTGCACCTTCCTACTCTCGGGGAAGAGGGGGCTGGACCCGTGGATCATTCACAACTGGGAATCGAGGGCGAGGAAGGTGTGTCCCTCATTTGCCAATGGTGTCGTAACAGTGGACACTATGCAAATCGCTACCCTAGTTTGACTTCTTATGCGGCTGCCCAAAACTCTCAAGAAGCTCTTGCACATGCTTTCCATGCCCAATGCAATTTTAACCCTAATAGCCTTGATTGGGTCACCGATACTGGTGCCACGGACCATCTAAATAACTCAACCAACAACCTTCAAAACACCACTCTTTTTTCGGGCGGATCCAATGTAACCTTTGGAAACGGTAATACTCTTCCTATTACCGATGTATGTCACCTTATAATCACTCTTAATATTCAACCCAAAAATGTCTTGGTTGTTCCTCGCCTTATTAATAACCTTTTATCTGTTAGTAAGCTTACAACTGACAATAATGTGGATGCCTTATTTTCTTAACCATACTTTTATATTGACCGGTCCACGAAACAGGTTCTCGCCCAAGGTTGGTGTGAAGATGGGCTTTATGTTTTGAAGTCGGGACCAAAGAGCTTGGTTGCGGTCTCAAATAAATCTTTAAAAGCATCCTTTGAATTGTGGCACCTTCATTTGGGTCATGTACCCTTTGATACGATTTTGCTTTTAAATAAAACCGGATGTCTTAAACTTACATCTATATTACCCAAACCAATTCTATGTTCATCGTGCGAAACGGAAAAAAAGCAAACGTCTACCCTTTTCCCTTAATGAAAAACGTGCATCTCACCCTCTTGACTTGATACATTGTGATCTTTGGGGACCATCGCTTATCACATCCATTAAGGGTTATCGCTACAATGTCATTTTTGTTGATGACCATTCTCGATTTACGTGGTTGTATCCACTAAAAAGTAAAGCTGATTTTGCTTCTACTTTTAACGCTTTTCTCAGTTTTGTTCAAACCCAATTTTATAGAAAACTCAAAGTATTTCAAAGTGATGGAGGTACCGAATTTACTAATAATCGGGTTAAACAATTATTGGAGACAAATGGCACCCTTCACTGTTTTTCATGTCCTTACACACCGCCCCAAAATGGTCCTGCGGAGAGAAAACACTTGCATGTTGTTGAAACGGGTCTGTTACTTCTTTTTAATAGCCACATAAATCCATCTTTTTTGGGTTGATGCTTTTTGTACTGTTGTATACATTAGTAATCGCCTTCCTACCACAATTTTGGATCGCAAATCTCCATTTGACATTTTATTTTTGGCGCAACCCACTTATGATAACTTTCAAGCCTTTCTATGTCGTGTTTTCCCATAGCTTCGAGACTACTTGGAAAATAAGCTCTCAAACTGATGCCTCCCATGCATTTTCATGGGGTATTGCTCTCAATACAAAGGCTTCAAATGTTTTGATCCATCTTCATCTCGCATGTTTATAACCCGACATCCACGCTTTGATGAAGACACCTTTTCCATAAAAGATATTTCAAATAGCTCATGCAACATATCCTCTCTACCATGACATACTTACATCGGCAAAACATTTATACCTAGTCCCACCCCCACTGTGCACTCTCCTCAACATCCTCCATGCTCTAATTCTAACCAACTATGTGGTCTCTGCACTGACCCTCTTCCTCAATTCACCCCTCCCCCCAAGTTGAACATCAACAAATACACCCTGGCCAAACCCAACTCGATGATAAGCCCGCTTCCGCCCCAGCTGTTGCGCCCCACTTGCAGCCCATTCCCGCTCTAGGCCCAAACCCGCATCAATCCACTGATCCACCCCACTTTGGCCGAACTGAACCTCACCCGACCTCGTCCCAACCCACTAGCTCGGCCTCTACTACTCAAAACCAACCCACTACCACCACTGCCCCCTCATCTCTCCCGATGACCACTCGTTCGAAAGTGGGCATCTTTAAACCGAAACATCGAAATTATCTTGCCCATACTCACTCTCATCCTCTCTATGGTTCCTTGTTCTCTACCGATAAACCCCTAAAATTTAAGACCGCCATTAAACAACCAAATTGGCTTGACGCTTTGCACAAGGAAATTTTGGCCCTTCACCATAATAACACTTGGACTCGTGTTCTTCGACCTCCTAACCAAAATGTTGTGGATGCCAAAGGGTTGTTTCGGGTTAAGCACAAGGCTGATGGCTCTATTGACTGCTACAAAGCTCGTCTCGTGGCTCAAGAATTCAGTCAAATACTAGGCCTTGATTTTACACATACCTTTAGCCCAGTTGTTAAAGTCTCTATAATTCACATTGTTTTATCCTTGTCCATCATTAATAATTGGAAACTTCACCAAATATACGTTAACTATGCCTTCCACCAAGGCCACATCAATGAGACAATTTTTATGGAGCAACCACCAGGATTTGTTAATCCAAAATTTCCCAATTGTGTTTGTAAACTAAACAGAGCCCTATACGGTCTCAAGCAAGCTGCTCGAACATGGTTTCATCTCTTGAGCACTTTTCTTCTTGCAAATTGTTTTGTTTGTAGTTGGGCCGACACATCATTATTTATTTTTAAACAAAATGGGTGCATCATGTATATCCTTGTCTATGTTGATGATTTAATTCTTACAGGAAATCAAGAAACTGTCATTACTAACTTCATGACTCGTCTTCACAAAGAGTTTGCTATTAAAGACCTTGGGCGGCTTAATTATTTTTTGGGGCTACAAGTTGCATACCCTTCTAGTGGGTTTTGCGTAAGCCAATCTAAATATGCTCATGACATTCTGATGCGAGTCGGCCTTCTAGACAGCAAACCAAGTCCTACACCATTATCCCCTAATGCTTCCTTTCTCAAAGATGGTACCCCTAATAAAGATCCCACTCTATATCGTTCACTAGTGGGTACTTTTCATTACTTGACGATCACCATGCGTGACATCTCCCATGTGGTCAACCAAGTTAGCCAAGTTTACAAACACCAATTGAGGAACATTTTCAACATGTTAAGCGTATCCCTCAGTATGTTAAAGGAACCATTGCTTTTGGGCTCACTTTTTCTCGCCCTCACAAGACTACTGTTCTTGGTTACTCTGATGCTGACTGGGCTCATTGCTTTGACACTCGTCGTTCCACTTTTGGTTACTCCATCTTCCTTGGGGGAAACCTTGTTTCATGGAGTGCTAAGAAACAATCGACTGTTTCTCGCTCAAGTTGAGAATCAGAGTACCTGGCCATGGCCTCCACTGTTGCTGAGATTATCTGGATTACCCATCTTCTAAGAGAGCTACATGCCCGTCCCCGACCGCTCGACTCTTCTATGTGATAACAAAAGTGCTCTCTTCCTCACACAAAATCCAGTCTCCAACAAAAGGCACAAACACATTGATCTCGACTATTCGAGAACTTGTTACTTCAGGGAAGTTATACTTGTTTTGTTCCAACCAAGCTTTAGGCTGCGGATATCTTCGCTAAAAGCCTCACATGTCACAAGTTTGGGTGTTTTCATGACAAGCTCGGCATACGACCGCCATCGTTTCGCTTGCGGGGGATGTTAACGAATAGTCACTATAAATATTTGTATTATTTCTCATTCTTTATTAATGTACCTTTTGTATTCTTAGATTTATTATAAATTGATTGCATCCTCACATTTGAGGTATGCCAAATATTCACAGAACATTCTGTTTGCTCACAGAAAGTAAGGGTGCGTTGGATCGAAATAGCAACAGAAAACAGAGAGAAAGCCAACGAATGCTAGGACAAAGAAAAAATTAGTCATACACATTTCTGAAGAGAAAGGGAAAGGGATTTTATAGATCAATATAAATATAGGATGAGAATCATTACAGAAGACTAATTATTGCGAAAACAAAAAGAACAACTCTAAAACACTAAATTTTAGGATTCAAGGTTCATATTTTTAAAATTATATGTTTCTTACATTCATATGTGTATTATATAGACATAAAAACATATATATTGACCTACGCATAGACTACATACATGTTGGTAATTTAACCTTGACATAATCTACATAAGTGTAGCTTATACAAAAAGTGAAATTTTTTATATTTTGTTTTGAATTCTGATGTAGGAAACAATAAATCTTACATTTGTAACATTTTTATTTACTTTTTAGGTTCTTAAGATTGAAAAAATGGGCGATTCATTGTGTTCTGCATGTTCTCGTAATATTTAGTGTTCCGCATATAACATTCCCCTATAAATATAAATATAAATATAAACATGATAATTGAAGCCATTAAAAAAGGGCAAACAATATAAAAGTATAAGACCAACCAAACTTTAACTACTAACTTAAGGCACAAATAAAAAAGAGGACTTGTAACTCTATAAGAAATAAGAAATAGTGTTAACTGTCATTTTCGTCCCTGTGATTTGGTCACTTTGGCCATTTCAGTCCATTTTTTCAAAAATGCGTCATTTTCCTCCCCGACGTTCTGGAAATGTGCCATTTCAGTCCAAAAATCATAACCCAGTTAAGTCTGTTTGTAAATAAGGACTGATTGTGTAAATTTGTAACATAAAGGACCATTTAAGTAAAATGTACAAATATTAATATATATATATATATATATATATATATTGTATACACACCGCCGCCGGAACCGGAGCTCCGGTGGTCACCACCGCCACCGCCGGAACCTTCATCTGCAAAAAGTTATCCGATGTGGTTTGTAGAGAGAGAAACTGAGTAGAGAGAGAGAAATCCGAAAGATTGGGTCATCGATGGAGTAGTAGGTGCGGCCATGGCCTCCGGTCGACCACCGTTTTGTGATAAACGGAGAATGGAGAAGATAAACGGAGAAGATGAACTCGTGCAACAGAAGGTTGTCTGTTATACGGTTGTACGGTGACGGGTTGAAGATGAAGAACTGTGAAGATGGTGTCTCGAATGGAGTATGGATCTGATTTTATGTTTCGGATCTGTTGATATGATGATGCTTGCTGATGATCGATCTCGGATGAGAAAGTTTAATGATGACTGAATGAAGTTGCAGGTTTCTGTTGTTGGAAGTTACAGTGGTGGTCCGACAATGACTGAACGGAGAAGGAAGATGGTACAGTCGCCGGTGATGGAGAGTGTCGGAGGTGTATTGGTGGCGGTGACACTGTTACGCGGCGGAGGAGATTGATCGGAGATGGTAAGTCATCGGAATGGTGAACTGCGTAGCAGTGGTTGTTTTGTTATCGGAAGTAAAGTTCTCCGGTTAAATGTTCGCCTGATGCCACGCATGGTCAGCAAGAGAATGTTGGGGAATGAATGTGGCGGCTGCACCACCATCAACGTCATCATCGACCTTCATCTGTTATCATCATCGATTCAGTTCACACACACACACTCTCTCTACTCTCTCTCTCTATGCTCTGCAGGCGGCGACAGTGGTGATGAAGGTTCCGGCGACGGCGGTGGTGACCACCGGAGCTCCGGTTCCGGCGGCGGCGGTGACCACCGGAGCTCCGGTTCCGGTGGCGGTGTGTATAGATTATATATATATATATATATATATATTATATTTTATAATTATAGTAATATTTATACATTTTACTTAAATGGTCCTTTATGTTACAAATTTACACAATCAGTCCTTATTTACAAACTGACTTAACTGGGTTATGATTTTTGGACTGAAATGGCACCTTTCCAGAACGTCGGGGAGGAAAATGGCGCATTTTTGAAAAATGGACTGAACTGGCCAAAGTGACCAAACCACAGGGACGAAAATGACAGTTAACTCTAAGAAATAATAAAGTCAAACATCAAACACCGAAAAAAAAAAACGCCCAGTAATAGCAAAACAAAATGATCATGAACTAGGTTTTTTTTTTTTAAACTAAATATCATCCAAGGTATACTTATTTTGCAATGTATATTGTTAGACTACTGTCATTTTTTTCCAAATTTTAAACCAGATTTATAAAATTTAGCTAATTATTAAAATTACATATTTTTTTATTTACTACAGTTTTTTTAAGTTATTCCAGTATTAGATGAGACATGCGCGTTGCGGAGGTGGGGGAGAAGTCAGTCGGGTTTCGGAGAAACCAGCTATAGCAAATAATAGTAATAGTAATAGAAAACTTATAAAACTATAGTTGTAATATTCCTAAAATGTGTTCAGTTCATTGGTTCGGGTTAAAAGTAAGCATGTGAGCCGCCTTCTCATTGCCACTCTACTTCCTCAGTCATCGTCAGATAACTCAGGCCTTATCTTCGGCTGAGGGTCATGGAGAATGGCCATGTTTGGGTATGGTTTGGTTTCTAGACCATCTATTGCCTTTAATTACAATTGTAGATTTGGTTCATGTTATATTTTGAAAATTTTGCAAGGTTTATTGTGAACATATTCAGTGGATTTTGTGAACTTATAATATGCATCACTGTTGAAGTCACTCATTCGATCTCATTGTTTCTTATTAATTTGGTATTTTCTAACAAGCTATTCCGTTATAAATGCGTAGCATACTCAGATTTGCTACACATTTGCAACAAAATCTTGACATTGGAAAAAGCCCCATCGGAAACTATTTACTACGCAATTGCTACACAATTTTCAACGCAGTTCCGACAAAAATATGGTGTCGGAAATTTGAGACCCATTTCCTACGCAATTTCAGTTTATAAGTTTTAAAGTTTTGCAACGCATTTGCGACGGAAGAATAAAAAATTGCAACGCATTTGTGATGGAATACTGAAAAAAATTAAAAAACACCCACAAAATCCAGTTTTTTTTGGCTAAAAGATTACAAGAAAAATCACCAAAAGAATTACAAAAACTGTTTTTGATTCAACATACTTCTAAAATGTTTATACCACAAACTAACAAACATTTAACAAACGTCAAAAATCATTAATCTTCATCTGAATCGTCATTATCATTTGCTCCAACCGCAACATTCAACCTCTCGATAAGCTTTTGCTTCCTCTCTTCGTAAGTTAACTTCTTAAGATTGTACCTAAATCGATACCAAAACCCAAACCAAGCCTAAACTATAACAAAACTAGTAAATGTATCCCGCGATTCACCACAATTTTCTTGTACACTGCATCAAGTGTTAAGTTTCAAATCAATTTATTAATATCAATAACATATAACAAAAAAATGTATTTAAACCAACATATATCAAAGTACGTGTCATGTATTTTACCTTTTTGGTTACTCGAAAGTGTTGCTACTTTCAAAGAGCATAATAAACTTTCGATCTACACAACTTGTTTATGGTAACACCAGCATGAAAGTCACATCAAAGAATATTGGACTTGTATTTTGATTGTGATATGAGAGTGTCTTCACGTGGTTCATGTCATAGTATAAATTTGGCTTAGGAAGGCGTATGGATTTGGTAATTTCAAGTATGGTAATCAAGAATGGTCGAATGAGGTACTTAGCTATAGACTAGGTCAAATCATGCAATTTTTCCTAATTCCCTATAGATATGGCTCTGATACCAATCTGTCACACCCCAATCGATGGCGGAAACATTGGGGTGGGACGAAATACACTGTTCGAGATACAAAAATTGTCATCAATCCTACATGGCATAAAAGTATACTAAGGCATAAAACATAACATAACTAGCATGCAACAATTATATGTCAAAGCAATTGTGTCCACAAAGTTGTATATCTTGTCACCAAGGCGAACAAGACCGTGATTGAAAAAGTTAACATAGACCCTTCCTAAGGGCAGTGTGCTACTCCTATAGCGCTATACATGTTAAGGTTGACTCATGACGTTAATGACAAATACTGTGCAAGAAGGCTTCTAGCATGTATGTATCCTAAGCATATCGATTAAGCATGTATTAACGGATTGATTGATTTGAATAATGTGAGAGGTCTTGTGATTGTGATTTTTTATAAGGTTGTATATACTGCACCTAAAAGTGTATAAATGTAAAATAGGATCATGTAAACTCACTGTTTGCGTAGATGTTCCACTTAAGTGAGTTGATATGTTTGAGAGTTTTGGGAACACCGTTATCCTACAAGGATAGACAAGACGTGTAAGTATGACAGACTGGATTACGAGTTTGCTTGCGGAGTTGTAATTTAGTAGGAAAGTACATAAAAGTTAAAACACTCAATTTGGACACCATGTTTACGTGTTTTTCATGGGCACTATTTCGCTCATTGGACGCCCATGTATAGGGAATCTTAATTCAAGATAATACTCACCATTATGCATAACGTTCAACCACGAGTTCGGTTGGTGTTAAGACTTGGTTGTGTATATATATAACAACTCTCCTAAAAATCTTTAAAACACCCCTACATGTCCTATATGTCTTAAAATACACCCCGTATTCGAAAAACGACCCCGAAGTACCTTTATTTCATTAAAAATCAAATAAAATATACAATTATAGGGCCTCGCGGCCTGTGACGGAGGACGCTTAAGTCTGTCGCGGGTCCCGACGGCATGACACCAGGCCACCTCCAGTGATGACACGTGTCCCCCTTCGTGTCGGACCTACTGGCTGATTTGCCAACCCTACACCCTAGCTAAGGCAGCTCGCGGCCCGTGAAGGATTAGCACCAAGGGCGTCGTGGGGCGCGAAAGCCTTCGAGAACAGCTATAAATTGAGCAGCAGTGGCACGGTTCACAGCCGCTCAAATCTCTTTCTCTCTCAACTTCTTATAGGAGAAAATAATAGCAAAGTAACCCCCTAAATAACGAAGCTCTGCCTCGTTGTAAGTATTATAACCCCCGGTTACGTATTAGTTACTCTGCCCGATTGATCTAGTGCTCCGTAACGCATGTCAAGGCTCTGCTTGACTCAGTCGTTGGAGTTCTGTCTTGGGGGGAAGGTATAGCTAATGTAAATTGGGTTATTATACTAAAGCGTGTGAATTATTTAATTTAATAGATTATAACCAGGAAGTCACCAGGAAATACCTAAAATAGCAATGTGAGTAATTCCTCTTTTTGTAAACTGTCTTTACAAAACCTCAATTATTTTAAATTATATTTAACAGTGATTGAGTATTTGTGATTATACAATTACTGTCGGTATGTTGGGGTTTTGTATACATAACTTGTTACTACACTGTGAGTAGTAGCTTGACCACAAGTCAGGATTGACAGTACTGTGGGTGGTAATGAAAGTAGATGTAAACAAATGTAATTGTGGGTTTCCCTCAATGCTGTAAATTGATAAAACTTGTTTTGATTAAACCGGGATTCACTCGCCAGTATTTCTTGCTGATAAAACCTTTTAAAACGTGTTTCAGGTAACAAAATATGAAAGCCAAATAGAAGTCAGCTGGAGAGCACTGAAGGCTTGGAAAAGTGGCTATAAAAGTTACCTAAATAATGTAGAAGTTTTATTTCAATAAATTAGGGTTTATCCCTAGAAACATGTTGTAATGGAAACTAGGGTTTTTCCCATGTATTTATTATTATTATAAAAATATGGTGTTTTACTCTGATAAATTATTTCCTAATTACGGTCCTGATGTAATTTCCGCTGTCAAATTAATAAACACCGATACCACTGAATCTGCGCTCGCGGCCGCCCGCTCCCGGGGCAGGGGTCGGGGGTTGCGACAGAAGATGGTATCAGAGCTACAACCACTGATTTAAGCCACAGAAGTGTTTTGCTGACACCAAAATTTTATCCATTATGTTAGGAAATAATCTGTGTGATTACGTGTATATCTGTATATTATTGTTTTGTGTTATTTGAAAATTTGTTAGTTTATAGTATGAGTGATCAAGGTCTGTCTGACGCCTATCGTCACCAAGACAGTTCCCCCAAAACTGAAGGAACTTCCTCACAGCTTACTCCTTCGGGGTATTCTGCTGATACCGAAGAGCGGATCTTCATCTTTAAGGCGCAATCCGAAGAACCATTCCCTACGAAAAAGAGAGGATGGTTCAGTCGGGGAGCACATGAGCGTAGGAAGCAAATGAGAAAGTTACAGCAACAAAGGGCTTTAACAGCAGCCAATAGAGAAATGAACGCCCAGACCCAAGACATAGTCAATAGGTGATTGGCCAGCTTTCACATACTAGCCACCACTGCAGCAGACCTAAACCTAGACCAGATAATGGCACCACAACCCCTACCACTATTCCCAACCCAACCGACGGAAATTGAACCTAACCAAGGAGACCAAATTCCTATACCCGCATTCGACCCAAACGAAATCCCTAGAATCCCAGCACCCAATCCTCTAGCTTATGACCCATGGGAGGATGACCATAGGGATTATCGAAGAACTCTATCCACAGGAGGAACCCATACCAAACCCCATAGCACAATACACCAACCTTAACCCTCTAGATCCATATCGGGATAACGACCAGTATGTCCAGGAAATACTAGACAACCCATATCCATACGAAGAACCTATACCTCAGTACCCTGACCCAATACTCGCACCACCGCCACCCATGAGTACAGAAAACGTGCAAGAACTCCACACATTTGGTGAGGAGTTTGTAGATGAAGGAGAAAGGATAAGATAAATAGGGGAAAAGCTTGTGTGGAAATACGACGAGCGAAATATGCAGTTGTAACACCTCGTAATTTCATGTCCAATATAATAAAGACACGTGTCATGAAAGGCGAAACATGTTATAAGCCCGGATCAAGTTAAAAGATGTATGGTAGGATTTAAAAGTGTCGACATGTTAATTAACACCTCTGAGCGACCCATTCATAAATCCCAAACCTTAATCTATTTTATAAACATCTGATATTTAAATCCGGTCAATTATGGTAAATGCATAATTCAAATTTGCACAAGAATTGGATCCTATGAATGGTTATGACAAATCTTACATTCAAGGCTCTTTCAAAAGAATCCAAGACAACATAAGTGCATGGCAAGGCTTTCATGGCTTTTCAGAACTGATCAAGTGGCCCCATTCTAATGTTAAAGACCTTGGATTCGTATTAGCAAAGTTGCATGGGCAAAGCCTAAAAGTTTACAATTTTTTGTCCTCTGATGAAAGCTTATGGACCGCAAAGTAACCACCTTACGGTCCGTAAGGTGGCGGAACTAAGGAAATAGAATTTAAAAAGCAGATACGGACCGCAAAGCCCGCAAGGCTGGTAACTGGGCATCTCAGACCAAGGTCGGTTACGAACCGCAAGGACAAGGGTTTACGGTCCATAAGTGGTGCTTACGGACCGCAAGGGGTTATGCTTACGGTCCGTAAGACCATCGCTGGCAGCAAAAATGGACAGATGCCTGTTCAGCCTGTTACACCGCCTTACTTGCATGGTATTCGAATACAGGAGCTTGGCCAACAGATTTTCATGCATAGGGACACATGGGGATCATCAGGGAACACTTATAGACTTTGTTGTAAGGATCTTGTGCATTCTAGCTCACTATATAAGAACTTGAAGTTGCAACCATTTTGTTGCTCACTTGCATTAACTTCAAATCTGATCTCTGGAACTTCTCTGGTCTTCAACAAGTCTCTTTAGGATCCATAATCGTGCTTAGGCCCTTGGTAAGTGTCCTTAACTTCCTAATTTCAGTTTTAATTAGCTTAATGACCATAAGTCAAACTTATCGTAATTAAAGTTTGACTTCGTGATTAATCACAAATGGTCCAGTCATTAGTTAAATTAAAAGTAGTTATAAGTTGATAATTATGTAGGTAATAAATCCCTAAGAGGGCACCTACTAATTATCACCCTAGCTTGGTCAAATGTCGGGTCAAACCTAATACTAAAAAGTCAACAGAAAGCTAATTTTCAAATAAACACATAATTAGCAATGTAGGAGCTATGGAACCTGTTTTATCACTAATATAACTTGGTAATTAATGTAAGAACATATCTAAACATGTTCAACCCGACAATTTTCAGTTTAAGCTCGGTTTGGAACCGAGAGTCGCATAAGTGGACTTTTACTTTGACTTTCAGTTCTGACCCAATGTAGCATGTTTTAGAAATTCCTTAGAGCTTTAATAGGACCAGGTTACATGTTAGTATAACCCTCTGTGATTATACAACTTGGTTCATTAGTTATTCGATTCATATGCATGTTTCCGTTATATGCCTAAATATTGACCATAATGCCCATTTGACATTAAAACAAGAATTTTAAAAATGTGAGAGGACAATAATCTTTATTACTGATTTATAAACATGTCCCTAAATTTTCACATCAGTTGGAGGTCTAGATTAAGAGTTATGCTCAATAACGTAATTATGAAGCTTTTTAGTAATTAAACGACATAATTAGCATAAAGCCTATCTAAACCCAATTTTTGATACCAAACTTTTTACCTACTGATGTAAAATAATATTTTGGGATTTTTGAAGATTTTTATTTATTTTTAGGCTGAGCATAACATAGGGTTATAGCTTTGATTCGGTAATTGTCGGTTTTGCCCTTTTGGCCTATAAAATGAGTTTTACATATTATTTTGATACCAAACCTTTTGCTACTAATTTTATATAATAAATAAAATATTTTGAGTCTTCTGGAATGATAAAAATATCAGATTTTCTATAAAAACTCGGAAATCGCTTAAAACCGTCTTTTTACGCGTTTAAAATGCATAAGTATGTATTAAATCCATTTTTCTCATATAAGACTTAATACCTACTGATGTTTTATGCAAATTTTTATATGTTAACAGTAAAGAAAAGTTTTAAACTCAGATTCCTGGTTTTGATCTTTAAAGCCTATGTGAAATTACCAAAATGCCCCTACGGTGCATAGTTTGGTTATAAATAGTAAATTTCCCATATATACCATACCCTACTGTTATAACTTATAAAAATAAATATTTTTATTAATTATATCAGGCCTGAAACTCAGATTTATATTTAAATTCTTTTACAACCTTTAAAGTGACCAAAATACCCCAACGGGGCAGTTTAAATCCATTTTGGGCATAATGGAAGGTATCTTACTGATATCACAACATATTTAGGGCATATTAACTTAGGAAACCTGTTCATGAATCATTTGGTTACCCGTTACGCACTTTTCGTGTTCGGATCGGTTTATGTAACTAGTTTGCATAAATTAGCCGAAACGGGTCAAACCTTATCATTTTTGTCTCAAAATCCAGAATGTGTTTAGTTTACCCATATTATACAAGTATACAAACTTGTCGGGTCTAAACCACATTATAATCCGGTCTTCGCTTAATCATGCATTTGAACCGTATCTTCCTTTAGAACTAACCGGTCGAAGTTTAGGCTTAATTAAGACCCATTAGCAATCTAATAGGTTATTAAAACCTTCGTTCCAGATTAGGAGCCCGGTAAAAGCTACCTGCACTCGCTGTTTGTGAATTATATTTGCTCAGGTAAATACTTTTAAATTATTTTCCCTATACGGGCTTGGGATACGGTATTATAATAATACCGCTTGGTCGGGTATGTAGTCATTTAAATCGGATTATGATTAATGTATTTACATGACTCGTTTTAATCTGTATTATTTGGTGTATGGCCTTTGTGGGTTAAATGACCATATCCCGGATATCCTTTGCATCATTCAAAGAAATGGCCACGACCTAAGCACGGGGTGTAGGCATACACCTGACAGTTGCATATGTAAAACTGGTAATCCAATTAAAGGAATCAACCTTGTGGGCATTATACCTGTGGCGTGTCAATTAATCTTGACCGGCTCTTCTAACCGGCACTGACGGACGACAAATAAGTAAAACTGTATACAACATTATTTTTAATTAATTGTCTCAAGTTATAAAAGATTTTATGCCATGTGCATTCAAACTAATTTTCTTAAACTCTTTTCAAAATGAGTCAATTAATTGTATTTACCAGTGTAAACTGACGTATTTTCCAAAAAGGTTAAGTGCAGGTACTGTTAGGGGTCATTTTCTTAACATATGTATCCTGACCAATATCCTGCCTTTGTTTGTTTATTTGTGATCAGGATGCTGGAAGAGGATATTGCTGACATCTTGGGCGATATCCTGAGGCTTATTGAATTAACCACGTGCAGGTTAAGGGCAGAGGCTTGCTAACGGTCAAGAGGACTTCTTCTCCTCAAGACTCGGACGAATTTGTTGAGAAAGAGACGTTGAGCCCGAAAGACCAGCTCTACAACGTTCCAAGAAGGAATATTCGGTGGATCCCGCAAGTTTAGGGTAGTTAGTTATTTTATCTTTACTATAAATAGATGAGGTCGGATCAGCTTAGAACACATCGTTTCACACTTACACTCTCGAACACAATCACACTCTAGCTAATTGCAAACACCACACTTGTATTTCATTTTCGTTGTAACACTTAGTCGATCCGTACCACATCCTGCACTGTATCCTGATTTTTGAAGCAATTGAAGAACAAGGCAGCTGCGATTGTCAGCTCCCGAGGTTTTATGCCGGCGATCTAAATTGATCAAGGGCTTTCCTCGTACATCTCGTGTCACTTCCTTTACTTTTTGCTCATTATTCGCTCATTGTTTGATCGTCGATACAGCTCAATATCCCGAGCCGTATCCTAAAACTGTTTTTACAAATAATTTAATTAACACATTTTTGACACTTACTTCTAGCACACTACCTCACTTAACTAATTTGATCACTTAATTACTTCGGTAATTTTTGACCAAAACAATTTGGCGCCCACCGTGTGGCAAGTGGTGCTCTTTTTACTAAAACTTTTTGTCAAATCGCTAATCGGTTTTCAATTTTCAAAACTTTTTGCCACATTATCTATAATGGCCTCAAGATCAAACGTGAGTTCCTCTACTGTATCTGCTATGACTTCTGCTACTGCCGGTTCGGTGCTTCCACCACCTCCTCCAAGGATGCCAGCCTCTACACAATCTCAAGATGTTATCCCGACTCGGAGTGTCCAAGGATCTGCTCCCGTTTTAGCTTCTAATGATGAAATTCTAACCTTATTTGGAAGTGTGCAGGAACAAATGAGGCAACAACAGGAAACAAACCAAATGCTTTTGAGGGAGATACAACTCCTGAAGGCTGGCTCGAGCAGATCTGCGGAGGACAATGTCACTCCGTTACACCCCAGAGCATTGAACTTTAGCTCGGCTGTGTATACCGAGGATAATAGGGGGAATATCGTGCCCAGTCTTCCTCAGAATCATACTCCTGAAATACCCTCCTTGGTCCGGATGTCAACCATAAGGAGCTCAGGATATGCTTCAGGATATGGGCGGAATCCTCCAACTGGTAACATGTCTAATAATAATAATACACATGCTACTAACAGTGGTGGATCTTTGCAGGATACAGGTGTAACATCAGCACTTACCAGGGAACTTCAGAAGTTGAAAGACATGATATCTAGTGTACCTGGGGTGGTCCAGCCGATCCCGGAAGTATCTCAAGATAATCACAAGATATCTCGTTTTGCATACCCTATATGTGATGCTGAGATCCCAAAGAGATTCCAAACTCCCAACATAAAGCTTTATGATGGGACTACGGATCCTGAGGAGCATATTGCCCAGTATAGGGAAAGAATGGAGATTAACCCTATCCCTCCGGAGCTCAAGGAAGCGTGCTTGTGCAAGGGATTTGGTTCTACTCTAACAGGATCAGCCTTAAAATGGCTGTTAAACGTTCCTCCTCACTCAATTACTTCATTTGCTCATTTGGTTAATTTATTTAACAGTCAATTTTCTTGTAGTCGGAGTTTTGAGAAACTAACCAGTGATCTTTACAGGATAACTCAAGGGCCTCAGGAATCCTTGAGGGATTATATGAACAAATTTAGTCGAGAATCCTTGGATATCCCACATCTTGATGTTGCAACAGCTGTGCAAGCTTTTAAGATGGGATTACAAAAGGATTCTCAATTTTATCAGGATCTTGTAATGAATCCCTGCAGGAATCTCGATGAAGCTCGTAACAGGGCCTTGAGATATATCCGTCTGGAAGATGACAAGAAGATGCAAGAAAGGATGAACTCATCTTATGAATCAACTAATAGGAAGTCAGAATCCTCATTTAGGTCATATCGGCCTAAGCCATATGGTAGAAATGAAAACAAGAAAGTGAATGCTGTCGAAGACGAGGATCCTGAAGAGTATCCTGAGTTGTCTGAATATTGCTTTTCTGTTAATATTCCAGAATTGATGTATGCTATGCAGGGTCTAGGAGACAAGGCTAGATGGCCTCGAAAGAATCAACAAAAGGCTGACTGGAAGGATAAGTCAAAATGGTGTGCTTTCCACGAAGATTTCGGGCATATGACTGAGGATTGCATTGCTTTAAGGAAAGAAATAAGCTATCTTCTAAGCAAGGGATATCTGAAAGATCTCTTAGGAAAAAAGAAGAATAAGGGTCAGGATACTGACAAGGATCCTGAACGAGCAGCATCACCTCCCTCGGATGCCAAGATAATCAACTTCATTTCGGGGGGATCCGACATTTGTGGAACTTCGTATTCGGCAGCAAAGAGACACGCAAAGGAAGCCAAAGCCGAAAGGGGAGACAAACCTGTCAGGATGACTACACTCACAACTGACAAAGTGATCACATTTGATGCTGATGACAGGGATACTGTCCAGGATCCTCACCATGATGCTCTGGTAATAACGTTATATGTGGCTAACCATTTTGTACGCAGGATATTGGTTGATAATGGCAGCTCCGTCAACATAATCCAGCTAGAGACACTTAAAAGAATGAATGTATCTCCAATGGATATAACTTCGAAGTCAACCGTGCTTGTTGGGTTCAGCGGAGAGGCCAGAAACACAGTGGGAGAGATAAAGTTGCCGGTATACGTTGAAGGAGTCAACTCGATACAACGTTTCTGTGTGATGGACTCTCTATCCTGCTATAACATTATACTGGGAAGACCATGGATTCACGATAGGAAGGCCGTGCCATCAACATATCACCAATGCATCAAGATACCTACCCCTTGGGGAGTTGTTAAAGTTGATAGTGATCAGCAGGAGGCGAAAGAATGCTACTCCTCCTCGATGAAATCCTCAGCCAAAACTAGTGCAGCATAGCAATTAAAGACGCGGGCCCAGGATATCGTGGAGGATCCGGAGCAGGATGTGAAGAAAGTTATCCTGGACTAGGATAACCCCGATATTTCGGTGCTCGTAGGGACCAATATCCCTCAGGATATTGAGGAACAATTAATTAACTTTTTGAAATGCAGGATGTCTACGTTTGCATGGAAGCATGAGGATATGACAGGCATATCCAAAGATATTATCACTCACAAGCTTGGAATTGATAAATCATTCAAGCCTGTGCAACAAAAAAGAAGGAAGTTTGCTCCTGAGCGGAACACGATTATCCAGGAGGAAGTTGAAAGATTATTAAAGTCAAGAATGATCAGAGAGGTTAAGTTCCCAAGGTGGTTAGCAAACGTGGTTGTAGTACAGAAGAAGAATGGGAAATGGAGAGTTTGTGTAGACTACACAGACTTGAACAAAGCTTGTCCTAAAGACCCATTTCCTCTTCCCCATATTGATGCAATGGTAGATGCCACTGCCGGGCATGAAATGCTGACCTTCATGGACGCATCCTCAGGATTTCAACAGATCCAAATGGAGCCTTCTGACCAGGAGGATACCGCCTTCATGACGCCAACAGGTATTTATTGTTATACAGCTATGCCTTTTGGTTTGAAAAATGCAGGTGCAACATACCAAAGATTGGTAAACATGATGTTTAAAGACAAACTGGGGGACACCATGGAGGTGTACATTGACGATATGGTGGTAAAATCAAAGAAAGCTCAGGATCACCTCCAGGATATTAAAGGAGCATTTGATATCCTGGATCAATTCAACATGAAGCTGAATCCTGCTAAATGCCATTTCGGAGTGGGGGCAGGAAAGTTTCTTGGGTATATAGTGACGAAAAGGGGGATAGAGGCAAGCCCGGAGCAGATTAAAGCTATCCTGGATATAAAATCACCCTCGAATATGAAGGATGTACAAAGATTAATAGGCCGAGTAGCAGCTCTAAACAGATTTATCTCAAGATCCTCAGAGAAATGCAAAGACTTCTATGATATCCTAAAGAAGAACAAAAGATTCGAATGGGGGGAAAAGCATGAAGCAGCTCTACAGGATTTGAAACGGTATCTCTCAACCGCACCTCTATTGATGAAGCCGGAAAATGGTGAACCACTATCCCTGTACCTTGCTGTATCAGGGAATGCTGTAAGTGCCGTTCTTATAAAAGACCATGAAGGTCAGCAGTATCCTGTTTATTATGTTAGTAAAAGTTTGTTAGATGCTGAAACTAGGTATTCTCATTTAGAAAAATTGATACTAGCATTAATTATGGCATCAACGAAACTTAGGCATTATTTCGAGACACATAGGATACATGTTAAAACAAACTATCCTGTTAAAAATGTGCTTAGGAAACCAGAGATGTCAGGCAGGATGGCCAAGTGGTCAGTAAAGTTAAGTGCTTATGATTTAGTATATGAACCTAGGAATGCCATAAAGTCTCAGGCTTTAGCTGACTTTGTGGCTGACTTTAGTAGTGACATTCAGGATGAGGTAGATCTAGAAGTTCAACAGCTAGGAGAATCCTCAGGATCCTGGACATTATATACTGATGGTGCATCTAATGTAAGAGGAGTGGGATTAGGAATACTACTAAAATCGCCACAGGGGGGCATATTACCCCAGGCTATTAGGTGTGAATTTCCTGCTACTAATAATGAAGCAGAGTATGAGGCTTTAATTGCAGGATTAGAGATGGCTAAGAGCATGAGTATCAAAAATTTGCAAGTATATATTGACTCTCTGTTAATTACTAACCATTTTAATGGATCCTATGCAGTTAAGGGAGAGAAATTAATCGAATATCTCGATATTCTCAAAAAATTAGCGGGATATTTCGATGTTTTTATACTTGAACAGGTACCAAGGGAAGATAATGCTGAAGCAGATGCCTTAGCAAATCTGGGATCATCGATCAGGATACCTGAAGGGACACAAATACCAATAGTACATGTCTTATATCCTGCAACGAATCTTCAGGATAAAGAAGTAGCTGGTATTCAGGATCCTGGGGCAGAATATCCTGAAGAGGATCCTAAAACCTGGACGGCTCCAATCATGAAATATCTCAAAGAAGGACATATTCCTGGAGATGAAAATCCTAAGGCATTTAGGATGAAGGTATCACGATTCACTATTATAGATAATATTTTATACAAGAAATCTCTTGCAGGACCGTATTTGAGATGCTTGGAGGATCTTGAAGCCAAAGAAGTCCTTTAGGATATACATGAAGGGGATTGTGGTAACCATGCTGGGGGCAGATCGTTATTCTCAAAAATATTAAGAACAGGATATTATTGGCCAACAATAAGAAAAGATGCCGCAGAATATGCTCGAAGATGTGACTCATGTCAAAGACATAGTAACATACTGCATCAACCTGCTGAACCATTATATCCTATTGTTTCCCCTTGGCCATTTATGAAGTGGGGTATGGATATAGTGGGAAAGCTACCAAAAGCTCCGGGAGGAAAAGTCTTTATGCTAGCAATGACGGATTATTTCTCTAAGTGGGTTGAAGCTGAAGCATTTGTTCAAGTTAGAGACCAAGAAGTAGTATCCTTCATAAAGAGGAATATCCTGACCAGATTTGGAGTACCAGCTGAGATAATCTGTGACAATGGTTCTCAGTTCATAAGTAAGAGGACTACAGACTTTTGCAAGAATTGGGGAATCAAAATGATCACATCTACTCCGGTACATCCTCAAGCAAATGGACAAGCAGAATCCTCTAACAAGATAATTGTCAACAACTTAAAGAAAAGGCTTGGAGCCAAAAAAGGAAGATGGGCAGAAGAATTACCCTTTGTTTTATGGGCTGATAGGACAACGGTAAAGAATGCAACAGGTCAAACCCCATTTTCGTTGGTGTTTGGAGCGGAAGCAGTGATTCCAACGGAGATGACAATACCTACTGCAAGATCTATCTTAAGTGATCCTGAGAAGAATCCTGAAGCCTTGAGTCAGGATTTAGACACTATAGATGAAAAGAGAGATGCAGCAAGGCTAAGGATGGCAGCATATCAACAGAGAATATCCAGGGCATATAACAAGAATATTAGAACCAGAAGATTTAAGGTTGGAGATTGGGTATTAAGAAAGGCTTTCCAAAATACTACTAATCCTGCCGATGGCAAATTAGCTCCAAAATGGGAAGGACCATATGAAGTTGAATCAGAAGCAGGGAAAGGAGCATATAGACTCAAGAATATGGAGGGAGATATGCTACCGAGATCTTGGAATGCTATACACCTTAAGCTCTATTTCAAGTGAGTCTAGAATTTAATTTCTGACTCAAGATGGTATGAATTCTTACTTCTTTTAAATGTGTTTGGTGTAATTTGTTCTCGATAACCTGATACTGACTTAAGCATCGGAGGGGTGTTAGCCAAGCTAACACCCACCTTAGTTTACATTTGTTTTGCAAGATATGTTTCAGGATATAGCTCCAGAATATGCATTCGGGATAACTCAGAAGATTAGAGGATTGGCCCCCTCTCTCACGTTTAAGGGATACTGATCCCTTCACAGGTTTAAAGGTATTCACCTTTCTTCCGAATTGGGTTTAAACACCCCGCCTGGAGCGCAAGTTATTCAGGGATAGTTCAAGGTGGCGGGACCAGTCCATGTAAAAGTGGCTGACAATTTCATTACCATTGGCTATATCCTGAATCCTAACGGTATATGAGGATTGATCACCCTCTCTCACGAAAGGGTATTTTCATACTCTCTAAGGTTTAAAGGTTTTCACCTTTCTAAGTCTTGGAGTTTATACACTCCCGCCTGTAGCGCATGAAAAATTGGGATTTTCCCCAGGATACAAAGGATTTATCTCCAGTACTTCCTTGGGTTATACCCTCGGGACGTGAAAAATTGCTTATGCCATGGAAACTGACATTAAGTAGATTTCTAAGATACTTGAAGACATTGTACACAGGGGACATCCCTGCCAAGATGGTGGTGTAAAGCTAAAAGAAAGAAGTTTGCGACTAATGCATTAAGTACCTTGCACTTGGGACATCTTCATTGGAAGAGTTGCAAAGGGATTGAAGTTCGGTAATAGGTTTATATCCTATGTCTGGTATGATCTTTCCTTTGTAAGCCTCATTTAAATTTTTAGTAACATCATGTTAAGTATCTTGACATATATCCTCAAAGTCCTTTTAAGGATATTTGATTAGGATGTTTGAAACTGGTATTGGCTTGGAACTTTGATCATCATCAAAACTTGGTTTTGAGGAGATAAACTATTTCTTACTTTCTAAAGAAATTTTTATAAAATTGAAAGAACGTCTGGAAGATCCATTTAAAAGGCTTCTGCAGTATGTTTCTAAGCATACTAATCAGGATATTTTGTAAAATAACAGTATGAAATTTTTACAAAGCTAAGACTTACACTAAACAATGCAGAGTAACAAAAAATAAGTCAAAAGATAGTTATATTATTAACAAGTCAAAAGTTGTGCTTTTGGTAAGGCCCATCCGCCAGAAGCACAATTAGTTGTTACCATAATTTTGTAACGGTTGCAGGATCTGTCTCAAAACAGGACCCGTTCACCTACAACCGTTACTATGTTCAAAACAAATTATACTAATTGATGACCAAGGGCTTCATCCTAAAACCTAGGACCCATCCACCTTTGGTCATCACATTGTTCTAGTGCAGGAAAAGTAAATTGTTCAAGGATAGGAAAAGTAAATTGTTTATGCAACCACAACCATGAAATTAAAAAGTGGGCTCCGGCCTTGGCACGTATATCCATCATCGCCCACTCTGCTGCCTAAGGGGCAGCACCTTCTTGAACAGCAACCTCCTTGCCAGCATCCGCCCTGGCATCACCCTCAGGATTCTTCTCAGCACCATCATCAGCATTGGCCACCTCCTCTGCCGCCTTAGAAGGCTCTTCACCAGTATGTTTTGCGGGATGAGCAACGGGATGACCTCCGAGGCCCTGTAGTTTCTCCTCCCAAGCCTTTACATTCCAGGAAGGGCATTCAAAACCCAGATCCATGGCTTCATAAGCCATCCTTATCCTGGCTTGGAGAAGAGAGACAACCACCGAAGCTTTTAGGCTATCCCGGTATGAGCTCATATTCTGCTGATATTGAAGAAGAGCGGCATCCAGCTTGGCTTGAGCATCCTCATTAGCTTTGTGAAGGGCGGCTTGATGTTCCTGAGTCATTGCCTTGTATTTGTCCTCATAGTGCTGGGATTTGGCAGCTGCAATGGTTCCTTGATCAGCTATGGTGGCTTGAGCTTTCTCCAGCTGAATCTGCAACATCTTGTTAAGACCGCTAGCATCTTCGTATAAATGCATGAGGCGATCCAGACCCTATAGATAAAAACACAGGTATTAATGTGAAAAATAAGCAGGATAAAGACTAACATACTTGTACAGGATATCGGAAAGAAAATTCTACCTGTTTGAGAAATGAGGTGGCTTCGTTAAACCCATGATTCTCAAGAGAGAACGTTTCAGAAACCGCTGGGGAGTCAGTCTCCTTTCTCTTCCGAGAACTGGATGCCCTAGTCCTGGATGCCGGAGGACCTTTGGGGGCTGAAACAGTCTTTGAGGAGGTAGGCTTTGGTGTAGCAGATGGCTTTGTCTTGGATTCTTGTTTGGCGGGTTCAAGGCTGGAATAACAATCCAGCTCATCGAGTTCGAAAGCTTCAAGGTTGACGACTGGTACTACATAAGGGAAGGTATTCTTAAAACTCATCATATTTTTGACAAATAATTAACATATGAAGATATGCTTACCAGACATTTCTGAGCTTGATTTTTGATGAGGATCTGTGAGAGACAGGGAAAAAGTTCTTTCACTGGCAGGAAGACAGTAGATTTCCTTGATCTTGGATTCGGATTCTGCGCTAGGAGACACTAAATCTCTGAAATTCGCTGCATAAAAACATCAGAATATAAGTCCAGGATACAGTTTGAAGATATGATTGGGGATATTCCTAAAACCCTAAATCCTACCCTTGGTTAACCATTTAACCGGTAGATCGAAACCCTTATCAATGGAGTCTCTTTTGACGAAAAAGAATTTTCGTCGCCATCGATCCTCATTCTTGGTGGCTTTTAGGACCAAAGGGCTCTTGATGGAGAACAGGAGATAACGGTGATTGCTGTGAGATCTTAACCGGTATGCTACGGGAAGGTCCTCGACGAGTAGGTTAGGATAATGACGAGATTTTATTTGATCCAACACTATCAAGATTCGCCAGACCATTGGCATGACTTGGGCATAACTAAGGCCGGTAAGGTCGAAAAAACTGGAGATAAAGGGTGGAAATGGATACCGGAGTCCAAGAGAGAAAGGATAAGCGAAAAAACAAACCCACTCGTCGGATGATGCATCCGATCGGGCTTCCTTGTCAAAGGGGCGAAAGACCGTTCCGGTGGGAAAGGCACCGGAGTCTTTGAGAGCAGCAATATCAGCATTATTGAAACAGCAAATCTCCTTTGCTGGATCGGTGATAAAGTTTTGACTTATGAGGGTTGAGGCTGACCGGTCTGAGCGGGATTTCGTTCGTGGTGCCATTGAGCAAATTATGAAAAATTAAAGAGAGGAGATTAGAAGAGAAGATACCTGATGCTTGCTCGAAGATAAGGATAACCGAGACAAGGAGTCCCTCGGTTAATATAGGATGAATATAGGGGGGTAAAAAGTAAATAATGCCTTGGAAGTTGCACCGCTGTCATTTCAAGAGTCTAGTCATATTAATTGCCTTAAGTTATGAAGTAAAGTTTTGAAATATATCCGTTGGATTGGTATCCCAACTGATATATTTGGGGACAATTGTTAGGGGTCATTTTCTTAACATATGTATCCTGACCAATATCCTGCCTTTGTTTGTTTATTTGTGATCAGGATGCTGGAAGAGGATATTGCTGACATCTTGGGCGATATCCTGAGGCTTATTGAATTAACCACGTGCAGGTTAAGGGCAGAGGCTTGCTAACGGTCAAGAGGACTTCTTCTCCTCAAGACTCGGACGAATTTGTTGAGAAAGAGACGTTGAGCCCGAAAGACCAGCTCTACAACGTTCCAAGAAGGAATATTCGGTGGATCCCGCAAGTTTAGGGTAGTTAGTTATTTTATCTTTACTATAAATAGATGAGGTCGGATCAGCTTAGAACACATCGTTTCACACTTACACTCTCGAACACAATCACACTCTAGCTAATTGCAAACACCACACTTGTATTTCATTTTCGTTGTAACACTTAGTCGATCCGTACCACATCCTGCACTGTATCCTGATTTTTGAAGCAATTGAAGAACAAGGCAGCTGCGATTGTCAGCTCCCGAGGTTTTATACCGGCGATCTAAATTGATCAAGGGCTTTCCTCGTACATCTCGTGTCACTTCCTTTACTTTTTGCTCATTATTCGCTCATTGTTTGATCGTCGATACAGCTCAATATCCCGAGCCGTATCCTAAAACTGTTTTTACAAATAATTTAATTAACACATTTTTGACACTTACTTCTAGCACACTACCTCACTTAACTAATTTGATCACTTAATTACTTCGGTAATTTTTGACCAAAACAGGTACTAGACGAAATAGGCTGGCTACCCCTGGCGTCATTAATCAAGTCTTGCAAGCTCTAGATGTTAAAGTCTGTTGAACAATAATCATTTATCTGTTGATCCGCGTGTGGATCTTTTACTGTCCGGATTGTAATACTTTGATATTACTATTTATTCGGTTTGTAATGTGATTCACCTTTTGCTTCTGTCACCCCCCAACCGATGGCGGAATCATCGGGGCGCGGCACTAGGCGAATCAGATTGCTCAGGAGAATCCATAACAACTATTAGCGACAATATTTAATGCGTTCATTATCCCATACTAATAAACAATTACAGTCATATAAGTTATCACAGATTTTGTGTTCTCTCGAACAATACAAATCCGACAACCTAGATTTTTGTTAAGTTTCTAGACTTCCTAGCTTGATTTGATGTAGTCTGCGTCTAAACCTGCAACATACGTTAAAATAAAGTCAATACAAAAGTATTGGCGAGTATACAGGTTTGATATGTAATAGCATAATATATTAAAAGCTGCTGCGAATTTCCTACATACATAAACGGGATACACGACATATATACTCACAAAACCGATACTACCAGCTAAGTCCTCGATGCTTGAATACGCGATGGCAAACTAGACCCCGTCTGGCATAATAGTACTATGCTAGTCATGGTGGGACGTCACGAGTATAAGTCCTAGCACATATGTAACTAGAATCACGTATAAGTATGCACGTAAGTCATTCGCAAGTGATAAATAGTTTAAGCATTTGATGTGATTCGATTTGATAGCAACGTATGTTACACCCAAAAGTGCAAAAGCAAAAAGGGTTCAAGTATACTCACTGTGCGTATTTAGCGAGAACACAACTTGATTGGATTAATTTAGAGTGCGCCTGAGTTGTCATAAACATGGAGCGGTAGCGTAAGCGATGGTGCGGTGAAAATAGGGCTAGTGGTAATCCGATCGGATGGCTATCTGGTCAGATGAGCTGGTTCGGTTGGTCGGTTGGCATGTTATCCGATCGGTTGACATGCTGACCGATCGGTTGACATGTTGTCCGATCGGTTGGCATGTTATCCGATCGGTTGATATGCTGACCGATCGGTTGACATGTTGTCCGATCGGTTGGCATGTTATCCGATCGGTTGACATGTTGACCGTTCGGTTGGCATGTTATCCGATCGGTTGACATGCGGACCGATCGGTTGACATGTTGTCTGATCGGCTGGTTTGAAGTTGGTTTGCCGTTCGATCGGAGAGCAGTCCGATTGGACGGCAATTCGTTCAAATTTTCCGATTAAGTCACTCTCAATTGTTTCTGGAAAGGATACCGGTGATTTGAGTGAGATGATGTGTCTTCGTGTTAAACTACTGAAATTTCATCGAGTTCGGCCCGTTCTATCGGCCGGGAACCACCCCGTTCCATCAGATTTGGCCGCCCTTGATGGTTTTTCAATGTCTAACCCGGAATCACACATTACCTTGATTAGATACATAATATTCTAAGTGAGATTGTTGTAAAAACATGTGGAAATCACTCAGATTTGAGTTGTTCATGGTAAAATGAGGTCATGCTTTAAAGTTCATATGAACTCTTGATGACATCATCTTTGAACACCTCAAATCAGTAGATTTCATGGTTAAAAGTTGATTTTTAAAAGATAGCAAGGTGTAGAATCGAGTGTAGATCATAGAAGTACAAAGTTTAGGTTGAAAACTTACAAGAATCGCGAGAAATCGAGAGATGAAGGGGTACATCAAGTGTTCTTGATGTGACTGAGGGGTATTTATAGGCAAAGGGGGAAGGAATGAGAGGGTTTGGAGGCTGTCCGTTCGGCTGGCCCATCCGATCGGCTGGCCCATCCGTCCGGATGACCGTTCCGTTCGGATGTCCTTCGGCGAGTTGCGTTTAGGTGTTCCGTTTCGATTGTTTAATCATTGCGATAGTTTGGTTACACATTCTTATCCACATTTTCATATATTTATTATAGTTAGCTACGTTAGGTCGTATATACATATCCATATTTCAAATATTCGGATAATCAAGTTGCGCGTGGTCGCGGGTGCGCTTTCGAGTTTGCGATGTGTTGTGCCACAATGACTGACGGGGTACTACTTGCTCGTATTGCCATCATCGTCATGACGGCTGGAGGGATAGTTCTCGCCCGAAAGTCTTTGTTAGCGTTAATTGTTTGCGTTGCGACACATCACGGCCATCGAGGAGGGTAGAATAGGTCATCACCCAATGTCATCGTGAGGGTTAGTAAGTGCGATGCGATGTGTTATAGAGATATAGTATGCGAATATACTGCGAAATAGCGATGTATGCGATATATTTACATTATGATCCGAATCTATGGTGCTAGGCGTAACGAGTGTAGCGAGTAGTAACAATGCACGAAAGTGCGGGTTGTTACAGTCTCCCCTGCTTTAGGAAATTTCGTCCCGAAATTAATCCAACAGGTAAATTTTAAGAGTTGATCCCGTATGAGTAGCGATACAGCGAGTAAATCGGATGAGAGCTGACAAGCGAGAGCGTTTCAAGTAAGAGAGATCGACCGCGATAGCGAGAAGCGACGTAATGAAAAAAGGAGCATCCACGAGTTGGCGTTTCACAAGTACCTCGAGTCGCGAAGAATTTGTAAGTTCGACGCGATTGAAATTTTAAAGAACTTGAAAGGTTTCTCATAACGTAGGGTTAACTGAGTCGATGTTAACCAACGTTGCAAGAAAGTTTAGGTTTTAAACATTTTAAGGAATTCGAAAATGAAAACTGGGGTTACGGAAACTCTCCTATGACATGGGTTCAAGCTGAACTCGATGTCGAACCAATGTCTTAAGAAGGATTTCGTTTTGTTGTTGCAAAAGTTTTTAAAGAAAAATGGACTTATGAGACTTCCCTTGGGCATGGAGTTAAACTGATTCGATGTTACCTCCACATCGTGAGGAAATTTCACTTGTCCAATGGTTTTAATAAAAATTTTATATATAAAAAAATAAGTTTTTAGCAGTTTGAAAAGTTAATTAACATCGAGCCCCACTTGGCACTTTCTCACGAAAGTTTGTTAATATGGTTAAAACACTTATATATAGGAAGTACCAGCGGCGTATCCACCATGTTTCTCCCATATTACTTCCGTTTCGTGAGGCGGTGTCATGTGTGGCGATATGACACAGATAGAATTGTGCTACCTCGGTCCAATCGATTGGAAGTCAGACCGAGTTGAAGATAGAATCGAATAGGTTAAACAGGCGAGTAGAATTACGAACATAGCCATAACAGCGTGCGCGAGTAGCCTAATGACACGAAAGATTGATGTGTCGTGTCTGGATAGGCATCGAGCGATAAGCGAATAACGCGATTTCAATTAGATTCCACATTAAACCCGCATGGCACGTTTCCACAAGAATTTGCTAACGTGGCGAAACACCACGTTCGACCAGGTTAGTTTTGTTCCATGAAGCGATGTCATGCATACTAATACCACACAGACTGCGATGATTACTAAACGATGAGCGATGAGTGATAAGCGGTACACGATAAGCGAATAAGCGATAGGCGATACACAATAAGAGAGTAATGCGATTCGATTTAGCCTTCATAACTTTACAATTTAATCAACATTAAGCCCCATATGGCATCTGCCCATGAAAGTTTGCTAGTATGGCTGAATCTCTTACACATATAGGAAGTACCCGCGATGTATTTACCATGTTCCAACCATACCAGATCTGGTTCATGAATCGATGTCAGCTGTGCTCACGTAACATAGGTAGCGATAAACGAATTGCGATAAGCGGTATGTGATAGTGACAACCGACGAGCAATAAGTGACGGTTGTTGCGTTGCAAGCGATAGGGATATGCGCGATTTATGCGCTTCGATTCAATTGATTTACACCACAGAGTTTAACTAACATTAGACCCCACATGGCCTTTTTTCCACGAAAGCCTGCTGATATGACTAAAACACCTTGCTTTAACCATATGAGCTTCATCTCGTGAAGCGAGGTCATGTGTGCCAACTTAACACAAATATCACAGATAACGGTAGGCGTTAGCGATGGTGATAGGGATGGCGCGAGCGATAGATCGATACTCAGCAAGTGATATAGATTCACATAATAAGCGATAGAGATTGTGAGATACACATAGTAGACAATAGCGATTGCGAGATAGATTTAAGCGATAATGCGATAGATTCCAACAAAACTGCGATTGAGTTGCGGTGTGGACTTACGTCCAGTCTTGCGTCGCTGCAATTGCCCTGTGGGGTAGACCCACCAAGGTCTATCGTTGTGGCGATTGCATTGCATTCGCAGACTTACGAAAAGTCTCGCAGTGATGCGATTCAATTGTTACGCCTTGCGATTGAGTGTAGGGTGTCGAAAATAATCGTAATAGTATAATAGGTCAAATAACGTTCAACTCCACGTGGCACTTTTTTCACGAAACTTCGGTAGTATGATAAAGCACACCTTGCTTGACCCCTACTACTTACATCCCGTGGTTTGGTGTCACACGTTGTCGAGACGCTTATGACACCGTAGAATTTACTACGATCTCCGTGCACTGACCAAAATAATCCCGTGTGCACCCGTGATTAGTCGTTCCTTGCACGTTTATCGTACCTTATTCTAAGAGTGTAGTGAGGGTAAAACACATTATCTCGTGATATAGTATATAGTATGGGTGTGAATCTAGGCTAAGTGTGAAACGCGAGAGAGAATGCGAACCAATGTTGCGCATAGTGACAATATCGAATAACAGAGTGAGATTACCACAAGGAAAATTAACGTCTAAAATAGTTTCATTACAACATCATTCTATGCTTGCTTAACAGTTGATGTTGAAGACTTTCGCTGGTGCTGCAGTTACTGTACTCAAATTCATGGTGTGATGCGGCAGTTGCGAGTGAAGTGACCGTAACAGTTGCAATTGTTGCAATAGTGACAGTCAGCCCCAATTGGATGATGATAAGTACATGAGTAACACTGGGGATGAGCTCCAGTGTAAGCTCATTTTGGAAACACTGGTACTGCTTGGAGAGGCTTCGGTTGCAGCAGTTCGGTTGTTGATGAGTTTGGGCTTGAAATCTTTCGTTTGCGGCTGGGTTTGTCGGTGTCTTCCGATGAGATGTCGTCGTTGGATGATTCGTCTGAGGGCTCGCTTGCAGAATCTTTGGCTGAGTCGTCGGAAGAACCATCAGTAGCTTCGTCAGAAGAATGGTTGGCGGATTCGTCAGAAGAATCATCGGCAGACTCGTCAGAAGAATCGTCGACAGGAACGTCTGAAGAATTAATGACGATTGCTTGATAAGTTTGCTTGACAGAATTCTTGGAGAAAAACCCTTCCATGAGTCGTTTGTTGTTGATTTCTGCGGCTAAGCGGTATGTTTCTTCGATAGTAGCAGGTCTTGCAGCTTCGACAAAGTCGCCCACACACTCAGGCAAGCCGCGAATATACTTCGCGATGGCTTTTCCTGAGGTGTCGACTTGACTTGGGCACACAATGCCCAGCTGTTTGAACCTTGCAGTGTAGCCAGCGTTGTCACATTCGTCTTGTTTGATTTTCCAAAATTCGTCTTCCAACTTCTGAATCTTGTGGGGAGGGCAATACTCCTTCTTCATGAGCTCTTTCAGCTCATTCCAGGAGAGAGCATAAGCCGCGGAGATCCAACGTTTGTTGCGTTCGGTGGTCCACCAGTCGAGTGCTCGTGATTGAAATACTCCGGTAGCGCAAGTAGTACGGAAACTATCGGGACACCCACTTTGACGAAGGGTAACTTCGATAGAATCGAACCACTGGAGTAGTTGAGTCACAACTCCTTCACCCGTGAATTCCATCAGGTCACAGGTTTTGAAGTGTTTGTAGAGAAAAGCAGATTGCAGCGTTTCTGTCTTGGAGTCTTCCAAGGCTCGAGAGTTGCTGAGAGAGTGCACTTGAGCGGCAATTTGAGGAATGAGCTTGACCACTTCCTTGGTCACAAGTGTGGCAATCCTCTTATCGGCGCTTCGTTTGGCTCTTCTCCTAACTGTTCGTCTCGAGGTAGAGTCGTTGGAAGGCATCTAGACAGAGAGTGATTTGGAATGAGATTCGATCATAATGATTTTTTGAGTTTGCGATGCGATTGAGCGCGATCAAAACTTGTATCGTGCAATATAAATAGATTTCACATAGGAGCCACATAGGAGACACGACATTCCTAGGTTCTCACACAATGATTTGTTTGTATTTAGATATAGATAGTTGTAGTTTACACTTATACACACACATATCGATGTAGAATATGCGAGGACGCGATGAGAGGTAGTGAGCGAGAGCGTAAACGAGTAATCTGGCATTAGTTTTGTTGCGAACATTCGGTCTTCGTTTTAGATTGCGATGGTTGTGCGAGTTGTGCGTTTTGTAAAACAGGGAGTGAAAATTGATAGATTGTAAAATAAACACATAAAGCGTAACCAAGTTTATCGTATGTAAAACCGGCGAGTCGTAGTCTTAGTAAAATAATCGGAGTGCCTCGAGTGTTTAGGCGTCGACTACCCAAGGTAACCCAACTGCACCCAACAAGTTCGTGCACGCGCGTTGACCTAGAAGACTTATGCTTCCACTGGGATGCAGCTCATAGCATTCATCCTCCTAGTCTCCGCGTGGCTCGAGTCGTTGTCATGGTCGAGTCCTTGGTGAGAGCTTTTTGAAAACCATTTTAGGGAGTGGAACGGCTTATTAAGGTACGGTTTTCACCCCTGACTTAACAACTTCGTTCCTAATTGTGGTTATGCTCTTCGATTAAATTCGTGAGTTCCACTAGATTTCGAAATGGAGTCTTTCGTCGAGATGTGGATGTCACTCCTAACTCGATAAAAGGTTCTCGTGCTAGAAAAATGCGCTGAATGAGCGATCTCGTCGAGAGTTCTTGGTTTTCACACCTGGTCTCGACTGGATCACTCGGTTTCGTTATGCGAGTATTTTCGAAAACATGTGTATTGTGTCAGTCTTAGGAAAGGCTAAGTAGTATTCCAGCCTTAGGAAAGGCCCTTTTTCGTGTGAAGCTGTGGTACGCGATGTTCACACAAAGTTGTAGTTTTAACGACTTCGGATGAGAGTATCAAGTAGGCCCGTACAAACCCCACCGGGTTCGCACAAAGTCGGCCCGTTGGTACTTAGACTGTAGACTAGGTCATTGCTAAGACTTCAACCCGGACTAGGTCGAGTCTGGCCTAATTCCCTATAGTTATGGCTCTTATACCAATCTGTCACACCCCAACCGATGGCGGAATCATCGGGGCGTGGCACTAGGCGAATCAGATTGCTCAGGAGAATCCATAACAACTATTAGCGACAATATTTAATGCGTTCATTATCCCATACTAATAAACAATTACAGTCACATAAGTTATCACAAATTTTGTGTTCTCTCGAACAATACAAATCCGACAACCTAGATTTTTGTTAAGTTTCAAGACTTCCTAGCTTGATTTGATGTAGTCTGCGTCTAAACCTGCAACATAAGTTAAAATAAAGTCAATACAAAAGTATTGGCGAGTATACAGGTTTGATATGTAATAGCATAATATATTAAAAGCTGCTGCGAATTTCCTACATACATAAATGGGATACACGACATATATAATCACAAAATCGATACTACCAGCTAAGTCCTCGATGCTCGAATACGCGATGGCAAACTAGACCCCGTCGGGCATAATAGTACTATGCTTGTCATGGTGGGACGTCACGAGTATAAGTCCTAGCACATATGTAACTAGCATCACGTATAAGTATGCACGTAAGTCATTCGCAAGTGATAAATAGTTTAAGCATTTGATGTGATTCGATTTGATAGCAACGTATGTTACACCCAAAAGTGCAACAGCAAAAAGGGTTCAAGTATACTCACAGTGCGTATTTAGCGAGAACACAACTTGATTGGATTAATTTAGAGTGCGCCTGAGTTGTCATAAACATGGAACGGTAGCGTAAGCGATGGTGCGGTGAAAATAGGGCTAGTGGTAATCCGATCGGATGGCTATCCGGTCAGATGAGCTGGTTCGGTTGGTCGGTTGACATGTTATCCGATCGGTTGACATGCTGACCGAACGGTTGACATGTTGTCCGATCGGTTGGCATTTTATCCGATCGGTTGACATGGTGACCGTTCGGTTGGCATGTTATCCGATCAGTTGACATGCTGACCGATCGGTTAACATGTTGTCCGATCGGTTGGCATGTTATCCGATCGGTTGACATGTTGACCGTTCGGTTGGCATGTTATCCGATCCGTTGACATGTTGTCCGATCGGTTGGCATGTTATCCGATCGGTTGACATGTTGACCGTTCGGTTGGCATGTTATCCGATCCGTTGACATGCTGACCGATCGGTGGACATGTTGTCCGATTAGCTGGTTTGAAGTTGGTTTGCCGTTCGATCGGACAGCAGTCCGATTGGACGGCAATTCGTTCAAATTTTCCGATTAAGTCACTCTCAATTGTTTCTGGAAAGGATACCGGTGATTTGACTGAGATGATGTGTCTTCGTGTTAAACTACTGAAATTCCATCGAGTTCGGCCTGTTCTATCGGCCGGGAACCACCCCGTTCCATCATATCTGGCCGCCCTTGACGGTTTTTCAATGTCTAACCCGGAATCACACATTACCTTGATTAGATACATAATATTCTAAGTGAGTTTGTTGTAAAAACATGTGGAAATCACTCAGATCTGAGTTATTCATGGTAAAATGAGGTCATGCTTTGAAGTTCATGGTAAAATGAGTTCATGATCTGAGTTGTTCATGGTAAAATGAGGCCATTCTGATGTTAAAGACCTTGGATTCGTATTAGCAAAGTTGCATGGGCAAAGCCTAAAAGTTTACAAATTTTTGTCCTCTGATGAAAGCTTACGGACCGCAACGTAAACACCTTACGGTCCGTAAGGTGGCGGAACTAAGGAAATAGAATTTAAAAAGCGGACACGGAACGCAAAGCCGAGGGCTTACGGTCCGCAAGGCTGGTAACTGGGCATCTCAGATCAAGGCCGGTTACGGACCGCAAGGACAAGGGTTTATGGTCCGTAAGGGGTGCTTACGGACCGCATGGGGTTATGCTTACGGTCCGTAAGACCGTCGCTGGCAGCAAAAATGGACAGATGCCTGTTCAGCCTGTTACACCGCCTTACTTGCATGGTATTCGAATACAGGAGCTTGGCCAACAGATTTTCATGCATAGGGACACATGGGGATCATCAGGGAACACTTATAGACTTTGTTGTAAGGATCTTGTGCATTCTAGCTCACTATATAAGAACTTGAAGTTGCAACCATTTTGTTGCTCACTTGCATTGACTTCAAAGCTGATCTCTGGAACTTATCTGGTCTTCAACAAGTCTCTTTAGGATCCATAATCATGCTTAGGACCTTGGTAAGTGTCCTTAACTTCCTAATTTCAGTTTTAATTAGCTTAATGACCATAAGTCAAACTTATCGTAATTAAAGTTTGACTTCGTGATTAATCACTAATGGTCCAGTCATTAGTTAGATTAAAAGTAGTTATAAGTTGGTAATTATGTAGGTAATAAACCCCTAAGAGGGCACCTACTAATTATCACCCTAGCTTGGTCAAATGTCGGGTCAAACCTAATACTAAAAAGTCAACAGAAAGTTAATTTTCAAATAAACACATAATTAGCCATGTAGAAGCTATGGAACCTGTTTTATCACTAATATAACTTGGTAATTAATGTAAGAACATGTCTAAACATGTTCAACCCGGCAATTTTCAGTTTAAGTTCGGTTTGGAACCGAAAGTCGCATAAGTGGACTTTTGCTTTGAGTTTCAGTTCTGACCCAATGTAGCATGTTTTAGAAATGCCTTAGAGCTTTAATAGGACCAGGTTACATGTTAGTACAACCCTCTGTGATTATACAACTTGGTTCATTAGTTATTCGTTTCATATGCATGTTTCCGTTATATGCCTAAATATTGACCATAATGCCCATTTGACCTTAAAACAAGAATTTTAAAAATGTGAGATGATAATAATCTTTATTACTGATTTATAAACATGTCCCTAAATTTTCACATCAGTTGGAGGTCTAGATTAAGAGTTATGCTCAATAGCGTAATTAGAAAGCTTTTTAGTAATTAAACGGCATAATTAGCATAAAACCTATCTAAACCCAATTTTTGATTCGGTAATTGTCGGTTTTGCCCTTTTGACCTATAAAATGGGTTTTACATATTATTTTGATACCAAACCTTTTGCTACTGATTTTATATAATAAATAAAATATTCTGAGTCTTCTGGAATGATCAAAATATCAGATTTTCTATAAAAACCCGGAAATCGCTTAAAACCGTCTTTTTACGCGTTTAAAATGCATAAGTATGTATTAAAACCATTTTTCTCATATAAGACTTAATACCTACTGGTGTTTTATGCAAATTTTTATATGTTAACAGTAAAGAAAAATTTTAAACTCAGATTCCCTGTTTTGATCTTTAAAGCCTATGTGAAATTACCAAAATGCCCCTACGGTGCATAGTTTGGTTATAAATAGTAAATTTCACATACATACCATACCCTACTGTTATAACTTATAAAAATAAATATTTTTATTAATTATATCAGGCCTGAAACTCTGATTTATATTTAAACTCTTTTACAACCTTTAAAGTGACCAAAATACCCCTGCGGGGCATAAATTGAGTTTAAATCCATTTTGGGCATAATGGAAGGTATCTTACTGATATCACAACATATTTAGGGTATATTAACTTAGGAAACCTGTTCATGAATCGTTTGGTTACCCGTTACGTACATTTCGCGTTCGGATCGGTTTATGTAACTAGTTTGCATAAATTAGCCGAAACGGGTCAAACCTTATCATTTTTGTCTCAAAATCCAGAATGTGTTTAGCTTACCATATTATACAAGTATAAAAACTTGTCGGGTCTAAACCACATTATAATCCGGTCTTCGCTTAATCGTACGTTTGAACCGTATCTTCCTTTATAACTAACCGGTCGAAGTTTAGGCTTAATTAAGACCTGTTAGGAATCTAATAGGTTATTAAAACCTTCGTTCCAGATTAGGAGCCCGGTAAAAGCTACCTGCACTCGCTGTTCTGTTATATTATATTTGCTCAGGTAAATACTTTTAAATTATTTTCCCTATAGCTTGGGATACGGTATTATAATAATACCGCTTGGTCGGGTATGTAGTCATTTAAATCGGATTGTGATTAATGTATTTACATAACTCGTTTTAATCTGTATTATTTGGTGTATGGCCTTTGTGGGTTAAATGACCATATCCCGGATATCCTTTGCATCATTCAAAGAAATGGCCACGACCTAAGCACGGGGTGTAGGCATACACCTGACAGTTGCATATGTAAAAACTGGTAATCCACTTAAAGGAATCAACCTTGTGGGCGTTATACCTGTGGCGTGTCAATTAATCTTGACCGGCTCTTCTAACCGGCACTGACGGATGACAAATAAGTAAAACTGTATACAAGATTATTTTTAATTAATTGTCCCAGGTTATAAAAGATTTTGTGCCATGTGCATTCAAACTAATTTTCTTAAACTCTTTTCAAAATGAGTCAGTTAATTGTATTTATCAGTGTAAACTGACGTATTTTCCAAAAAGGTTAAGTGTAGGTACTAGACGAAATAGGCTGGCTACTCCTGGCATCATTAATCAAGTCTTGCAAGCTCTAGATGTTAAAGTCTATTGAACAATAATCTTTTATCTGTTGATCCGCCTGTGGATCTTTTACTGTTCGGATTGTAATACTTTGATATTACTATTTATTAGGTTTGTAATGTGATTCACCTTTTGCTTCCGCTGTGCATTTAAAAATTGTGTTGTTTGACTAAGATGATATCAACTACGTCACGATACTCCCCACCGGGCCCACCGGTAATACGTGGAAATAACGGGGTGTGACAGTAGTACTGGATGAACCCCTAGTACTGATATATATATATATATATATATATATATATATATATATATATATATATATATATATATATAGGGCTGAGCTCTATAGAAAACTCTATCTTTTTATGAAAACTATGCAAACCCATTGTCATCCATTGATTATCTTTCATCTAACTTGATCAATGGCTCTCTTAATTTTGGTAAGAATTATATTTAAAAGAAATCTTATAATACACATTAGTACAACAGGAAGGGCATTTTCGGTAGTGCAAATTGAACTTTGGAAAACCAAATCCCTGCCATGCAGTAAGCGTCTAATCAAAACTTCAAAGCATTTCAAAATCTTTTCTTCCTTATCTTTCCCACTAGATACCGATACTGTTCATATTTCTCTTTCGCCAAACAACATCGCTCGGTACTTTCTAACCCTAAGACAGAAGCCGATAGTGTCGAACGGGGAGAATGAGGAAATCGTTCATAATTTTGTCGTCGTCGGTCAAAATGAAACGATTAAGGAAGATGAAGAGTTCAAGTAAAAGATTAGTTCTTGTAATCGAACCTGTAAAAGGGGGGTTTTGTTCAATCGATTTCCCCCCTCCCCCCAAAATGGCAACTGATTTTGTTTTGTTTTCTATATATAGCACTAGAAGACCTATATTAGGGCGGAAAAGGCCTGCCAGCCGTAGTGTTATTATAATCTCTGATGATTCCAAGGAAGGTCATTCCAATCAACCATCTGGCTTCGGTCCGACCCAAAGGGCGTTAGGTTAGTGTTGATGTGTGTATGAACCGTGAACGCAGTTTTAGGTGATGTATATATGTATAGTGTGTTGAATTAGTCCCTGTTCATAACATACTTTTGTTTGGCTGCGTTGCAGTGTATGATGATACTGATAGTGGGTCACCAGCCCCTGGGAAACGACGGAAAACCGTTAAAGGTTAACCAGTAATATTGTGTATAGTTTGTATCGTTTCTGGGTGAAGTAATCGTTTTTTACTAATTTCTCAGGGCGTAAAGAAGCTTATTTTGAAGGCAAAGAGGGACAGACCAAAGTTCATAAAGGTAAGTGCCTTTGGTTACAATAGTTGGTATTTGCGTATCAATGTGAAGTTGACTAACATGTGTTAAATGGCAGGGGAAAAAACATTACCGTGGATAGTTCTGGCTGTGGAAGTAAAAGAAAACGTGGTTAGTTAAATATTATTGGCTTTGATTTGTTTATCTGCCAAATAATTAAACATGTGTTAATTGGCAGGGAAAAAAACATCGTGGAGGATAATTCTGGCAATGGAATGCAAAGAAACCGTGGTTAGTTAATTTTTATTGACTTTCATTTGTTTGATGTTCAAATGATTAATTGTTGGATGTTTGATCTTATAATGTTGGATCTGAGTTTCTTTTTTGATTGTATTTTCGTTTGTAATTAAGATGGAAATGAAAGAGTTGTGCAGCGGAAATAAGATGAAAGCAAACTTTGCATACAATCAAACGAGAGTAATACTTTTATCAAACATCTTTACACAATGAATCGAAAGATTGAATTTGTTTCAACAACGATTACAATGATTGATGTAAGAATGCAAACTCCCCCTCAGCCAGAGCTCAGTAGTTTGTTCGTGCAAAGAAGACGATGTGATGAAAGAGCTAATAGAACAGTACAAAGTACTGAACTATTTATAGGCACTTGCAAACCACTGAGCATCTTAGCTGACGTCACCATGAAAGTGACATCTAACCTCCTAACAAACTCTAACCTCTGATCTATACAAAACACTGATGTAGTAACTACTGCTATTACATTACATTACATAAAAGACACATAAACAGCTGCTGCATCCTTCCACTGCTGTGAACCCAGCAGTGCTTGTCCGGATCAGCAGTACTTGACTCAAGGCAGTAGATTGAGTCAGCAGAGCTTTGGTCTTCTATCAGTCTTTAACACTTGGCAGTAGATACAAGGCAGCAGTTGTGGATCAGCACTTGGTAAGATCAGTAGATAGGAGATCAGCAGATATGAAACCACTTTCAAGGGGAGAGATTTGCATGAACCAACTGTAAACGTCTGCTTATTCTGGATCCACTGCTCTGATCCAGTTTTGGCTTTAATTATCTGTTCCTCTGATAGGGTTCAATCCCAACAATCTCCCCCTGGAACAGATAATGCCAAAACTCTTCATTATTTGTGGAAATCTTTATTGCCTCATCAACAGTTCCCTTATCTGACCTTTAAATTTTAATTCAAAGTCTTGGGCATCTGTATCTTCATCATCCCTGCTGAGTGGAAGATCAAGGAGATCCTGCAAATCTTCAAGACTCAGGCCAAGAGCTTGTTCCCTTGATATTTTCTCCACTCCTCCACCAGACCTGAGCAAAGTCAATACGCAGGTCTGTTTGTCAGTTTCCCACTTTTGTATTTTTGAGCCTGGTGGGTTTCTTGGGAGATGTTTATTAGCAGAAGTATTTGGAGAGGCTGGCCTGATCATAGCTGGCTGAGCAGCACTTGCAGATTGTTCCAATTCAAGATCTTCTTTAATCATTACTTCCGTGCCTGCTTTTACAATGGCATCTCCTGCTAATAGTTCTTGAATTGTTTCCATGCTAAACTGGTTTTTGCTCCTTCTTTTGTAGATGGCAGCACCAGCTGGAGCAGTGGTTCTTTTGATTTGCAGCTTTGGTGGTCTTTTTGAAACCGCTGCTTTGGAATAGTCAGGCTTTTGTGGAACCCTTGGATCTTTCTTTCTAAGTTCCTCCAATCTTTTATAGGTTGCCCTGACTCTATCTTCTCCCCACTTTGTCACAGAGTTCTTTGACCCATAATCAGCTACAATCAGCTCCTCTTTCATTCTCCTCAGCTCCACCATCTTTTCAGCTTCAAATTGTTTGAATTTTTCAGGAGGAGTCTGCTTGACCTTATTTTTGATCATGTCTTGAATCCTGGCTGCTTCTTTTTCAAGCTCAGGGATGGTCCAGTTCTTGTACATGTGTTTCTCCCCTTTGTATTTCTTGTAGGTCATGATGTTTTCAATGTAGTCTTTTCTTAAGGACTCATCTGCCCTTTCTGAAATTTTCTGACATACATTTTTAGCAAAACGCTCCATAGCATTGACCTGTGAAAGTAAAAACTGATAGTTTTGTTGAAATTCTCTATCAGATTTCCCTTTTCTGTTTTTGATTGCAATATCCTCTGCTTGTTTGGCTTTGAGCTTCAAATATTCTTCAATGTTGTTAGGCCTGGGATAATTTGCAATTGATGGCAAACTCCTTTTGGCTGGGTCATCTTCATAATAAAATTATTTGATTTCTTCTCTTACTGCAATGAGTTCCAGAGGAAATGAGACACCAGTAGGAGGTAGTGGTTTTACAATTTGAGCTGAAGAGAAAGGTATGGGTTTAGGAATAGTGACAAGTGATAGGGATTTTGAAGATGTTGGTGGTGGTGAATTGTCATCATCTTTGAGAACTAGTCTTCTCCTTTTTGTAGGAGGGACTGATGATGCTTTGGATGGAACAGTGGTGGTAGATGTATAGGCAGTGGATTGTGATTGACTAACAGCTGTTGAAACAACTGGTGTTTCAACCACTGTTGTCATTACAACAGATGTTATAACATCTGCTGTCTTCTGCTGTATGTCAGCAGGTGTTGTTTTTGGTGGTGATGATGGTAAAGCAGTGGATGTTGTGTGTGTTGAAGTGGTGTGTGTTGATGGAACAACTGTTTGGCAAGCAGTAGTTTTTGTAACTCCTGATGCATCAGCTGTTTTGTGTGGTGGTTTTTGAGCAGACTTTGAACGTCTGATAGGAATGGATTTGGGTTGCCTCACTTTTCTAGTAGGCTTCTTCTTTTTCTCAACAGGATTTTCATGATCCTTTGACCCAGAAGTACCCTGTTCTGGATGATCCATTCTTTCCACCCTGGCTTTCCTTTTGGCCTCTCTATCTCTTTTTACACTTGCAACTGCTTCTGCTAGTGCATTTGTTGTGACATCAATTTTCTTGCTGCCATCTGGCAAAGGGATCTCTTTGGTCATGTTTGAATTTTCTGGTTCAAGATAAAGACCATCCTCTATACCCTTCCTTTTCCATTCCTTAATTTTCTCCCCCTTTTTGGCATTATCTTCTGGGAGTTGAGAAATGTAGCGGACATTTGGAGGAGCAGTGCCAGTGGTTTGCAAGATCTGAGTTTTGAGAGCCTTTAAATCAGCCTGAGTGTTCTTGAACCTTGACTCCAGTGCATTTCTCAGCTGTTGTACATGTTTTTCATGTTGCTGATCTGCTAATTTTGCTTGTTGTTGGAGAAAAGATTGAAATAAATTCCAGAGCTCATTTGTAGCAGGTGCCCTTTGTGGAACAGATGCTTGAGGTGGAACAGCAGTTGATTGTACCTTCTGAACTTGTAACACCTGTTGTAGCATATCTTTGAGTTCTGCAACAGAGTTATCAAGCTTTGCAATACGATCCGTCAATTTCTGGTACTTTAAACCATCACCCAAGTTAATGGGATCATCTGATTTCCCACTAGCAGTGGTTTTATCAGTGGTAGATGTAGGGAATATACTCCAAACATTAACCACTGATGCCCCTTTTTCTTGGTACTGGGGTCTTCTTCCTTCAACACTTGACAACCTTTTGATGTTGCCAGTAGGATAAATAAATCCACTGGTGGTTGGCAGAGGTGCTATAAAAGGAATTGCCTCCAAGGAAGTCTTATTAATGTAACCACTGTCCAAATGTAACCCAGTGGGTGTAACAGTTGTAGTGGCTGCTTCGCTTGGAATACCACCAAGAGTTACTTGTAACTCAAGGGGTGTAACCTCCTCAGGTTGTGTTGGTGGGTTAGCAAAGATTGATGCAGCAGACCCAGTCAGTTGTTGAGGTATATTCTCATTAATAGGTGATTGAGAAGGACTGGATAATGCCTGGTTCAAATCAATTGCATCCAACAGTGGTTTTATTGGTGAGGGAATTGTGGATGTGATGGTGGGTGTAGAAATAGGATGTGTCCCGGGCATTGGACTGTGGATGATAGAAACGAGTGTTTCCAGAGCATCATGATGTGGAGACCCTATTTGTACAACCTGTTCTTTTTGTGAAGAAACAGGAGGAGTTTCAGCTATGGGTTGAGATATTTGTACCAACTGCTGTGAGGAAGTAGCAGCAGTGGTTTCTTGTGACTTTTGTGTTGTCACTGGCAGGAGCTCTGGTATCTCATCTTCAAGAGATGCCTTTTTGATGGTTTTGGGGGGTTTTTGTGTTTTTCTTTTTGTGGGCTTTTTGGTGATTTTAGGTGTGGGTTTCAAAACAGTTGTGCTGCTGCTTTGATCACCTTGAGCAGTGGGCTCAGCAGCAGATACCTGAGGAGCAGTTGTAACTGCTAAAATCTGCTCAGGCACCTCTGCTTGTGTTTTGCAGGGTGCTAACATCCTTGAAAAAGTTTCAGTAGTTAAACTGTTTATTTGAGTAGGATCACCCTGGTTTATTATAACTAAATCATCCTTACTGAATTTCTTTGAAAAATAGTAACTTAAAAACCTTGGAAACAGTAAGAATGATTTTGTTTCAACATTATTAACCAAATCTTTGAAAATTTCCCGAGAATAGTTAAAATTTTCTCCTTGAAGAATAGCATATCCCAGATTTTGAATCTTTAAAGGGATTTCATTAAAAGAAGTGGTTTTGTTTGAAACACATAGTAGGAGGGTATGAAATAAAAATCTGGTTGCAGAAGGAAAGTAACCTTTTTCTAAGGTAATTTTCTTCATCATTGTGGCTTCATACCCTCTCTCAATGAAGTCAGTTTGTAAATCGGTTTTAGTGAAAGAAATTTTACCTTCCTGATCACCGAGTTGAAAGACCTCTGAAATGGATTGTGGCGTGATTTGGACAGCTTTTCCCTTTATCGAAGAGTTTATGGTGGTTGCAGTGTCTCCTTGTTTATCAAGGGTTGCATTTTTCCAGAACTCCCTTTGGGTCGCCAAATAGATTGGTGCATCGGCAGTGATCAAGGTTTTGTACTTTGATTTTGCCATGAGATCAATGATGGAATCGAAAACTTTGGTGGTTCCTGGTTTTGTGAGAAGACCCAGGAGATTGTGAGATGGTTTGTGTGGAATTTCAGTGGAGATTGCCTCTTGAGAGGCTGTTTTCGATGAGGATTTGGATGAGGGTTTTGAAGATTTCTTTGATTTTGTCATTTTGAGGATGATTGATCGAAGAAATTTGTGAAGAAATGTGAAGAAAAACTGCTTTGAGAAGAGAATTTTTAAGAATTCAATTCGACAGTAAAACCCTGTTTTGATGGTGAGTGGGGGATTTTATAAGGAAGAAAGTGAATGCTGAGGTGGCAGCCGTTACAAAAGGTCTGACCAATATGTACTGCCCACGTGACAACCCCTGTTGAAAGTGAAGGACAGTACTTGTGTGATAGGGACAAATGAAGGCAGTGGTATGAAAGCAGTGGATGATTTTCACTATCAGTGGATAGCATATCAGTGGATAAGACACTGCTTTTGAGCAACAGAGTTTATCAAAGGAATGAGAGAGCAGGGGTTGACTTTCAGCAGTGGACAGACTTTTCAATTAAAGCAGACTTTTGAACAATCAGTGGTTAATGGCAGACTTTTAAGGATTTAATGAAAAATTTCATTTTTAGCTATTTTTAAGGATGGAATTTTGATTTTCTGAAAACATTTTGTTGCTTTTATTCATGGAAAAACAAGATGTTGCTTGTTATTCCATGTTCAGCATCCCAATTCTAGAGACCAAGCTTTCAAAAGTGGCTGTATCAAGTGCTTTTGTGAGCACATCAGCTAGCTGATCTTTAGTTGGGACATGATGCAGAGAAATCAAACCTTTTTCATAGGAATCCCTCACAAAATGATGTCTGATGTCGATGTGTTTGGTGGTTGAATGTGAAACTGGATTTTTGATGATATTTTCTGCTGCCTGACTGTCCAACATGAGTGGTGTCTTTAAGGCAGTGATACCAAAATCCAGCAACTGATTTTGAAGCCACAGGAGTTGGGCTGTACAGCTTGCAGCAGCAATGTATTCAGCTTCAGCAGTGGATGTTGAAACAGCTGCTTGCTTTTTGCTTTGCCATGAGACTAAGCAATCACCTAGAAACTGGCACCCTCCTGATGTGGACTTCCTTGTTGTGTTGCAGCCAGCAAAGTCACTGTCTGAGAAACCTGAAAGCTTGATGTTCCCATTAGCTGGATACCAGATACCAAGTGTGGGAGCACCTTTTATGTATCTGAAGATCCTTTTTACAGCAATGAGATTTGATTTTCTAGGAGCTGATTGACTTCTTGCACAGACACATGTTGCAAACATGATGTCTGGTCTAGATGCAGTTAGGTACAATAAAGACCCAATCATGCTTCTATAAAGTGTTTGGTCAATCAGCTCATCTTTTTCATCAGACATGACCAGCTTATTTGTTGCCATGGGTGTGCTGCATGGTTTACAATCATTCATATCAAATTTGGTTAAAAGTTCTTTAGCATATTTTCTTTGATGAATGAAAGTTCCATTTTGCATTTGCTGTACTTGGAGACCAAGAAAGCATTGCAGCTCACCCATTGCACTCATTTCAAACTCAGCTGTCATGAGTTCTCTAAACTCTTCACACATTGAGTTACATGTGCTTCCAAAAATAATGTCATCCACATAAATCTGGACAATCATTAAGTCCTTCCCTCTCCATTTTAAAAACAGTGTTTTATCAATGGTACCTCTTTTGAAACCATTTGAGAGTAAGAAGTTGGAAAGAGTTTCATACCAGGCCCTTGGTGCTTGTTTCAAGCCATACAAGGCTTTGTTTAGCCTGTAGACATGATCTGGATAAAATGGATCCTCAAAACCTGGAGGTTGACAAACATACACCTCTTCTTGAATTGTACCATAGAGGAAAGCACTTTTGATATCCATTTGAAACACCTTCATATTGTGGTTGACAGCAAAGGCCAGGAACAGTCTAATTGCTTCTAATCTTGCAACAGGGGAAAATGTTTCATCATAATCAATCCCCTCTTCCTGTCTGTAACCTTGAACCACAAGCCTGGCTTTATTCTTGACAACAATACCCCTTTCATCAGTTTTGTTCTTGAAGACCCACTTTGTGCCAATGGGACTAACCTCTTCTGGCAGTGGTACAAGCTCCCATACTTGTTGTCTTTTAAACTGTTGGAGCTCCTCTTGCATGGCTTCTACCCAGCTGTTGTCTTTCAGTGCCTCTTGGTACTTGACTGGCTGATGGAGTGATAGAAAACCAGCAAAAAGACAAATGTTTTGGGTTTGGCTTCTTGTGAGCACCCCTTCATTTATGTTGCCAATGATTTGATCAGGTGGATGAGATCTCAAGAAGATTAAATCTCCTTGGTATGGTATGATGGCATTGGTTGGTGAAGGCTGCAAATGTGTATCATCTGAGCTAACCACTGCTGGGGACTTTGATGATCCAGCAGTGGCTTCAAAAGGTGGTGGTATAGGAGGTAATGAGGTGGACAACTGCTGACTTTTATCCACTGTTTGAGGACTTTTGTCAGCAGTGTTTGAGGATGTGGAAGCAGTGGTTGATGGGCTACTTTGGTCAACAACTGTTGAGGTAGCAGTGGTTGAGCTTTGACAACTGTTTTGAACAGTTGATGCTTTTCCCTTTGTGGCAGACCTTTGAGGGATGATGATTTCATACCCATAGTCTGGTGTTGTATCCTCTGATGGACCTGCACTGTTAGTCTTGACAGCAGTATTTTCAAAAGTGAATTTTTCAAGATCAAACAGATCTGCAGGGTTTGCTGGGATTTTCATTGATGAAAGTTCATTGAACTTAACATTCAAAGTCTCCTCCACTGCCTTGGTCCGTGTATTAAACACTTTATAGGCCTTGGCAGTGGTTGAGTATCCCAGATGATAACCACAATCAATTTTGGCTGCAAATTTTGAAATGGAATCATTTAAGTTCAAAATAAAGCATGGGCAGCCAAACACTTTGAAATATGAGATCAGTGGTTTAATTTTATACAGAATTTCATAGGCAGTCTTTTTGTGCCTGGGGTTTATTAAAACTCTGTTCTGAACATAGCAAGCAGTGTTTACTGCCTCTGCCCAGAAAGTTAAAGGCAAACCTGAATCTGCAAGCATGGTTCTGGCAGCCTCAATCAGAGTTCTGTTCTTCCTTTCCACTACCCCATTCTGCTCTGGTGTTCTTGGGATACTGTACTGCCTTACAATCCCTTTCTTCACACAGAAGGCATCCAACTCCCTATTTTTGAATTCTGTGCCATTGTCACTCCTGAAGCTTTTCACTGGAAGGTCAAATTGCTTTTCAACCTGTATTACAAAGTCTTGCAAAATGCCTGCAGTTTCATCTTTTGAGTGCAAAAAGAAAGTCCATGTGAACCTAGAAAAGTCATCAACAATAACCAAACAATATCTTTTCTTTTTAAGGCTCATGACTTGAACTGGGCCAAACAAATCCATGTGTAGCATTTGCAAACACTGGGTTGTTTTGGACTCTTCAATGGACTTATAAGAACTTTTATGTTGTTTTCCTTTTAAACAGGAAATGCAATGTTCAGGACATGAAAACAATTTTTGTGGTAGGCCTCTCACCAAACCATTTTTTGAAATTTCTGTGATTGTCTTAAGATTTGTGTGTCCCAGCCTTCTATGCCAAAGTTCTGTCTCTTTGTTAGAGGCAGCTGAGAACAGACAGGCATCAGCTCTGGGACACTCTTTTGACATGTCAACAACATAAACATTGCCATTTCTTTGAGCAACAAGTTTAGTTTGACCGGTTTTGATTATTGCTTCAATCTTTTTAACCATTTCTGGTCCAACAATCCTACAACAGTCTTTTGTGAAGAATGACCCAAATCCCTTGTCACTCATTTGGGACACACTCAGAAGGTTGAATTTTAGATTGTCTATTAGATTGACATTTTCAAATTTTACATTTCCAGATTGCACTGTACCAGACCCCAGAACCTTCCCTTTACTATTATTCCCAAAGGATATATCACCCCCACCATGGATTTTAAAGTCTTTGAGGAGGGCTTTACATCCTGTCATGTGCCTGGAGCCTCCACTATCTACATACCAAAGACTATCAAAGCATGCAGAAGCTCCCTGCACATGAAGTAAAAGGATTAGTTCATTAAGGTCTCCAAAGCCAACAAGGCTTTGGATGGGGTCTCAACAGTGTCTGGGATGGATGCAAGATGATGGACAGTGGTTAGGTCAGGGGTTTAAACTGTTTTAGGACAGTGTTTCTCTAACCACTGTTGTGGGTCCTGACCAATCATCTGCTGGTAACCAAAAGGATGCTTGTTCACTTTGGGTTTAGAGGGCCTTTTGTAGGCCTCATAAACGTGAGGAATCCTTTGGTAAGACTGTTTTTCTCTGCCTTTTCTGAACTGATTGGCAGGGGGTGCATCAGTAACCTGAACATCTCTTTTGACAGATGTTTGGTTCAGCTGTTTTGTAACAGCTGTTTGAACTGGCACAAACAGTGGTTGTTTCTTGGTGAACTTGACAGATGATGAGGTGGATGATGATGATGAACTCAAGGATGTTTTCGCCATGTACTCATTCTTTTTCACATCAAAGTTTTTGAGATACACACATGCTTGAGTTTTGTGGTTTGTTTTACCACAAACAATGCAGCTTTCTGCTGAAACAATGACACTTGTTTTGTTTAAATCATAAGCTTTCAAATGGAAACAATCTTTTGTTAGATGATTCCTTTTTTCACAGAATTCACAAAACAAGTTATCAATTTTTTCTTTCTTCTTTCTCTTTTCAGACTCCTTTGCAGCAGAGGTTTTAACCACTGCTGGGATGTCCTTGAGAGGAATGACTTTAGCTTTTGGAGCCTTGACACCATCAATTGATGTAAAGTCCATTGGCTTGAAATTTTCAAGAATGTCACACTCATCAGACCATTTTGGTTTAAACTGGTATTCTTCAAGCTCCACAAAAGTAGAGGATTCCATTGGTCTGTCAAGTGTGATTTTGTTACCAAGTTTGTCAGTGATTTTCACTTCTTAGCCATTCTTGTTTTTGGGGATGAACTCAGTGGTTACATCAGTGGTTTGAACAGAGTTTTCAAAAGCAGTGCTTTCATCATCATGTTTTCTATACCCAACCCCAAACTTCACATTGCTTTTTCTCTGTTTTTCAAGCATAACCTCATATCCTTTGCAGGATTCCACCCATCTTTCACAAGTAATCTGGGCAGACTCCAACTCCTTTTTGCAAACTTGGTATTTTTCTACCATAGTTTGAAGTTGGGTTTTGGTTATACTTTGCTCTTCTTTCAAACAGCTGATTTCTTTTTCCTTTTCAGTCAATTTGTTTTTAAGTTCTTTTAAAGAGCTTTCAAATTTGACCTCATCAGTTAAGATTTTATCCCGAAGGTTTTCATTCACCTCTTTGATGTTAGCAAAAGCAATTATGCAATTGTCTGAACACAGTTTTTCAAGAACTTGAGGAGATACCTTGGCAGCTGCCATCATAGCACAATCACATTGATGATCTTCATCATCATCAGCTTTTACCTTCTTTTCACCAGCCTTTTCTTCTTTTTCTTCTTCTTTGTCCTCTATGGACCATGGATCTGTCATTGGTTCAATCAGGGTACCTGAAATTTCTCCCAACAGTAGTTCACCAGCCACAGCAGTAACCACTGCTTCAGTCACCTCTTCCACTGTTTCAAAGCACTGCTGTTCCTCCTCAGTTTCAACCCCTTCCTGTATTGACTCTAATGCCATCAAACAAAACTCATCATGAGAAGAATCATTAGAAGCATAGAGTGCAAAATTTTCATCATTAAGGTCTTCAGGCATACTGCTCCAGTCAACAAACCCTTGAGTAAAAAAACTTTGTTGATCTGGTTGTGCTGCTGCTGGAGCAGTGGTTTGAGGTGCAACAGATTGCACTTGTACCTGTGGAACAGGGGTTTGAATATATTGGATTTGTGGAACAGTAGTTTGGACATAATGTACTGGCATAGGGGCAGCAGCATAGTGAGCAGTGTTCACTTGAGCTGCTGGGGTATATTGGGCATAGTGCACAGTGTTTTGATTTTGAGGTCTAGGATTTGAGCTAGGATGAGTAATTATGGGACCAGTAGTTTGACTCCTACATTCCCTAGCGAAATGTCCCAACCTATTACACTTATAGCACTTGATTTTCGATTTATCCAACCCAACCCTTAGATTCCCATGCAGACCTGGGAATTTTCGCCCTGTTCTTTTGTAAAACTTGCTAGTTCTAACACTTAGCAAAGCCAGTTGGTGCAGAATGTCCATTTCCTCTAAATCAGTGGGATCAAAATGTTGCAAATCATTTAGTTCAAAGCTTAAATTGTCTGACATCTGCTTTTCATTTGCAGTGAATGCATAACTAGCAGAGTGAGGATCAGGGTTGTTAAAATTTGCACCAGCAGTTATGTCAATGAAGTGATCAAAACCCTGGTCCTTACCACTGCCCCCAGATTCTTCTTGACCCAGAAGAGCAGTATTACCGAAAGTGTAATCATCGGTAACTTTTCCTGACTCTTGTAACCTCCTTTTCTGGTTCAACTCCCTTTCATAGGTCAGGAGTCGACCGTGGAGTTGGGTCAAGGTCAGATCCTTGAATTCAGGTGAGTTTCGGGTGACAAAAGCTATGGTGTCCCATTTTTCTGGCAGTGACCTGAGGAACCTGCTATTTTGAGTTGAGTTTGTAAAAGTGGTGTTAACAAGCCTCAGTTCACTGATGAGACAGCTGAAACGCTCAAATTGTTGCGTTAGTGATTCACCTTTAACGTAGCAAAATGTTTCATACTGTTGGTTCAGGATTTCCCTATTGTTTTCTATTACTTCCTCAGTTCCCCCAAATTGTTCCTTAAGTGCGTCCCATAACTCTTTAGCACTGTTACAATGTAACAGTCCAGCATATATCTCATTTGGTAGCGCTGATGCTATGATGCTAAAAGCTTTAGCATCTAGTTCGATCTTTTGAAAGTCGGTTTCGGTATAATTTTCAACTGGTTTTGGAACGAACTTTTTAGCATCTTTAGCGCTTGGCACTGAAGGAACATGGGGACCATAAATGACAGACCTCCAACAACCTGTGCTTTGTTGAGCAAGGATGTGACCCATCCTTCTCTGCCAGATGTTGTACTCATTTCTTTTTAGCATAGGTGGTTTAAAAAGTGAGCCGATGTTGTTTTTATCATCCTGAGATTGTGACGTCATTCTTGTTGTTTTACAGACACTGAGAAATCAACTTTAATGGTGATTAATCCTTGCTCTGTTTTTCAACGGACGAACAAACGATCAGTATCAACTGTTATGAGCTGAACTATTTACGTCAAAATGATTGTGAAATCAAATTTGACTGTCCAAGCTCTGATACCAATTGTTGGATCTGAGTTTCTTTTTTGATTGTATTTTCGTTTGTAATTAAGATGGAAATGAAAGAGTTGTGCAGCGGAAATAAGATGAAAGCAAACTTTGCATACAATCAAACGAGAGTAATACTTTTATCAAACATCTTTACACAATGAATCGAAAGATTGAATTTGTTTCAACAACGATTACAATGATTGATGTAAGAATGCAAACTCCCCCTCAGCCAGAGCTCAGTAGTTTGTTCGTGCAAAGAAGACGATGTGATGAAAGAGCTAATAGAACAGTACAAAGTACTGAACTATTTATAGGCACTTGCAAACCACTGAGCATCTTAGCTGACGTCACCATGAAAGTGACATCTAACCTCCTAACAAACTCTAACCTCTGATCTATACAAAACACTGATGTAGTAACTACTGCTATTACATTACATTACATAAAAGACACATAAACAGCTGCTGCATCCTTCCACTGCTGTGAACCCAGCAGTGCTTGTCCGGATCAGCAGTACTTGACTCAAGGCAGTAGATTGAGTCAGCAGAGCTTTGGTCTTCTATCAGTCTTTAACACTTGGCAGTAGATACAAGGCAGCAGTTGTGGATCAGCACTTGGTAAGATCAGTAGATAGGAGATCAGCAGATATGAAACCACTTTCAAGGGGAGAGATTTGCATGAACCAACTGTAAACGTCTGCTTATTCTGGATCCACTGCTCTGATCCAGTTTTGGCTTTAATTATCTGTTCCTCTGATAGGGTTCAATCCCAACATATAACTGTAATGTTACCGTTTGTGTTAGAAAGATTTGACATAAATGGTTGTAAAGTAGACTAATTTTTTTGGTTGTTTTGGTTGCGTATAAAACGTTATACCAGTACGTAGGGCAGATGTAACAGCTACATCAAGCGGGAGAACGTTACGGTCAGGGAAGAAGAAAGTTTCAGAGGAGAGTGTGAAAGGTGAAGCACGAAAGCAAAAGGAAGTTGGTAACGAACAGGAAAAAGTTCCCAAAGCCCGTAAGCGAGCCAAGAAGGATGAATTTCTGGGAATAAGGACGAGATCCGCACCACTACAATTTTATAAGTGTGTACGAGCATTGACAGACCAACAACGTGAGGCGGTCAGGGAAATGGGCTTTGGTCGTTTACTTACTTTCAGCGTTGATGGGTTACCAGCTAAGTTAGGTTATTTTGTTGTCGACAATTTTAATCCCGATAAGATGGTGATATGTACACCTGCTGGTAATATCAAGGTAAACAGGAAAGTGATACATCAGTTATTAGGGATTCCGACCGGTGGGAAAAAGTTTTGTTCGATTGATAAGCTGCCCATCTTGGTTGATGCCATTGCGGATTGGAGGGCGAGATACCCGGTGACATGTACCTCCAACAAAGACAGTGAAAATGATAGTTGAGTCCGACGGCGAAGACTGTTTTGATTTCCGTATGGATTTTGTAATGTGTTTTGTGGCAGTGCTCAATGACTGTAATAAACAAAGTTGTTTACGGGAAGAAATCTTAGAGTATCTAGATGACGAAATGGATTTTGCAAAGGTAGACTGGTGTGACCTGGTGGTAGATAAGTTGAAAACTTGCAAAGATACCTGGGATCGGCTTGACCCACAAAGCATCTTCGTTGGGCCTCTCACGATTCTGATAGTAAGTGAAATTTATTTATTTGGGAGAATTAACATGTGTTAATATACTTGCTTGTTTTCGAACTGAACTGATCGCTGTTTCTTGTAGCTGTTGTACGTTGATAGCATTGAGTGCACAGGGATGAAGGTTGACAAGGCGGTGTGTCCTTTGGCTTTCTGGAACTTGAAGAGATTGCAAGAGAGAGAAAGGATGGAAATACTTGCTGGTAGGTTTGGTCTGGGACGGTTTAAAGGGTTAACACTTCGAAGTAACTATAACGTGGAACACTGGGCAAGTAAGGAGGTATAGTTATATGCACTAACATGTGTTATTTACAATTAGTATATAATTTTTGTATGTAACTCTTGAAAAAAAATTTGAAACAGGAGAGGCTGTTGATGGTACAACAGCTAATTAATGTGACAAACAAGAACAAAATCAAAATAGAGGGTATGTTAGAATCTATGTGTGTGGAGAGCCCTGATGACGAGGAAGTACAAACGTTGAAGGCGATGTATGAAAGTTTGTTTAAACAGAAAGCCTATGCAAGTACAGATCACGATAAAGCGGTAGATTTATCGTCGCACCGTATCAATGAGGTGTTGGAAGATTTAAAAAATGATGAAAGTATTCACATTAACGAGGGAGAGAACGCTGGTTAGTCACTGTTATTCTTTGTAATATTGAGTTTATTAATGTGGCACGCATTTATTGATGTGCAACGTTTTCGTAGGGAATGGCGTGGTTGATGAATGCTCGGATGGTTCGCCAATAGCTAGTTTGTACAGGAAGTCACTTAATCGGGTTAACAAAAGGATCAGTAAAAGGAGATTGAAAGAAGTAGGATCTTCAGCCATAGACTTTGATGCCCTGGAAGGTGCGATGATTATCTTTCTGAAATGTACACTGTAACACATGTTAATGTGTTACCGATCGTATTGATTAACATCTGTTGTGGTTGCAGCTGATGTTGGTGGGCAATCAAGCGTACCTGTTGATGGAAAAAAGTATGCTGAAACGATGGAAGATGGTGGGAAGTCGTTACAAGTGAGGAGATCTGCTCGACTGGAGAAGTTAAAGGATGTTCCTGAGAAAGAAGAAGGTTGTGTGACCCCAAAAAGGCGTAAGACAAATATAAAGTTTGGTGGGCCAAACATGAATGGTGGTAACGAAACAGGTAAAGTGTTACATGTGTTACCATTTTCAGTGTACGTATACAGTTAAGTGTATAGATGGCAGTATAGGAAGAAAACATAAGTACACATTGATGGTGACGCGTTGTTTATTGCTCGAGAAAGTTTATGTCCCTGTAATATGCGTACGGGACAGAAATGTATAGTGTAACACATGTTAATGTATTGTTTAACATCTGTTGTGGTTGAAATGTATTGTTTAACACATGTTATGTCCCTGTAATATGCGTACGGGACTGAAATGTATTGTTTAACATTTGTTGTGGTTGCAGCTGATGTTGTGGGGCAATCAAGCGTACCTGATGATGGAAAAGAGTGTGCTGAAACGCTTCAAGATGTTGGGAGGTCGTTGCAGGTGAAGAGATCTCCTCGACTTAAGAACTTAAAGGATGCTCCTGAAAAAGAAGTAGGCTGTGTGACCCCAAAAAGGCATAAGACAAATATAAAGTTTGATGGGCCAAACACGGATGGGGGTAACGAAACAGGTAAAGTGTTACATGTGTTACCAGTTACATTGTGCGTTTACAGCTAAGTGTATAGATGGCAACCTAGGAAGAAAACATAAGTAAACATTGATGGTGATGCGTTGTTTGTTTCTCGACAAAGTTTATGTCCCTGTAATATGTGTACGTGTCTGAACCCATTTAATATTAATGTGATGTTATAGGGTGCAACGAGACTGAGAAGCAACACGATGAAAGTAAAGGGGGGTGTAGTGAAGTTGGGGATGAAGCAAATGAAGGCGTCAATGGTGATAAGATTGTTCATGAGGCTGGTAATTCAACTGGAGGTGACTGTAGTATGGGTGGGGCGGAACATATTGAAGGAGAATGGAGCGGGGATAAAAGTGATGTTGAACAAGTCCATGAGCCGTTGGGTTTAATGCGTGCGATACTGCGTTTTAAAGCAGCAGCGGCCCAGGGTGTACCTGGTAGTGCTCCGTACCATTTCAGATTGTTTGTTTTTTATAGTGTGCTTTATTAGTTTACTCTGTTTTAACATGTGTCATGTTGCTTTGACAGTTAACGGTGGCTCTGGCATGCAGTTGGTTGGTCAAGATGCATATAGTGTGGAGGCAGCAGGACATGTACCTCTACCTGTCAATAATGTGGATGAGAAGGACGATGATCAACAGATCACCGATTTAGAAGCGACTAACGCAAAAAAGGATAAGATTTCTGATCAGGTAGAAAAAATTACTGAGATAGATGTTAAGCTTACTGATCAGGTTGAAGGGAATGACAATGAAGGTAATCTTCAGAAACCATTTTACAATTAGGCCCATCGAAAAACTCTAGACGCACCATGTTTAGCCATGTCTAATTTATTTGAGAATGTTTATGCAGCTTCAAATAGTAAGACTGAGCATGAAGTTGTGGATGCAACTGATGCAAGTAAGGAAGAATGTGGTGGAGTCGTGTTTGCCTCTGTGGAAGGTGATGTTATCGATAAGGATGGACAAGTGGTTTCAGATGGCAAAGGCAAGGCGACTGTAGAGAAGTGTCACCGTGATTGTAACGGTAAAATTTTTATGCAGCTTCAAAATAGTAACCTATGCATGAGATGTGATAAGAATGTTTTATGCAGCTTCAAATAGTAATTCTGAGCATGACGTAGTAGATTCAACTGTCGTAAATAAGGAAGAGTGTGTTGGCGTGGTGGTTGGCTCTATGGAAGGAGATGCTTTCAATAAAGCTGAGGAGGTGGTTATGGATGGTAAAGGCAAAGCGGCGGTAGAGGAGTGGCAGCCGGATTTTAACGGTAAAGCTTTTCATTCTATAACATGTGTTAAATAGTCCCCTATTAGGAACATTTAGTGGGGTTAACATGTGTTAATCATACGAACAGTGGACAGAGGCGATACGTTTATTGATGAACGTAATTTCGATGGGCCTAATTGGAGTCTTGGAATGACACAAATTGGTGGTGAATTTGACGAGTCACAGCAAACCGGTATGTAAGAGCATTAAAATGATTAGGATTGCTGGTTTAGTGGAGTCATTTAAATATACTTATTTGCCTCGAACATGCAGGTTGCACAAGTGCAAAGGTGGATGAGATGGCTGGGACAGAAACAACGCCTGAACGTTCCGGTAAGCTTTACTAATTTTGTTTACTATGAAAGTGTTATATTGGTTACAGAGTAACGTGAATTATTTTTTTTATACGTGTTTAGGCGATGTGGAGACTACCCCAAACTTGAGTATGGTTATAATGGTAGAACTGGTTAGCTCATATGACCCAGCAATTGCAATCCACAAGGGGCAAGCTGGGGTGGAATTATTGGGTGGTAATGCAAATGAGGTGGTGGACAATTTGCCGCTAGCAAACCGTGTACGTATGTTAGCTGAATTGGGGGCCTAAAAAAGGAAGCTCCCTTTTAGAGAGAAAGTGGCAGCGGAACCAAATAGATCACCTTGCTATATAAGGTCTGTTGACATGGGACAGCCAATCACTAAGAAGGAGGCGAATCTGTGGGATTACATATACGCTGATGAATCCCCGACGCACTTTCTAAATGGGCATTCTCGTAGGAAGCGGGCAATGGAGGCAAACAAGTAAGTAGAACTACTACGGGGTTTATTGTTGTATAATAGCGTGTAAATAATGAACCCAATGGATCTAGTTAATTGGTTATTTTTTGATTTTTGCCGCAGGAATGAACAGGGTACGTCGTCAGTTGATGATGTAGATAGCCAGATACAAATGGCTGTGTAAGTAGGGGGATACTGTTAAAAAATGAGTTAAATTACAGTAACGTGTGTTAAGATATGGAAGTTAATTTTTTATCTGTCCATATGAAACCAGGGAGTTGCTGTTTCGAAGCCCTGCCCATGTAGAAGCGTCTCAGGCTATGTTCAAGAGTTTAAACGTTGGAAAGGAGGTGTCGGATGGTATTATCGACTGTTGGGCGGAGGTGCTAAACTTCCAAGAGAAACGCAAATCAAGGGAGGCTTACAGTAGGCTATTCTTTGGTACTAAAGTTGTGGTGAGTGTTTTCTATATAGACATGATTTGTGTAGATTGATGTCTTTTGTGGAAAAGTAGTTAGGGTGTGGCGAGTGGTTATCCTTATTAATTTCTCTTTTGTGAAAGTTTCCGTGGATGTTAACAACTAAGGAAGGGGGAGTCGAGGCGCGAATGCACAAGTTTCGGGCTGGTATAAAAGGTGCGGTTAACAGCGCTGAAAAGGTTCATGATTTTAGAAAGCACGACATTGTTTTGTTCCCGATCTTGGAGCAAAAACATTTTTACTTGCTAGTGTTTGAGTTACGGGACCCCGAAATTTATGTTGTTGATAATGACAAAGCCAGACAAGCTCGGCTGATAGAAGATAGTGTATACTACCTCCACAAGGACACACCGTATAAGTTTGTAAGTTATCGAAACCACCATGTTGTACCGTAAGTGTGATTGTATTCAAGATGTGTTTTTTAATTGAGCATGGCTTGTATCTGTATATGCAGAAAGATATGTTTGTGCAATACTTTCGGGAGGTTGGGAATCCGCGAGCCGATGACATTGACGACTGCAACATCCAGCGTATGCCGGTTAGTTGGGCGACGACAGCAAACACAACTGATTGTGGGGTCTTCTTGATGCGGCACATGGAGTGCTACATGGGGAAAAACAAAATTTTTAATTGTGGGTTCAGCATGAGTGGGGCGAAGAAGATGGCCGAGGTGCGGAAGTTGAGAAAGAGGTATGCTGCGCACATCTTATGTTCGGAGGTGAATGTGCTGCTTCCTAAAATCCAGTAGGGTTGCCGGTTAGAGTAACGTGTGTTAGGGGGTGAATGGTATCTACTGTGGGATAGGTGTAGCGTTAAGTGTGCCAGCTCTTTTGGGGACACCTATTATATGTATATGTAGACTTTGTTTTGGGTGTGGCATGTATTTTGTTTTGTGGATGTTGCTTTAAACTTATTGTGGGATAGGTGTTGCGTTAAGTGTACCAGCTATTTTGGGGATAGACTGTCAGTGTGAAATCTGTCTGTTTAAAACTGATGTTTTTTAACTTGGTAATTTTATACTCTGAAGAATAGTGACAACATACAAATCTTGCATGTGTTTGAATGTTGTTGATGTAGTTGATAATGTTTTAAATTATATATTGGCAGGTGTAACATTTTAGGAAATGAAAATGCTCCTTCCTGTTGTCAAGGGGCCCACTATTATAAATGTAGTAGGATTCTTGGAAGTTGGGGAAAGTAGGTGGCAGAAGTCTAGTAACATAGGGGTTGGTGGGTAGAAAACAACTTTATTGGAAAGGAACCATTGCTTTTTTGCCCCTTATGGTCACATCAAAGTCAAGTCACAACATCTATATTAAATGTATCCATGATATACCTCTATAAGTAGTGTAATGAAGAACCAAGTCATATTCTGTAATACTTCAGTAAACCAAAAACTTCTAGTGGTTCCAAAGTGTGCTAATGTGATGGACACTTATAAAAATAAGGTCACGGCTACACCACCAGGCATGGAGAAGCTGAAGCAAAAGGGGAAAGAAGCATGTGAGGGTTGGTACGGGGTGTGCTATGAAAGAAAAGTGTTTCACAAGAAGCGCCAGGACGTGAAAACTGGAGGCCCAGGTGGTGACGACGCTTCAGAAAGCGGAACAAACAATGTAGCTGATGTTAGCAGACACCGTACGGAACACGTTTTACCAGAAGATGAAATTTTGAAGGGGCTACCATAGGAGTTGGTTAGATTGCTGACGGATCCAGAACATGAATTATGTGGTTGCCCGTTGTGTCCATACTCACCCGAAACAATCAGGTCCTGGTGTTACCATGACCCATGGGAGAGTGAGCGTAGCCCGTCTCCTCTGTACTTTCATGATGAAGATGTTGAAACACCATGATGAAAAGCTTCGTAGAGATGGAGGATAAGAAGGGGTAGTTAGGATGTCGTAAGTGGTTATAGTTTTGTTAACCTGTTGACCCTATGTTTGTAGACGACATACTAACGTTGTTTTTTTGTTCTTTTTTTGTGGGGATGTGTTGATGTGACGGATCGGTAGCCGATCCGTTGTTTTATCTGCGGTTGTAGCCTAGTAGTAGTATGTGTGGTTAAGTTGGCTAGTTGTGAAGTTTAATTCTATAACCTGATGTGTCTTTATATATAAGCTATTGGTGTGGTTAACACCTTTTGTCTTTTACTGATCCTTTACAGTTAAAAAAACCCCAAGTACGGGGGCTAACGTGTGTTAAGCATATGTTGTAATGCTGTTGTAAAATATAAACCAAAACCACAATTATCCATGCATAAGATAATAAGAAAAGCAAGTTAATAGCAAACAGAGGTCCACAAAAGGTGGCCTACAAACACAAAGTGCCGAAGGCCATAAAGTTTTTACAAGACTAGAAATGATAAATGGGATAAAAATAGTTCCACCTTCTTACACATGTAACAGAAAAAAGCAGGAGGATGTTAAAAGACTGTTACATGTGTGTAAGAACGCCAAAATGAAGAGAGTCTCCCATTGCATAGTACTAGTAAACGAAAGGAAAGATTTTAATCAGAGGAGGAGGCACCGGTGGCGGTCTGCCTTTGTTGTTCAGCAGCTGCCTTTGCTGCTATCATTGCGGCCACCTTAACGCAGTTGCGTGAGTCGTGGTCGTCGACATACGGGCCACAACGCTTGCATAGACGAAGCTGCTTTGGAGGTTTTGGTGGTTTTGTCTTTTCCTTCTCACCAGGTCCAGAAATGCGAGTATGTGTACCACATCCCTTATTGCGTACAACATCTGGATTAGCAACTTCGACTGGAATGTTGATTGGTTGCCCAACTATTTCTTCCATTTCACACTCGTTTGTTTCATTTTGAGTTGTACCCAATGGTTGCTTGGAAAGCACATTGGTCTTGAAATCCCGGAGTTGGGCAACCAATTTTGACAATGAATCCTCATCGGTTCTGGCCACATCAACGCATTCAGTAACGAGGTCGAGGATTTCATTCCGGATAACGGACGGTGCGTGTGCGTTGACGCCGAATCGGCTGGAAAGTGAAAAAACATCTTTTATGAGGGCATCTCGGCGCCACCTATCGTTTATGTATTGGGGTGGTATCTTTGCAACATTTTTCAATCGATATACGCAAAAGACATGGCGACACAGATATCCGATATGTGTGAAATTCCTGCATGAGCAACTGGTGGAGTGGTCTACAGTGTTATATGTAACCTGTTGAGGACAGAAGGAGTAAAAAAAGGCATTTATATCTAATGTATGTTAGTGGAGTGGTAATAATGAACTTGCCTAACATGTGTTACCTGATACACGTTTGTGATGTTGTTCCTTTTGTCCAAATGAGTGACGTCTAGCAAAAGAGTGGTATTGCTGGACTCGGTTTGGTTTGTGATGTAGCATAAAAACTTCCCTTTAATTATCTCCTTTTGAACTTGCATGAAAACAGCGTTTGTGTAAATGGCGAATGCGTGCCGTTCTATCAATAAATCAGTATTGCCCTTGAACACCGTGGATGAGGTTTTGTACTCCGATACGCGTTGCCGATAGCGTTGGCTGTCTACCCTATTTTCAAAGCACATCATAAATTGTGCAAGGGTGTTTGCGCTTGTTGAGTTGACCTTGAAGGCAGCGTTCGAGCTTTCGCAGCGTGAAGTGGTCTTCATCAAGCAACACATTGGCAGTTCCCTGAAGTAGGCTGGTACCCAAAGATGTTTGATGTTGTACATGTCATTCAACCAAGTGTGGTCTTGTAGGCCAAATGTTTCTAGGAGGTCATGCCAGCGGGACTCAAACGTTTCTGGTTTGATATAAACATTCCAAACCAACCGGTGAATGCAGGACCGAACATCAGTGTTATCAAGAAGGTCCGCAGAGATATGGTAAATTTTAAGAGTTACTAACACATGTTAGATTAAACAGTTTAAAAAGACATGTAAGTCTGTGATGTTGAATAACACATGTTAAAGGCTAACCATTTAACCTAACCTTTGAGGGTAGTTTTTTCATTATATGCCACATGCATAGCCGGTGGCGTGATTCGGTAAAGACCATAGGAACAGCTTGAAGCATAGATGGGCCTTGATCACTCAACACGAGAGTTGGTTGAGTACCGTGTAACTTCAAGAAAGCCTTAAGCAACCACACATAAGATTCAATGGACTCGGTTGATATCAAACCTGCACCAAATGTAACACATTGGAAATGATGATCCACACCCGTGAATAGCACAAAAACCATCTTGTACCTATTAATTAAAATGGATTTGAAGTTAACAAAATGTAACACTTTTTTGGTTAGGTTTGTATACTTTGATATCAGGCCTAACACATGTTAAGGGGAAACTCACCTGTTAGTGCTGTAAGTCGCGTCGAAGGCGAGGACATTGCCAAAAGCTTTGTAGTTTAGCTTTGAAATCTCATCAGCCCAGAATACAGAAGACAGCTTTCTATTTGAAACCGTGTAATCAAAATAGAAGTTGGGTAGGTTGTCAAAGCGCTCATGCAAGCGTTCAAGGAAAACTTGTGCGTCGCGTTCACCAATAAAAATTCGCAACTGGTGGCTAAAATTTTTAAAATCCACCGGAGTCCCGTTGACATTGTGATGCCCCCCTTTTAAAGCTACAAGACATCTATAAGCTCTCATGGGTCTGATACAGTTTAGACTCATATTGTGAATGAATTGTTTGGTGGTGAATGACAGCTTCCGTGATATCTTGCTAAGATCACGGTTGTAATTCTCAACAAGTTCATGATTATGAATATCATTGAAACTCAGAATTGTGTATGTATCATTATAGATTGAGACTAGAATACTTGCCTTACAGTTACACAATGTGAAGTTGGTTCTCCTTGGCCTTACAGAAGATTCATCTAGTGTGTCAAAAGTCCTCTTTAGTTGTGGTTTCCCGTATTTTGAGCAGCGAAGATACTTGTGTGTGGGAATTCCATTCCAGACTTTAGTTTGGCCTTTTTTAACAGAAAAAACCAGCTTCAAACGCATAAAGTTCATACATGGACAGAACAGCCTCAAATGTCGGATAAGATTTCCCACACACTTGTATGAACTTATCAACGACTGAAGGAATCCAGTAGCAGGTTCCCTGAGGCGTATCAAAAACGAAGTATGGATGCGCTGGCCCTGCATCAGAAAATGAAAGGTTAGAAATCTGGTATATGAGAGCACCAAAGGTTAGAAATCTGGTATATGAGTATAAAGTGTGCTCCCATGGAAAATAAACAACCGTCTAACGGCCCGCGAGATGATTCAGCAAACACAGAAGGGCCCTGAGATGATCCAGAACCAGCACCCGGCATGTTAGCGTAGCTAGAATCTTCGGATTCTACATGTGAACATTATGCCATATGGTTGCATTATGCCATATCTGGGGGAGAAAAAAAATACCACGAGTGTAACATGTATATAGAAAAACAAATCTTGATCATTATCCATAACCTCGTCAGTAGGGAAATCGCTGCTAATGAACTTGTTGGAGATCAGAAAATCCGGTGATCTAACAGGAACTTGAGATGATCCAGCACTATCAACTGACATGTTAGTGTATCCAGAAGCATCGAATGGTACAGGTGAACATTGCCATGCAATATATTTGGATTATTCCATTAAAAAATGTCAAATAAACAAAAAACATATATACGAGGGAGTTAAGTTAGAGAGACAAACCTTGAGCATTTAATTCCTCGTTAGTATGGAAGTCACTGGTAATGAACCTGTTGGGGAGCATATGAACCGGCGACATTAACTCGTAGGTTGGTGGATTTGTCTCCATGGACATTAATGGAGAAAGGATGATATGCAGGAGAAGAGGGTAAAAGATGATATGAGGGACATTAACGGAGAAGAGATCTTGAAATTTTTCCTTTTAAAAATGAAATAATATAAAATAAATGGGGGTTTGACAATGAGGTGATGTGCATTAATGATAATGTCAAATCAAATGGGGAAGATATCTTGGGTTGAGTGGATAGATGTATAATTACATATATACCCTTAGAGGTAAAAAGGATAATCAGATAACTATGGATACGTGGAAGGATGTAGGCCACATGTTGAGTTTGCAAAGTTTTCTTAAAATCTAAGGTTTTCTATGGAGCATTACCCTATATATATATATATATATATATATATATATATATATGTTCAAATGAAAACCACTAGTTATTGTGAAAACTCGAAAACTAATTAAAAAAGCCAAAAAAACATACCAAATTTTTTTATTTTTTTTGCATACCAATTTTCACCATTTTTTATATATAAAACAATTCAAAAAAAAATTGTAGTGCACATGTGTAATACTACAAATGTGTATGTGTACTACACATGTGTATTATTACACATGTGTACTACAAAAAAAATTTTAAAAGTTCTTTTTATATAAAAAAACCTGCGATTTTTATAAAAAAAAATTGAAAAAGAAAATTTTGGTGTGTTTTTTAGGCTTTTTTTTAGTTAGTTTTCGAGTTTTCACAATAAAAGTGGTTTTCATTTGAACCATCCCTATATATATATATATATATATATATATATATATATAGGACAAAGATCCGTTAGGAACCACCTTTTATTGCGAGAACCACGAGAACCAATATGAACACAACCAAAAATGCCTAAAAATAGCTAAAAAACACACAATTTTTTTTTAATATTTTTTTATAAAAAAATCGCTACATTTAAATTTAAAAAAAAAATTTGCTACTAAAAGTAGCGATTTTAACATAAAAATATTAAAAAAAAATTTAGATTTTTTTGTTTATTTTTTTAGGTTTTTTGGGGGTTTAGTTTTTAGCATTTTAGCTTGGGGTGGGGGGAGGGTTTAGGTTTTTTTTTTGGGGGGGGGGGGTGGGGGAGGGGGGTTTAGGTTTTTGGGGGGAGGGGGGTGGGGGTTAGGTTTTTTTAGGTTTTTTTTAGCTATTTTAGGTTGTGTTCACATTGGTTCTCGCGGTTCTCGCAATAAAGGTGGTTCTCGCATGAACCTTACCCTATATATATATATAGGGTGGGGTTCAAGAGTGAACACTAATGTATTTGCGAACTGAGTGAACAAATCTTGGCCATTGATCTACACAAGTGTATGGCCAGGATCTCATCATCAAATTGTAAAATACACTAGTGTATTTCAACATCAAATCTTGGCCATTAATCTACACACGTGTATGGCCAGGATTAGTTCACTCCGTTCGCAAGCTACACTAGTGTTCACTCTTGAACCTAATCCTATATATATATATATATATATATATATATATATATAAATGTGTGTAGTTTGGAAAAAAAAAATCAATCAACTAAAATAGATGATCCAATACCTACTGATGCATAACTAGTAGTATGTTTAAATTTCCGTTGTAGCATGTAATATATATATATATATATAAAGAGTATATGTCGCAATGCTCGATGATTTTGATCAATGTGTTTGTTTGTGTGATTGTTTCCATTAATCTTATTCTGTAATATTAATACGTGCTAAATGTTATAATCCAGATGGACAACGAAGTGAATCAGGAAAACTAGAATAACCATAATAATGGGAACCAAATAGATAATAGTGTCATCCAACATATAGTGGCACAATGGATTATAGACGCTATGCCATATATTATCAAGACTGTTAAAGAAGCGGAAAATAATAAAACTAATAGTGGAAGTAAACGACCACCTACAGAACCCAGTCATGGCTTAAACAATGGACCATTACTTCAATTGCCTATTCCAAAAAGAAGAAGAACCATGTCATATGGTTGTTCTTACAAAGAATTCTGGTCTTGCGAACCAATAGAATTATCTGGCAATGAAGGAGCCATTGCAGCTCTACGTTGGATAGAAAAGACTGAGGCAGTCTTAAAAATAAGCAAATGTGCAAAGGAAGATAAAATCATGTTTGCTTCCAATCTTTTTAGGAATGCAGCCTTAGAATGGTGGAACACTATTCTCCAGTTTAGGGGAAATGACAGAGTCTATAATATGGAATAGACTGACTTTAAGAACATGGTCGAAAGAAAATTCTGTCCTCCCAATGAAAAAGAACAAATTGCTAATAAGTTCTTAAACCTTAGAATGACTGGAGTAGACTGTAAGGGTTACACTACCGTATTCTTCGAATATGCTAGAATAGTGCCAACCCTAGCTTCACAAGAACCGGTCTTAATCTCCCGTTACATTTGGGGATTAATTAGTGAAATCCAACATGTAGTCAAGGCAGCTAGACCACAAACCGTAGAAGAAGCTGTAGAACTAGCAAATACCTTGACTGATGAATTGGTACGTACGCAAGAAGAGAACCAGAGAAAGAACCTAGTTCAAAAACTTACCCCGGAATTTTGCTACGGTAATTCCAACCGTGGGAAAAATATAGGTTCCACTTCCGCACCTTACTGTAATTAATGTGACAACTCGAGTTTCCAAATTCCATTGCACGTAAATTGTTTAAGTTGTTTGTTTACACGACCTGTTTGTTTCGCAACTGTACATGTTTGTAATATGTTAAATCGTATTGTGATTGATGTGTTATATATGGTGTGCAATTACATTTGAGTGTATGTAATAATATGTTTCCTGTTAATGGTGGGATATGTGTACTTTAAAAATGGAACTTTGGCTGAATACCCTCCATCCGAAAACACCCTTCTCACGAAAACACACATGTGTTTTCGTCCACATGTGGCCAACGAAAACCAAATGGGCTTTGGCCCAGTAGTGATTAGTTATCAAGGAAACGGATAAGTTCTCCACTCTAGCAGACGTCTATCTTAAGGAAGTGGTTTCGAGGCACGGGGTGCCAACCTCTATTATTTCCGATCGTGATGCACGCTTTACTTCTGAACTGTGGCAAGCGATGCACAAATATTTTGGCTCTCGATTAGACATGAGCACAGCTTACCACCCGCAAACGGATGGGCAGTCTGAACGCACCATCCAAACTCTAGAAGACATGCTTCGTGCATGTGTAATCGATTTCGGCAACGGCTGGGAAAAAACACCTCTCGTTAGTGGAGTTTTCGTATAACAAACAGTTACCACACCAGCATTCAGGCCGCTCCATTTGAAGGCATTGTACGGGCGTAAATGCCGATCACCTCTTTGTTGGGCATAGGTGGGTGACAGTCAGATCACGGGTCCAGAACTGGTGGTAGATGCAACGGAAAGAATTGCTCAGATACGACAACGCATGGCGGCAGCTCGCGACCGTCAGAAAGCCTACTCAAACAAGCGTCGGAAACCACTCGAGTTCCAAGTTGGGGATCGAGTACTACTCAAAGTTTCACCCTGGAAGGGTGTGGTTCGCTTTGGCAAACGGGGAAACTCAATCCGCGTTACGTCGGACCATTTGAAATCATTGAGAAAATAGGCAAAGTGGCCTACAAACTGAACCTGCCTGCAGAACTCAGTGCAGTTCACAACGTTTTTTCATGTGTCGAATCTGAAGAAGTGTCTGTCAGATGAAGACCCTTATAGTTCCTTTGAAGGAGCTCACTATTGACAATCAGTTGCGATTCGTCGAGGAACCAGTTGAAATCATGGACCGGGACGTTAAGGTCCTCAAGCACACCAGAATATCTCTTGTTCGAGTTCGTTGGAACTCCCGTCATGGCCCAGAGTTTACCTGGGAACGAGAAGATCAAATGAAACTCAAGTATCCCCAATTATTCGAAAATAGTGCAACCACTACTGAGGCTGAAGCTACCACGGAATTTCGGGACGAAATTCCAAACCAACGGGGGGATGATGTGACACCCCAGTAAAACCAGGAATCAACGCAACACAACTAGCTTCCTCAGTAACCGCGTGCTAAATTTCAGGATGAGATTTCTTTCAAGTTGGGGATAATGTGACAACTCGAGTTTCCAAGATTCCATCTTCGCATCAATTGCACGTAAATTGTTTAAGTTGTTTGTTTACACGACTTATTTGTTTCGCAACTGTACATGTTTGTAATATGTTAAATCGTATTGTGATTGATGTGTTATATACGGTGTGCAATTACATTTGAGTGTATGTAATAATATGTTTCCTGTTAATGGTGGGATATGTGTATTTTAAAAATGGAACTTTGGCTGAATACCCTCCATCTGAAAACACCCTTCTCACGAAAACACACATGTGTTTTCGTCCACATGTGGCCAACGAAAACCAAATGGGCTTTGGCCCAGTAGTGATTAGTTATAAGGTTTGTACTTAACCTGTACGCGATTACAGCATTTAGAAAACCCTAACATCCTCTCACATTCACTCTCGCTCCCCTTTGAAACCCGACGGCAGTTTTGAGCAATCGAGTCCCGTACATCAATCAAAGTATCACCTTTTTCTGCTTAGGTTAGTAATTTGTATTTATGATTTTGTTATATTGAAATCTTTTGACTACTTGTTGAAATCATGAATTAACTGTTAGTGGGTAATGATGATAAGCATATGATTGAATCGATTTGTATGAAATGCTAGGTCCAATGGTTTTCAAGTAATCACGTGAATGTCAGTGTGCATCGATTTTAAAAAAGTCTATTTCATAAATTTTGTGTGCATCAGTGCATGTGATCAGACTTTTAAATGGCCCAATCATTCTATTGCATTCAAATAATTGTTGTCATATCATCACGTGAAATGTTTCGTGAATTGAAATTAAATTGTTGTGTGTCGATTTATTTGAGTTTATCGGTCATCGTGATTAATATTGGTCCAATCAAAATAGTAAAGTCAACTGTGTTATCATAAGAATTCTTGTATCAATCAAAATTACTGTGTTATCATAAGAATTCGTGAAATGTTTCGTGAATTGAAATTAAATTGTTGTGTGTCGATTTATTTGAGTTTATCGGTCATTCTTGATTAATATTGGTCCAATCAAAATAGTAAAGTCAACTGTGTTATCATAAGAATTCTTGTATCAATCGATTCAGAAACAGTTGTCAGCTCCATTATCTCGGTCCATTAGAATTGTAATAGATTGGTGTTTGGTCAAAATAAAATCAATAGACATGTGAAGTGATTTCTTCATACTTTAGCCCGATGAAAACCCCTTGGCCGACGAAAACACTATCACGACGAAAACCCAAAAGGGTTTTCGCCAAGAAGGGATTTCGCCAGAAAAGGATTTTGTCAAGTGTTCTGGTCATCAGTTCTGTTAGTCTATTAAACCTGTTAAGTTGTAACTTTGTTAAGTTATGTATGTAACCCTGTTAGTTAGTCAACTCTATTAGTTGTTAACTCTGTTAGTTTAATAACCCTATTAGTTGTTAACTCTGTTGGTCCATTAACTCCAGTTAGTTCATTAACTCTGCTAGTTATTGATTCTGTTATGTATATTAACTCTGTTAAGTATGTTAATGGATAACCATGTTAGATTAGACTGAGAATCCAATTACGTGAAGCATGAGTTGTGTGAAATTGAATAACTGTTTACGTGTTACTTGATGTTAACTATCCAGTACACTTAGTTACTTGGATTGCATGTTAAACTTTACCAACATGAACTGACTGTGTATACATGCGTACTATAGGACTTGACTGATTTCTTGTGAGCACATAGTTTAGCATACCGAGCAAACCAGGGTGAGTTCACACTCTATCCAAGGCATGGGATTCCCAAGGGTTAGGAATGGGTTAAAGAACTGAACGAGGTAACTACAAACTTGCGTATTCCCCATACAACAGGATACGTACGACCATAAGACCATCACTCTATCATTTGAAGTCCCTCATTTATCTACTTAATCGCCCAGGCCTATGCCGAGCGGGTCATTAGTAGATAGCGCTATTAGGTTTAACAAACCTCACACCGTGTCGTCCGAACGGGCGTGTACTAATGGACTATGGGCAAAGGGTCAATGCTGATAGACATTGACTTAGGGCACCTCTTACATTTTCGTAGCAGTCGATACGCGTGGTCTAGTAACACATGGGAATCCCCCACTAATCTTCGCAAACATGTATGGGAGACCGCGATACGAATTAATACGATACATGGTTTACAAAACGAACAACTGATTTACGAAACGGATGCTATAACTAAACAACCAACTCTGAACTCGCTCAACTTTGTTGTTGACTCGTTGTTACATGCCTTGCAGGTCGTTAGGTACTCATGGAGCTTGCACAGGGAGGCGAGGTCATTGTGGGACATGGCAGTGTGTGCCATGCTAAAAACATTACTTTATTTCATACTTAATACTTACTTTGGGTTTTACAATTATGCTTCCGCTAAATACTTAACTACGTCTTTGATTTGAAACACCTTTCATATTGTGTGGTTGAACTTTACTTATTACTTGTTATGTTCATTATGATTGGTGGCTTGATCCTGGTCATGTCACGCCTCCAAGCGGTGATACTCCGCGTGTGGATTTTGGGGGTGTGACAGATTGGTATCAGAGCCATTGGTTATAGTGAACTTGGTTTTAATAAGGGAAAAAGTTTTTGTTAAAACCAGACTATAACCTGAACAGTGCTCAACGATCCACAACGACGCTTCGCTCCACCTGCAAGACTCGACATTCTAGGTGATATGGTTATGTTTTATTGCCTACTTGCTAGATACATAGAACTTTGCTCATGGTATGCTTAGATAAACGTAACAACTGTTGATTGAAACACTTGTGTGCTTACTCTCTTCTGTCATCGCACTTTTGCGAACCTTTCTCACTCATGTTTCCTTTGATATGAAGATCATGAGTGGACGCGTTAACTTAACTCAAGCCCAGTTGGCGGCTTTGATCACTGAACAAGTTACTGCAGCACTCGCAGCTGCCCAGGCAGGAGGTATAGCCTGCCATCACAACTTACTCTAGGATCTTTAGATCCTACTCTCATAAACCAACTCTTGTGTTTAACCTTGTCCTATCCTTGTTACACAACAGGCCAACATGCTCAGCCGCCTGCGTGCACATTCAAGACGTTCATGGACTGTTGTCCTAGTACTTTCAGTGGCACTGAAGGAGCCGTAGGACTCCTCCATTGGTTTGAAAAGCTCGAGTCTGTCTTCGAGATACCACGTGTCCCCCTTCGTGTCGGACCTACAGGCTGATTCGCTAACCCTACACCCTAGCTAAGGCGGCTCGCGAAGGATTAGCACCAGGGGGTCGCGGGGCGCGACAGCCTTCGAGAACAGCTATAAATTGAGCAGCAGTGGCACAGTTCACAGCCGCTCAAATCTCTTTCTCACTCAACTTCTTATAGGCGAAAATAATAGCAAAGTAACCCCCTAAATAAGGAAGCTCTACCTCGTTGTAAGTATTATAACCCCCGGTTACGTATTAGTTACTCTACCCGATTGATTTAGAGCTCCGTAACGCATGTCAAGGCTCTGCTTGACTCAGTCGTTGGAGTTCTGTCGTGGGGGGAAGGTATAGCTAATGTAAATTGGGTTATTATACTAACGTGTGTGCATTGTTTAATTTAATAGATTATAACCAGTAAGTCACCAGGAAATACCTAAAATAACAATGTGAGTAATTCCTTTTTTTGTAAACTGTTTTTACAAAACCTCAATTGTTTTAAATTATATTTAACAGTGATTGAGTATTTGTGATTATACAATTACTGTCGGTATATTGGGGTTTTGTATACATAACTTGTTACTACACTGTTAGTAGTAGCATGACCACAAGTAAGGATTGACAGTACCGTGGGTGGTAATGAAAGTAGATGTAAACAAATCTAATTGCGGGTTGCCTTCAATGCTGTAAAATGATAAAATTTGTTTTGATTAAGCTGGGATTCACTCGCCAGTATTTCTTGCTGATAAAACCTTTTAAAATGCGTTTCAGGTAACAAAATGTTAAAGCCAAATAAAATCCAGCTGGAGAGCACTAAAGGCTTGGAAAAGTGGCTATAAAAGTTACCTAAATAATGAAGAAGTTTTATTTCAATAAATTAGGGTTTATCCCTAGAAACATGTTGTAATGGAAACTTGGATTTTCCCATGTATTTATTATTATAAAAATATGGTGTTTTACTCTGATAAACTATTTCCTAACTACGGTCCTGATGTAATTTCCGCTGCCAAATTAATAAACACCGATACCACTGAATCTGCGCTCGCGGCCGCCTGTTCCCGGGGCAGGGGTCGGGGGTTGCGACAATATATATATATATATATATATATATATATATATATATAGGGTCAGGATTTTGAGAGAACGGTGAAAAGTGTGATAACGGTGAGAACGATTTTGGAGTTGACATGTGGCATTGATGCTAAATTACACTAAGGGGTAATATTATCAAAAAAACCCACACACATGAACTGGGTGTTCAAAGAACTAGGTGTTAAAAAAAACGCCATAAAAACACCAAATCCAGAAAAACGCCATGAAAATACCCAGTTAAAGCGCCATAAAACATTAGTTCAGAAAAAGCACCATGAAAAACTCAGTTTAAAACGCCATAAAACACTCAGTTCAGAAAAACGTCATGAAAATACCTAGTTAAAACGCCATAAAAACACATAGTTCTGAAAAACGCCATAAAAATAACTAGTCTAAAACGTTATAAAACACCTAGTTCAGAAAAACGCCATAAATCCCATTTCATTTTTTTTCAAAAAGTATATCAATAGTTTACTCGTTGGAAAGATAAAAAAAACGCTGAGTTTTATGGTGTAATTTTTTTAAGAAAAATAATCAAGTATAAAAAAGTTATTGGCGTTTAAATATGATGGGGGAAAATGGCATGTGATTAGCATGTGCACCCTTGTTTAGATCTTCCAATTTTACCCCTTCTGGTAGTAATATGGTTCCCATTATTTACAAAAATGCCACCGCATCATCTTAGCCACAAATCACAAAAATCCTATGGCTGAAAATCCTTCTCATTGTTCGCACACTTCAAATCGTTCTCTCCTGATCCCGTTCATATATATATATAGGGGGAAGTTCATTTGACAAGAAATTTTAATTAAGAAGAAAAAGAACAAAGGGTATAATTGTAAAATTTTAAGTAGTTTTTCATTCATCTCATTTATTACTATCTTTAAGTAATTAATTACTCATAAAGATTATCATTCTTTACACTAATTTTTTTTGCCTACATACATAAAAAGTTATCCTACACATTTTGAAATTTATCCTACATATATTTAAACTTATCCTAGACAACTCGTAATTGGGGGAGGGGGTTTAGGTTTTTTCGGGTTTATGTTTAGGGTTTAGATTTAGGTTTTGAGGGGTTGAGGTTTTTGGGGTATGGGGGTTTAGGATTTCAGGGGGTGGGGGGGGGGTATGTTTTTGGGGGGGGTGTCGGTGGGATTGGGTTAGGTGGTTTAGGCTTTTCCGTATTATTGCACATGCGCATTACAATTTTTTTTTTTTGAAATTTTTTTATATATAAAAATTAGCGAAAATTAATAAAAAAATTTTGGTATGTTTTTTAGACTTTTTTAGTTAGTTTTTTGGTTTCTCATTTAAGCTAGTTTTCTCATGATCTATCCCCTATATATATATATATATATATACTAGGTTTTTACCCGGGATTGCTTCCTGGGCTCGGGAAAGTTATTTAGATTAATTAATTACAATTTGTTATTAATACGACCACATTACATCAACCATCTTATTCTATTCAACAACATTGTCTTAAAATCTCGGAATTAGATCTATTCAACAACAGGACCACATGAATAACATTATTTCCAATTTTACTTCAATGCACTTAAATGATCGGGTGATTTGGGATTTTGTAAAAATGTTTGTTCTTGTACTTCTTAACAAAATAAGATGTTGACCAAAATTCAAACAAATGTTGACCAAAAGTAAATCAGATCAGATGTTCAACATAAACACTGAATCTATAACAACAGACACTACATACACTGATTATATTCAAACTACTGATACATAAACATTGATTCTTCATTCCACTGTTGTAATCTAAGCACTAATGTTGAGGATCAGTGCTATTTTCAAAGGGTGATCAGAGCTTGAATGACAATGCTTTGATCTTCAACAATGCTTGGATCCCATCAGTAGTTCGAGGTTCAATTTTTATGCTTCATCAGTGGTTGGATTCCAATGTATGTAGAAGCTTTGCTGAGCTGTCATCTTCAAGTGCCATTGTCTTGATAGCCTGTTTAAAATATACAGCTTCTTGCTCTTTCTCTTCTGCATCAGTCAACTTTTGCCTCTTTCTTTGGTTTAACATAATGACAGAGGTATCTGATGATGTGAACAGTGGTTCAGAATTGTGGAGCTGCTTCTTTGACATGTTAATAGTTTTGTAATCAGGCTTCTTTGGAAGGCTAGGATCTGTTTCTCTCTTTTTTCTAAGCCTTTCATAAGCTTCATCAGTGTACTGCCTTGTCCATTTTGCTATGGCCTTGGCAGTTGCAACCTTTGCATCAACCAACTCTTGTTTCTTTCTTTTATACTCCAAGGTAAGATCATCAATAGCCTTTTTGTATTTACGCCAATTTGGTGCTGACCTTTTCATGCTTGGATCTCTTTTTACTCTTTCAATTCTATTGAGTTCTGCTTTGAGACCAACAAGTGGCCAATCTTGGAATTGCTCTTCCTTGGCTGGGTAGAACTTCTCACTCATGATCAATGCCAGAATGTCTTTTCTCACATCTTTTTGCAGGCCAGGTTCTGGTGGTAAATTTGACATTTCTTTACTCAAATCTCTAGCATAGTCTTCCATGAGCTTGACTTTGGTGAGTAAAAACTGATAATGACTTGAATACACATTGTCATTTTCTCCTTCGCATTCAACCCTAGCTATTATTTGAGCTTGTCTAGCTTTTAGTTTTAGATATTCATCCATGTTTTTTGGATTTCTAAAACCAACCAGAGAAGGGAATTTCCTTTTTGAAGGATCATCAACTGTGTAGAACTGCCTCATTTCATTCTTTACTGCATGGAGTTCCAGTGGATAACTGGCAGCTGCTGGGGTACCATCTGCAGACTCATATCCTTGAAGAGCTATTGGATCTTTGATTGGATTGACCAATTTTGGAGGAATGAAAGATTCAGGTTTGGTGATTTTGTAAGGTACAGATGAAACAGGATCAGGTGCTGGTATATCATCCTCATGCACTTGAATATTTTTTCTTCTAGTATACACATTTTCAGGAGGAGGTGTTTCTATTTGAGGTTTTGGAGCAAACAGAATTATGGCTTGGGAAGGATTGTTAAAAGTGGTAGGTAATTGACTAACAGTTGTCGAAACAACTGGTGTCTCAACCACTGTTGATGTATCAACAGTTGTCTTTTGCTTTAAGGCAGGTGGTGAGTTTTGTGATGATGGTTTTGTTTGGGGTGTTTGAGTAGTTATGGTGTGTGTTTGACTAACAGCTGTTGAAACAACTGGGGTTTCAACCACTGTTGCCATTACCACGGATGATGTGTCAACTATTGTCTTCTGCCTTTTAGCAGGTGGTATTGGTGGTGGTGAAGGGATTTTTCGTAATGGAGATAAGACAGTGGATGTAGTGTGTGTTGAAGTGGTAGTGGTGAAAGTTTGGATAACAGATGTTGAAATTACTGAAGAAGCAACAACTGTTGATACAACAGGTGTTTTAACATCTGTTAGTTTCGAAGATTGATGTGTGGAACTTTTGGAAGGTTTGGGAGTTTGTTTTGTGGATTTGGGAGGTGTGGTTTTGGGTTGTATGACTTTTCTAGTAGACTTTCTTATGGGCTGAGACTTTTCTTGATCATTTGGCTCAGAAGTACCCTGTTCATTCATCTCCATAAAAACTCTCTTCTCCTGTTCAAACCTTCCTTTATCCTTTGCCTCCATATCCTTTTTCACCCTTGCTTTTGCATCAGCAATGGCATTTAAGGTTACATCAACCTTTTTGAAACCATCTGGCAAAGGGATGTGTGCAAGCATTGTTGAATTATCTGGTGCAATGTACAGACCATCTTCATATCCCTTTTTCTTCAACTGCCTCATTTTCTCCGCCTTTTTGGCATTATTTGGTGGTGGGCTGTCCACAAAGATGATAGAGGGAGGAGCAGTGCCAGTGGTGTTCATAAATTGAGCCTTCAGGGTTTTTATATCTGCCTGAGTGTCTTTGAACCTGGCTTCCATTATATTTCTGATATTTTGAAGCTGAATTTCATGTTTCTGATCAGCATTTGCTCTTTGTTGGTGAAGCAGAGGTTGAAATAATGCCCAAAGGTCAGTGGGAGCAGGTGGTGCCTGCTGTTTTTGTAACAACTGTTGCAGTATGGTTTTGATTTCTGCAATAGATTTATCCAGTTTGTTAAGCCTCTCCCTCAATTCTCGGTACATTAAACCATCATCCAATTTAATGGGATCATCTGATTTCCCACCAGAGGTGGTTGTAACAGTAGTTGACTGAGGGAGACTTTCCCAAAAGTCATCCCCTGTTGCCCCTTTTTCTTGGAACTGGGGACTTCTTTCCTCAGCAGAGGTTACCAATCTAAGCTCACCAGTGTATACAGGATACACACCAGTATTTAGAAAGGTTCCCATAGAAGAAATTTCCTTCAAGGAAGTCTGATTAATGAAACTACTGTCCAAGTGTAAACCAGTGGGTTCAACACTTGTAGTAGCTGCTTCACTTGAACTACTGACAGGAAGTACTTGTACATCCTGTAGTGTAACCTCCTCAGGTGTTGTTGGTGGGTTAGCAATGATAGGGAGCTCAGACACAGTCACTTTCTGTGGCATGCTCTCAGTGATAGGGGGTTGAGAGGAACTGATTGCTATCTGATTTATATCAACTGCATCCAACAAAAGTTTTGTTTGTGGTGGAATTGTAACAGTGAGTACGGGAGTGGAAAGAGGATTTGCCCCGGGCAGTGGGCTGGGGATGATGGATTCAAGTGAGTCCAAAGCAACATAATTTGATGTCCCTATTCTTACAATCTGTTCTTTTTGAAAAGAAACAGGAGGAGTTTGAGGCTCAGGTTGAGATATTTCTAACATCTGCTGTGAGGAAGTAGCAGCAGTGGTTTCTGGTGACTTTTGTGTTTTCACCGGCAGTGGCTCTGGGATGTCATCTTCCAGAGTTGCCTTTGTTTTAGGTTTGAAGGGCTTTTGTGTTTTCTTTTGTCTTGGTCTTTTGGTGGATTTAGGTGTCGGTTTCACAGCAGTTGTTTTGCTGCTGTGATCACCTTGAGCAGTGGGCTCAGCAGCAGGTGCCTGAGGAGCAGTGGTAGCTGCTAAAGTCTGCTCAGGAGCCTGTGCTTGTGTTTTGGACACTTTTGATAGCCTTGTAAATGTTAACGGTGTAAGGCCATTTATTTGAAAAGGTTCACCCTGGATGAGTACATGAGCATCATCCTTTCCAAATTTCTTTTGAAAATAAAAGCTTAGGAACCTTGGAAATAGTAAAAATGATTTGCAATCAACATTTTTTTACCAAGTCATTAAAGATCTCCTGTGAATAGTTAAAGTTTTCCCCATGCAAGATAGCATATGCCAGGTATTGGATCTTTAATGGAATTTCATTGAAAGCAGTGGTCTTATTAGAAACACACATTAAGAGGGTATGAAACAAAAACCTTGGGGCAGGGGGAAAACTGCCTTTTTGCAAAGTGTTTTTTTTCATTTGCTTTCCATACCCTCTTTCTAAAAAATCTGTTTGATACTCTATTTTAGGGAAAAAAGTCTTACCTTCAAGATCATTGAGTTCAAACACCTCAGAAATGGTTTGTGGTGTGATTTTAACATCAACACCCTTTATCGAGGAATTGATAGCTATGGGTGTTTTATCTTGATATTCAAGTTTTGCATTTTTCCAAAATTCCCTCTGGGTTGCCAAGTAAATCGGAGCATCAGAAGTCAACAAAGTTTTGTATTTTGAAGACGAAAGGGCATCTATGACGGAATTGAACGTTTCAGTGTTACTTGGTTTTGTCAAGAGACCCAAGTAGTTATGGGGAGCTTTGTATCGAATTTGTATGACCTTTTGACTGGATTTCCTTTTAACTGATGAAGACCGTGATTTTGCCATTTGAGGAAGAAGGACGATGAGGAATTTTGAGAGAAATGGAGGATAACTGCTTTGAAAAAGGAAAAATGAATTCGATTCGACAGTTAAAACCCTGATTGGGGGTTTTGATCAGGCTTTTATAGCAGGAAAAGTGAATGCTGACGTGGCAGCGGTTACAAAAGATCTGACGGCTATGAACTGTCCACGAGCCAACCCCTGATGAGTAATGGAACACAGTTGTTTTATGAAGACACTGATGGAATAATAACAGTGGTTGCAATGATTACACTGAAAAACAGTGGGAGACTTTAAGTTATCAGTGGATAGCCTTCAAACATTTTAATGCTTATAATTCATAAAAAAATTCATTTTAACTATTTTTAAGATGAATTTTGAGATTTTTTAAATAAAGTATTACATATAACCAGTTAGCATGCTGGGGTGATGTGATAAATACCGTTACATATAAACAACCCTATGATATGAAATTTAACAATCTAACAGAGTATAAAATACTGATGTTGAATCCACTATAGATGCTGAAGCACTGCTGCTACTGAGCAATGTTTTTCCTTTCGTTGATCAGGCTTTAGGAACATAAGTGCTTGTCTTTAACATGGCTTTGTCTTCAACAGTGGATAGGCCTCATCAATCTTTAAGAACATTAGTATTTATAAGGAGCAGTGGTTAATTATAACAGTCCTTAGCATGATCAGCTGTTATAACGGCTCAAAAACCTCTTTGAGAGGAAGCATTGAAAGTATTAAACCTCTGTTGTCTTATCAAACAGATGTTCAGACACAATTCAACATCAACATAATTTAAATCGTACTCAAACACTAAATAATAAATAAAAATAGAATACAACATAGAAACACTGGTACATAAATACTAAAGTTGAATCCACTATAGATGCCGAAGCACTGCTGTTACTGAGCAGTGGTTTTCCTTTCGTTGATCAGGCTTTAGGTACATAAGTGCTTGTCTTTAACATGGCTTTGTCTTCAACAGTGGATAGGCCTCATCAGCCTTTAAGAACATCAGTATTTATAAGGAGCAGTGGTTAATTATAACAGTCCTTAGCATGATCAGCTGTTATAACCACAACATAACCCTTTGAGAGGAAGCATTGAAACTATTAAATCTCTGTTGTCTTATGAAACAGATGTTCAGACACAATTCAACATCAACATAATTTAAATCGTACTCAAACACTAAATAATAAATAAAAATATAACACAACATAGAAACACTGGTACATCAATACTAAAGTTGAATCCACTATAGATGCTGAAGCACTGCTGCTACTGAGCAGTGGTTTTCCTTTGGTTGATCAGGCTTTAGCTACATAAGTGCTTGTCTTTAACATGGCTTTGTCTTCAACAGTGGATAGGCCTCATCAACCATTAAGAACATCAGTCTTTATAAAGAGCAGTTGTTAACTATAACAGTCCTTAGCATGATCAGCTGTTATAACCGCAACATAACCCTTTGAGAAGAAGCATTGACACTATTAGACCTCTGTTGTCTTACCAAACAGATGTTCAGACACAATTCAACATCAACATAATTTAAATCTTACTAAAACAGTAAATAATAAAAAAAAATACAACATAGATTCATAAAATAAAATTTATTAATTTATTCATGATCTTAAAACTAAAAGTCCAATAATTACATGACATACTAAACAGTATTAAAGTTCAAATCTAAGAATAACAGCAAGAATTAAGAAACTTTGGCTTCAACTCCATCCATTGCTGAACCTCTAGATGTATGTACTTCAGCATCGCCAAGAACTGCAAGTCTCTATCACCGCACTCTATATTACTGACAACACAAACAAGAAACAAACCTAAAATGCAAAGGTCTCTTCTCAACTGTTGTAGCACATCTAAGTTTTCAAGATATTGCAAGAATCTATCCATACTTTCTATAAAAGAAGAAATCCCAATGACAAACCTGACACAAGAAAACCTGACTTTCGATTTAACGAAAATCGAACAACGCAACTTTTCACGATGTTGCAACAATGATACTGCAACATCCATATTGAAAGGTTGACTTGTGATGGGAATCTTCATTGAAACGACGATGTTGGAACAATGATACTGGAACGATAACATGTTCAACAAACATTCGAACAAAGAAGTGTAATCGGAGATTAGCGCCTAAATCACGAGAAAGATGCATTTGAGAGAGAGATATACGCACACATATATGAGCGAGCGAGATTTGAATCTGATAGTAGATAATTATATCTTATTTATAGGATTAGAATATACGGTTTGAATGAGCCTTTGAATTTTCAATTTTGAATGTGGGAACTGATAATTATTAAATTATCTTATTTATTGGGAACTGATGTTTATTGGGAACTAATGTTTATACGTAATCCACAGTAGTATATATCCTTATCCTCTCTTTATTAAAATATTAAATATTTGAATTTTTATGCAAAGTAGGAAAAAAAAAGAGAGAGAAGGTCAATTTTCATGATGAGTTTTCTGTAGTTACTGATGATGATTTGAAAGCAACTGTCATTGTCATGATGACTTTTCTAATTTTTAAAAACATAATAACCGTGAGTTTGAAATTCACATTTTGCATGTTTTAAATGTCCAAAGCTCAAGAAATTAACATTAATTACTGATTTGATTTGCAACAAATAGTTATAAAGAAATTTTTTTATTTTTTTATTTAATTTTAAATTTTATGATCAAAACAATGTTGTTTGAAATCTTACCTCATTGGTATGTAAAGATGAGGTAAAATGGTAATTTTATTGTAATTCTACTTTTTATTTGATAATTTTAATCTATCACTAAACTAAAACAATCAATAACAAAAAAAGTGAGCAATGGCCGTTTTTTAGGAAAACCACTGATGGTCAATATCAATAGATCTCAACAATAAAAAAAGTGAGCAGTGGCTATTTTTCCTATCAGTGGATACCCCACAGTTTTTTAAACACTGATGTTTGGTCAGTCAATGGTCAACAGAAAGATGCATTCGAACAAAGAAGTGTAATCGGAGATAACCGTCAGTTTGAAATTCTAGTTTTGCAACAAATAGTCAAAAAGTATTTTTTTATTTTTTAATTTAACATTAAGGATAAAAATATATATGGTTTGAATTTTGAATTTCAAAATTACTGATATTATTAGTAATTACTGATTTGATTTGACCGCAATTGTGATGATGTTTATTGGGAACTGATGTTTATTGGGAACTGAAAGGTAAGTAGTGTATATCTTTATATCCCCCCTTATTAAAGTAAATAAATATTAGTAATGATATGCAAAGTAGGGAAAAAAAAGAGAGAGAACGTCAATTCTAAATTACCATCTTGCATAAATTTAATTTCAAAATTTCAAAATTTCAAAATTACTGATATTATCAGTGATCTGATTTGAAAGCAATTGTGATGTTGACTTTTCTAATTTTTATTTTAACTTTAATTAAGAGATAATAACCGTCAGTTTGAAATTCATATTTTGCATATTTTAAAAGTCCAAAGCTGAAGAAATTACCATTAATTAGTGATTTGATTTGCAACAAATACCCATCAAGTATTTTTTTTTATTTTTTAATTTAACATTAAATTTCATTAGGAAAACAATATTGGAGGAACTCTTATCTCATTGCAATGTAACGATTAGGTAAAATGGTAATTTCATTTTAATTGTAGTTTTTATTTGATAATTTCAATATATCACTAATTAACACCATGGATGGTAAATATCAATGGATGTCAAGAATAAAAAAGTGACCAGTGGCTATTTTTTCCTATCAATAGATACCGAACGTCAATTGTCATTATGACTTTTCTGTAATTACTGATATTATCAGTAATTACTGATGATGATTTGAAAGCAACTGTCATTGTCATGATGACTTTTCTAATTTTTAAACCGTGAGTTTGAAATTCACATTTTGCATTTTTAAATGTCCAAAGCTCAAGAAATTAACATTAATTACTGATTTGATTTCCATCAAATAGTTATAAAGAATTTTTTAAATTGTATGATCAAAACAATGTTGGAGGAAATCTTACCTCATTGGTATGTAAAGACGAGGTAAAATGGTAATTTGATTGTAATTTTAGTTTTTATTTGATAATTTCAATCTATCACTAATTAACACCATCAATAACAAAAAAGTGAGCAGTGGCTGTTTTTTAGGAAAACAACTGATGGTCAATATCAATAGATGCCAACAATAAAAAAAGTGAGCAGTGGCTATTTTTCCTATCAGCGGATACCCAACAGTTTTTTAAACACTGATGTTTGGTCAGTCAATGGTCAACAGATTTTGAAGAAACATATGTTTCGCCTTAAACAGAAGTTTGCCCATAAACAGAAGTTTGACCATAAACAGGTGTTTGCACATAAAGAGATGTTTATCTGGTGGTTTAAAACCACTGTTTGGTCAAACAAATTTCACAACAGGACCAATACTCAAATAGATGTTGACCTTAAACAGATGTTTGGTTTAGAGCCGAACATCTGTTAAACCCCAAACATCTGTTTAACCCTGAACAGATGTTTAAGTTAATAACATCTACTGTTCAACCTAGCAGGGGTTTCCATTAACTATTGACCAAATTGCAAACAGATGTTAAAACCACTGTTTGTTATTGTACTTCTTTACAAAATTACATAGAATTCAAGAAAACGATACAAACACTTAAAGAACTATAATTTAACACATAATCTAATCGGGCAAAGCAATCTATTATCTAAGAATTCACTGATTCTTACAACATGAAACAAACTCATAATGAAATACTAAAGTTACATAAGAACCACTGATAATTAAACCCCAAACATCTGTTTAACCCTGAACAGATGTTTAAGTTAATAACATCTACTGTTCAACCTAACAGGGGTTTCCATTAACTATTGACCAAATTGCAAACAGATGTTAAAACCACTGTTTGTTATTGTACTTCTTTACAAAATTACATAGAATTCAAGAAAACGAAACAAACACTTAAAGAACTATAATTTAACACATAATCTAATCGGGCAAAGCAATCTATTATCTAAGAATTCACTGATTCTTACAACATGAAACAAACTCATAATGAAATACTAAAGTTACATAAGAACCACTGATAATTAAATACTAAATTTGAATCCGTTGTAGATGCTGAACCACTGCTGATACTAAACAGTCGTTTTCCTTTGATTAATCAAACTCTAGGTACATAAAGTGCAAACAGTCGTTTTCCTGAACAGATGTTTAAGTTAATAACATGTACTGTTCAACCTAACAGGGGTTTCCATTAACTATTGACCAAATTGCAAACAGATGTTAAAACCACTGTTTGTTATTGTACTTCTTTACAAAATTACATAGAATTCAAGAAAACGAAACAATCACTTAAAGAACTATAATTTAACACATAATCTAATCCGGCAAAGCAATCTATTATCTGAGAATTCACTGATTCTTACAACATGAAACAAACTCATAATGAAATACTAAAGTTACATAAGAACCACTGATAATTAAATACTAAATTTGAATCCGTTGTAGATGCTGAACCACTGCTGATACTAAACAGTCGTTTTCCTTTGATTAATCAAACTCTAGGTACATAAAGTGCAAACAGTCGTTTTCCTGAACAGATGTTTAAGTTAATAACATCTACTGTTCAACCTAACAGGGGTTTCCATTAACTATTGACCAAATTGCAAACAGATGTTAAAACCACTGTTTGTTATTGTACTTCTTAACAAAATTACATAGAATTCAAGAAAACGAAACAATCACTTAAAGAACTATAATTTAACACATAATCTAATCCGGCAAAGCAATCTATTATCTGAGAATTCACTGATTCTTACAACATGAAACAAACTCATAATGAAATACTAAAGTTACATAAGAACCACTGATAATTAAATACTAAATTTGAATCCGTTGTAGATGCTGAACCACTGCTGATACTAAACAGTCGTTTTCCTCTGATTAATCAAACTCTAGGTACATAAAGTGCAAACAGTCGTTTTCCTGAACAGATGTTTAAGTTAATAACATCTACTGTTCAACCTAACAGGGGTTTCCATTAACTATTGACCAAATTGCAAACAGATGTTAAAACCACTGTTTGTTATTGTACTTCTTTACAAAATTACATAGAATTCAAGAAAACGAAACAATCACTTAAAGAACTATAATTTAACACATAATCTAATCCGACAAAGCAATCTATTATCTGAGAATTCACTGATTCTTACAACATGAAACAAACTCATAATGAAATACTAAAGTTACATAAGAACCACTGATAATTAAATACTAAATTTGAATCCGTTGTAGATGCTGAACCACTGCTGATACTAAACAGTCGTTTTCCTTTGATTAATCAAACTCTAGGTACATAAAGTGCAAACAGTCGTTTTCCTGAACAGTTGTTTAAGTTAATAACATCTACTGTTCAACCTAACAGGGGTTTCCATTAACTATTGACCAAATTGCAAACAGATGTTAAAACCACTGTTTGTTATTGTACTTCTTTACAAAATTACATAGAATTCAAGAAAACGAAACAATCACTTAAAGAACTATATTTTAACACATAATCTAATCCGGCAAAGCAATCTATTATCTGAGAATTCACTGATTCTTACAACATGAAACAAACTCATAATGAAATACTAAAGTTACATAAGAACCACTGATAATTAAATACTAAATTTGAATCCGTTGTAGATGCTGAACCACTGCTGATACTGAACAGTCGTTTTCCTTTGATTAATCAAACTCTAGGTACATAAAGTGCAAACAGTCGTTTTCCTGAACAAATGTTTAAGTTAATAACATCTACTGTTCAACCTAACAGGGGTTTCCATTAACTATTGACCAAATTGCAAACAGATGTTAAAACCACTGTTTGTTATTGTACTTCTTAACAAAATTACATAGAATTCAAGAAAACGAAACAATCACTTAAAGAACTATAATTTAACACATAATCTAATCCGGCAAAGTAATCTATTATCTGAGAATTCACTGATTCTTACAACATGAAACAAACTCATAATGAAATACTAAAGTTACAAAAGAACCACTGATAATTAAATACTAAATTTGAATCCGTTGTAGATGCTGAACCACTGCTGATACTAAACAGTCGTTTTCCTCTGATTAATCAAACTCTAGGTACATAAAGTGCAAACAGTCGTTTTCCTGAACAGATGTTTAAGTTAATAACATCTACTGTTCAACCTAACAAGGGTTTCCATTAACTATTGACCAAATTGCAAACAGATGTTAAAACCACTGTTTGTTATTGTACTTCTTTACAAAATTACATAGAATTCAAGAAAACGAAACAATCACTTAAAGAACTATAATTTAACACATAATCTAATCCGACAAAGCAATCTATTATCTGAGAATTCACTGATTCTTACAACATGAAACAAACTCATAATGAAATACTAAAGTTACATAAGAACCACTGATAATTAAATACTAAATTTGAATCCGTTGTAGATGCTGAACCACTGCTGATACTAAACAGTCGTTTTCCTTTGATTAATCAAACTCTAGGTACATAAAGTGTTTGTCTTTAACAGGACCTTGTCTTCAACAGCGGATAGGCCTCATCAGTCTTTGTTCATAAAGGGCTCCTTTAAAACAAACTTTATGCTTCTTTTAATACAAAAAAGGTGGGAAACACCATTACTCTAGACTCTCTAGTAACATAAAATCTTATCTTACAACAATAGCAGATCCTTTCTTGCGTTTAGTAGGAACTACTGTGGGTTCTACATCATCATCTTCTGCACAAGTCAATTATAATCATCATCATCATTTAGACATAAGCAAAAATTATTTTAACTATAAATTTAATAATCTTTTTTTGTGTTTATTTAAACTTTATACTTCTTTGAATACAAACCTATAATAACCCGCAGCAGATTGTATGAATTTCAAACAACTGTGATTAGACTGAAATTTAAACCGAGAATTAGAGTATATCACTTCAAAATAAAAAAACTCAAAATTGAAAATCAGAGTAGCAAAAAACACATACTTTAAACGATGTTGGAACAATAATACTAGAAACAACCGTGGAACAATCATCATCATTATATGAGAATACCCTTAATTTATGGAACCTGTAGAATGAAATGCTCCACTGTTGGGTTATTAACTTTCAACCTCACTTTCCCTAAATTTATCAATTCTAATTTTCAACAGGATGTAATACAATTATTACCTTAATTAAGATATCTTCAACTGCAAACAACAATAGCAAACAACATCAAACAACAATAGCAAACAACATCAGTCAATAATAGCAAACAACATCAAACAATAATAGCAAACACCTGATGTTGAATCCACTGTAGATGCTGAACCACTGCTGTTACAAACATAAAAATACCAATGAAACTCTAATTTCAGAAAGAATAATGGCTGAACATACTCAAACATCAATAATCAACAGATGTTATACTCATATCATCACCATCTAGAAAAAAACGCTAATTTCAAAACATATTCAAACATACCAGCTTATGGCAGTTCTCTTATCCGCAGCTAAGCGGATTTCAACTTTGATGACAACAACCCTGGAACCATATGATTAGATTACAAGTAGAAATTAGGATTAGTGTAAATAAGAGGAAATCATGAAAGTATTTCAACTAAAAAAAAGAACAAACCTTTTGATGAAGTAATCGATGAACAAAAGAAGATTTTATGGTGGCGTCTGAAGAAGATTAAGGTTTGGATGGAAAGAATTATCTCAATAATTTGCAGTGTTTGTGAAATTTGAATTTGAATCGCCTGAATATAGAGAGAGAAAGAACCCAAGGTTTGTAAACAAAGATTAGAAGTGAGAAGAGAGATTATATAAGGAAAAGGGGATGGCAGTGTTGGGCGGGAAAAAAGAACTGAGGATGCCCTAATCAACTGACACGTGGCCCAAATAACTTTCATTTATTATATATAATAGATATTATATATATATATATATATATATATGTTATGTAGTATGTAGTATGTATTATTGTCCTAAGTATTATAATATGCCATGTAATGGTTATGCAAGGAGGTAGGATGAATTTCATTCATTTAATCTCATTATTATATGGATTTACCAAAGCACAAAATTATTAACTTAGTTGATGATTTCGGTTGGTCATTAATAAGATTAAGAATGTACAAATAACTAAATTTGCTAAGTGGCCAAATGAGAGCTGTCACACCCGACCCGCAGCGGAATAGGTGATCGGGGCATGATTGAGTTGACTCGAGAGCTTATGACTTGCTATTACGAGTTTTAAATAATCATTAATCCAAACTACATGTATCACATAACAACCAATCGAAATACAAATTACGTAAGAGACATTGATAATTTAGTTCCACTAAACCGTTTCTTGTTAACTAAGGCTCATCCTATGTCCAATCTTCTCTTCGTACCTGTTCACCTGTATCATGTGTAAAATGGTTTTTGGGTCAACAAAGGTTGGTGAAAAGATCTTTATTTGTTTTTATTTAACTCTAAAAGTGTAGTTGATTTTACTTAATAAAAATTATTTAACATGCAATATTAAGTGTACTAGGTGACAAAAATCAATTAATCCAATAATCAACCAATCCATATGTAAATAATGTAAAACGACATAACAAACCATAAGAAATGAAACAATGATTCGATTCAAGACCCGAAAGGCGAAAAGCCATACTATGATACCATGATGCGATTCAAGCCCTGAAAAGCGAAAAGCGAAACAATGATGCGATTCAAGCCCCGAAAAGCGAAAAGATGTTGTTAAGAATCGAACTCCAGTCTCTCAGCGGAGTCAATGCCTTATCATCAATCACAGTGAGCCATGCTCATAATTCTAGCATAGCATGGATTTGAATTGTACATAAACTATACAGAACGTTCATCCCTAATATCCCAAATCAAAGCAAATTGTCTACACTCCTAAAATCAAACACAAACATGCTACTGGGAATAAATATTGAAATCAGATTTTTGGACAAAAAAAAAAAGGAATAAACAAAGGGCACAACAGGGACTTACAGATCGCGAAGAAAACACGAGGTGTGGAGGGTGGTCCGCAGCTCTTTGTTTCCGGAGAAACTCCGGGTGGGACGGAAGAAGCAAAAACATTGTGAGTGATGTTGAGGTTGCAAACTGTTAAAAACACTGATTTAAGGTTTTGTATTTAAAGAGAGGCGGACCGATACATGACGGAAAGGATTCGCAATCCGCATAAGATATCCAACTGTTTTGCTTTTGATTCGGTGATTAACAGTGAGATACCCAAGCCAAAACAACCGACATGTTATAGGATCTTCCTTCGTTCAGTTTAAAAAGCTAAGATTTCTTCAAATGATTAATCGAGAAAGCACACGGTTTAAGAAAAATATACCGAACGACGAAGTGTGATTCCCGGTCGTTGTCTCCGATGAGTTTACGTGGTTCCGGCGACTTTCACGAAGCTCTGATCTCTGGTGAACGTCTAGCTTTTCTGACGAGTACCGATGCAGTTCAGACGCGAACAAGGAATTATAAGATTCATTACCGACACCAATCATGAAATCTTTGATCTTTTTTGTAACTTTATAATTTTTGAAACTTGCAAAAAGTAAGAATTGGAATGCATTCAGGAAAACGTCCAAGTTCATTTCTTTGTAGACATGGAAAATCTCTATCAGTCGAAAAATCAGCATGGTTTTTGAAGGAAACTTGCATGTTTACAAGCTGTCTTTTTGGCGGCATTTTATGATTCAAAAGTGAAGCGGTAATTGACTAAAAACCCATTTAAAACAAACTAACTAGTTTAAATTTAAAAGTAAATTTTAAATTTGCAAATGATTATTAATTAATTAACTAGATAAATAAATATATAACTATATTGATAATTAAATTAAAAGTAAAAAATCTTTCAAAGGTGAATTAATTCGCGAAAATTTTTGAGGTCCAAAGTTAGGATCCGAATTTCAAAACGGGTCGGATTTTCGGGAGCCCATTTTGACGGCTGTTACAAGAGCAACCAAGACGTGTAGATACACAACATGGCAAATGTTGGCGATGAGGTATGGTTGATTCATTTTGCTTTCTTGGAAACCACTTAGATAACTAATCATCCAAATCACCTAAATAACCAAGTGACTTGACTAGACGAGTGCATTCCAAACATGGATAGTGTTTGGAGACTTGGTGTAGTCTTGTTCACTTTGTGGCTAGGAAGTTGTTTAGTGACTTAGGTTGGTTGTTATGGAGGTGTTTGCACCTCAAACTTTCTGAAATGACACCTCAACTCAAGCCCCTCAACATGCAAATTAGTTGGGAACAAGGTTTGGTTCATGTTCATCTAAGAAAGATATTTAAAAGTTGTAATAAGTTCGAAAGCTTGTCAAAACATAAATTTAACCTCACTTTGGACCTCAAAATGGGGATGTTCCAACCTAGTTTACCAAGGTAAACTTGTGGACACATTCCTAGAGGTGTTCCAAGTTGGTTGTACAAAGAATTCATGAAGAAGAGAAAAGAAAAGTGACTAAAACTCACTTATAAACTTAACAATTTTCTGCTCACAACTTGCAGAATTTCAGCTCTTGAGGGAGGTTGAGGAGTGTGGAAAGTGAAATGAAGGTGTGAGATGCTTGGTTATATAGTGGTTAATTAGAGTTAGTGTTTTAATAAAGGTAGAAGGTGATTAGGGAAGAAAGGAGGTGAGAAAAGGTGAAATCCTGTTGGCCAAGTTAACTTTATGCAGGTTATGCCTCGTCGTGTCACGCGACGATGAAGGCCTTGGTGGCCGCGCGACTCGGTGTCCAATATTTCAAAAGTTGTTGATTTTTGCTCAAGTTTGGCCCCTATACTTGTTTTCGTTGTTATTTCATGTCATAAACTCATGTTTTATCACATTTTCGAGTATGTAGAGCGTATGTATGCATGTTATAAGTGTCGTGCATGTGTAAATGTCTTGGTTTTGCATGTAAACACGTATTTGACGATATGTAACACAAATATGAATTTAAATACGATTTTTATAAACATGATTTCCCATTACGATCGAAGTCTCGGATTACAAGATTGAAATGAAATACGAATACAAACTTTCTAAAAATAGAAATCTTAAAATACGGAACTTTACATAATTAACTTAAATTCAAACCAGGAACCATTTTATAGTTACTCAAAAATTAAAAGTGTAAACCCAACAAGTTAAAACCCTCTGTCATGCCACCCACCCCATCTCCTTATCTCTTTATTGATGAATGCTTAATTAAATACCAAGAAGATGAGTGATCGGAGTATCACGCCCCGGTCACAGATAATATTTATAATATCCAAATTACCCTTAACAATGCGTTAGTAGTAGTAAGGGGTCGAACCACGAAGAGTTTGTAGTTTGCGATGGACGTGATTGATTTTATAGATTGTCACTATTATGAAGCTTGCAAATGGCTTGATTTGAATGTTTGTTGAGAAAGAATGTCGGAATAGACCGACGAGTTTTATGCTAAAAAGATTAACAACTAAAACTTAAATGATTACACGAAAACTTGATTGATGGATTTAAAACAATACTTGGAACAAGGCTCACACCCGGTTCGGTAATTGAAGACCTAGGGTTTTCTACACGTTTTAGATTTGATTCAACTGCATATATGATTAACGGATTTAGTGTTGCGTGTCTTAGATGCCAAAAGCTATCAATGTCGTACACGATGGACCGCATTGCACTTCGTTACCAAGAACATGTAAATCCTACCAATTGATAAGGCATACGTGCACAAATTCATTTCGCAAAGTCAAATTTTATCATCACTCGACAATTTACAAATTCAATTCAAATACAAGAAAATTATCAAAAGCCCCAAAATCAAAATACAATTTGTCACAAATCAAATCTCAAAGCAATTTTTAACCCTAGAATCTTACAAAACCAACACCGAGGTGAAACCCGAGGAGATTAGCCGCTCATGACGAACGTAACTTGATCATCGGATGAATGAGACTTGAACACGAACATCTTGAACCTTGAGGATGGAAATGGATGATGATTAATTGATGATGATGATGGTAATGGCTTAGGGTTAGGATCGAAGATGATGATTCAGATGATTGGGTGGAATGGTATATGTAGAAGATGATGTTCGGGATGATTGTGGCTCCAAGATGGTGTCTCCAAGTTCAAAATTGCGTAACCCCCTTCAAATGACCCAAAAATTGGATTTTAACTCGTTCAAACGCGTAAGATAACAAAAATTCCCGTCGGCCACCAGGAAGAGGCGTCACCGACGCCCCACTGTCGTCGCCGACGCCACCCAGAACATGCGAGTTTCTGCCAACGATCTAATGCGCTGCCTACGCGAAATCCATCAACGCTAGGGCGTCGCCGACGGCCCTGGGGGCGTCAGCGACACGACTTGTAGGGTATTATTTACTGTTTTGTCCGTTTCACGTCCACGGTTGATCCCGTTCGCTCCTGATGCCCCATATAGCTCCTTAAACTCCGTTAGACCTGCAAAATACAATTCTAATCAAAAGTAGGCCATTCGAAACTAAAAGTTATGTAAAAACATAAACTTAAACACAATAAAGCATCGTTTTTTAACCAGGTATCACATCCTCACACTTGTCTTTTGCTTGCCCTCAAGCAAATCTGTTTTCACTTTCACATGGGTCGAAAAAAAGACACACAATTCCCATTCTCAAAACTCAAGTTAAGGTTTAATGTCATACCAAGTTCGAAATTTTTACGATTTTCAAAGTATTTAGCGGTAAAGTGATTAACACATAAAAAATGGTTACCCAAGATTAACCCGCCCTTGAAACTAACACATCATACACATCCCTCACAATGTTCTCTCCACTCGGTTGAAAATTTGGCTAATAATAATGCATTAGCACGTTTCAAGTAGTCACTCAAAACAGATTAGAACACGTACCCACCTAGGCTTGCAACTCAATCATTTTCCACCACTGAACACGACTACTAAGCATAAGTCAAAAGGTATTTAAGGGTTGCAACGGGTCTAGGCTAAGGGTGTGGAATAGGATATTTTAAAAGTGGCTAAGGTGATGAAAACTCTATTTTTATTATAAAACTACCAAACAAACTAGTTACGAGACATCAAACTATAAGGCAATATATTTCGCCTTTTATTCAACAAACTACAACACATATTTTTGTGCTTTTTCACAGCGATTTTGTGTTTTTTTAATAAACCACACTAAACAAAACAAGTTACTACTAAAATCGAATTTTCATCACACGGTTAAAAATAAAAAGATTTAATGGTTAAATGGCTAGTTGGTTGGTTAAACGAAAGGTTTAGGCACAAAGTTGGCTACTAAGGAATTGATTTTGGGTAAGGATAAGATGAATGGTGTAAAAAGAAAAGGTTTACCTAATGCCTTAATCGTACTTGTGCTCGTATTTGGTCTATTGTCTCAAACGCATCACAAATTGCAAGTTCTATAATACGCGACTAATGGCACTCTCATACAAAGAAATATATATATATATATATATCCATGATGTGTAAAAGTGGCTCAAAACCTTACGTAAAAAGGGTATGATATGTGATATGCACGACACACTAGTTTCTTAAGCGGATTATTCCCAAATAACCACCCGTTAAATACCTGTCATGTTACTAATTAGAACCATGACGAAAAACCAAATGGGTTGTGCCATCCCTCATTGACTTAGTTACTTATGTTTTTTTAGATTGCTCAAACAAGGACATTTTGAAAAAAATTTTAAATTTTTGCCCCATCCCCACACTTGATGTCAACATTGTCCTCAATGTGTAGTGTTTAAATGAATGGGTCAAAATCAAAACTTTTCTGCCCATCCCCACACCTGAGGTCAACATTGTCCTCAATGTGTAGGAATGAGAGCTTTTAAAGCGCACAAGGGATGTGACACGATCAACCTCCCAAACTCCACCCCGGTCAAAATTATACACAATACACTCAACTTATTAACTAACTAATAATCAAAGCTAAAAAGAAACATATGCACCTGGTTTTCGATCCGACGAGTTTGACGGAGCTTTAGTCCCGAGATAACCGGTTCGGTGATAAGAAATGAGTAAAAGAAAGAAACGACACCGAACGATCACTTATAATCTGGTTTCTATTAATATATGAAAGTTACATACCCGTGAAACTAGTTGGACAACATATCCTCTCTGGGAACCAAAAGCTTATCCAAATGGGAATCCCATATCCCTATTTATAGGCAACAGCCTATCCGCCCGAACGAGCTAGTGTCCATCCGTCTGGATGGACTCCATCCGTCTGGATGGACTTCAACAAAACATAACCTATGGCGGATAGGAGTTTACGGACTGACATGATGTCCATCCGTCCGGATGGGCTCCATCCGTCCGGATGGACTATGTTACATACAATACCTTGTCCGTTATACTCATTATTCTATATAATATTCAACACATGCTCTATCTAGCTTATTCGCACAGTGGCAGACATACAAAATATGCACCAACAGATTCCCCCTTGGCTTTCACTGTCGAATTGTCACATTGAAAACCTTGAGCTGTATCTTGAAATCTTCAATAGATTCCCCCTTGATTGATGATCCAGGTTTGCTTTGACAGTGTTATGCACAAATTCCCCCCGAAATGACTCTTCAGGTCTTTGTTTGCACAATTCACGACTCCTCCTCTGATTTGCTAAACTGCAACCTTCACGAACAATCATCAATTTGAAACTAATCAATGCAGCAATCTCTGTTTCAGTTTTAACCACATCCGTGTTCGGTTTTTTGATATGACATTTCAGCACCACGATCTCGCATTCCGCCTGCTTGATCTGAGTATAGTATAAAAACCCAACCGGTAATTGATAGACCCGTGATCAACTTTCAGCACCTTCTAGAATGACAGACCCGTGTAAACAGTAATCTCCACAATCAGCAAATCTTCATCGGAGAACGAATCATCTGGTAACGTATACTGATCTCTGAAGCATTCGTCTACAATCAGATTCACATTCCCAGACAACTCTGAAGTCGGAACCACCCGAATATTGTTGAAGTGTCACGAATTTCAGAAATGCCGGAATTGCAATATATGACATTGAAAAATTTTTGTTCCCCTCATTTTTGCAAATTCTGACGTCTCATTACTGAATTCCCCCTCAAACTGAGCAATTCAGTCTTTTTTCATCTCTGAAAAACTTGACTATACAGAGAATATGACAATCTCTGCACCGAAAGTCAGTTTTTCATCTATGCGGATATATCGTTTTGGTCCATAAATAGTCAGACACATCAGATGATAAGCATTCTGCACCAGTATCATGACTACCCCACTAATTTCCACATTCTTTGATTTCATCATCATATTTGACTTTGGAACGGATAGACTTGTTAAACCTGAATGTCAAAGAAGTCTATAAAATTTGAGAAATAAGTTCATCCACCCGAATGTGTGTTTCCCCATCCGTCCGGATGGGCCAGAGTCCATCCGTCCGGATGGGTGCATCCGCTAGGATAGTCTAAACTTCTCAAGAACACTCTAAATCACATTTTTCGATCCAAAATCCTTATTTCTTTGAATTTCAAGATGAAACTTCACAGGATTGTACGAAAATCAATTCCGAACATAATGATTTCTTCAATTAAAAAATTCATCCATGAATTGATCTTTAATTTGATGTTTTTCTATGTTTTACGTCAAAAATCCCTACATATCCAAAATTGATGAACGTAGGTGATTCAATCAACTGTTAGATCGATTGAATCGGTACCGTAGCTCTGACACCAATTGAGATTGCAGGATCCGGCGAGTTTGACGGAGCTTTATGTCACACCCCCAAAATCCACCTGCGGAATACCACCGCTTGGAGGCGTGACTGACCAGGATCCAGCCACCAATCATATTGAACATGCAAGTTAAAAGATATAAAAGTTTAACCAATACAATTGGTGTCCAAACAAAACATAGTTAAGTTGCAAGCGGAAGCATAAGTCTTAAAACCAATACATAAGTTTAATTGTTTCAAAGTTTAACATGGCACCCAGTCGTCCAAGTCCCACAACGACTCTCCTCCATGCAAGCTCCAGCTAAGTACCTATTGTCCTGCAAAGCATGTAGTAACGAGTCAACAACAAGTTGAGTGAGTTCACGGTTGGGTGTTCGTTTTAAGTTGTTTCAAAAACAGTTTCCTTTATCTGGCATCCTGCGGTGGGGGTTACCCCATAGTTAAAAACGTGACTTGTTCATTCCCGGTTATTCTGGCAATCCTGCCGTGGGGGCTACCCCGTGTTAGTTATCTGGCATTTCGGCCGTGGGGGCTACCCCATGTATATACTAGACTCGTTACCATATCGACTGCTGACTGTAGTCATGTTTATGCGCCCTGAAACTGTCAATGTCTATCATCATTGACGTGCCCCAGATCCATTAGTTCACACTCGTCCTCTGCGGCACGGTGTGAGGTTTGTCAGACCTAAATAGCGCTATCTAACTAATGACCCGCTCGCCATTGGCCCGGCGATTAAGTCGATATAAAAATGAGGGACTTCGTGATAGAGTTTTGGTCTAGTACGAGTTATCTGTCCGTGAGGACGAGGAATTACATTCCTGAACCTTTGCTGTCCTACCCAAGGAGGACGAGGGACCCATGTTCCTTAACCCCAATTCCCGACCCCTGGGAATCCCATGCTTTGTAGAGGGTGTGAACTCACCTTGGTTTGCTCGGTAGATACACAGAAAAGTCAATCAAGCAATATTGTGGTCAACCACGTCCTAACATAGTTGTATCATACAAGTCAGGTTCGTATCCAAGTTGTGCACGTATGTTCTACACGTATTGTACTCAAGTAATAATCATGGCATACATGTATGAACATGGCAGTTATAAATAATGCCTACGGATTACACAGTAGCATATAAATAAACAAAGCCCAAGGTCCGGCCCATCAACTAAGCCCGTCATATGCAAGTCCAAGTCAGCGTGCACATGCGTATGGTCTCGAGTCGAGACTGTGCGGTCTCTAGTCGAGACTGTGCGGTCTCGAGTTGTAGTCTACACATTCTCGAGTCGCATTCTGAGGAGGTCTCGGGTCATGCATGTTCTGGTCTCGAGTCGCAACCGGACTCGTAATCGTGGTTTCGAGTCATGATGTGTGTCGATGAGGCATGGTCTCGAGTCGAGACTAGAGGTTCTCGACTCGCAACCTTGTGTCGAAACCGTGATCTCGAGTTGGCATATGGTGGTCTCGAGTCGAGACCGAAGGTCTCGGCTGGACATCTGCTGATTCTGCACACTGTACTATCCAATGGAAAACCGATTTCATGTAACAGTTTGTACCATCCACTTAAACATGTTTTCTTGTCTAGCAATTTACCAAATTGGATCAAACATATCAGTTTTCAAATATTCAAAACATGTTCATATGATATTCAACAAGTTCTTCATATGTTCATCATGTTCATCAAATATTCATATAAACTTTAACCAAACAAAAATCATGATCAACAACTTATCAACGCTAACATGCACCCTATGATATCAACACAATGAATCGTCCTAATCGTGTACATACCACAGCCGATTACAAGTATTCGGTTTCCATTCATCAATCATTTCAACTTATATCAACATCCAAACCATATAGAGCCGATAACACTCATACATAGTCAAGCATACATTATTCACCCTAACGAAATCAACACATTAACATATAATCATCATCAACCGAATGTAAACACATAACATAGAACATTTATGCATCGATTACTTGAACACTAACTCATCATCAATGTATACCATCATATTAATCAAAACATCATTTGACCAAACATCAAATCATAAATCACTAACCGGTTAGAGAAGTAGTGGTGAAAGATGAAGCTTTGTTTGGTGTGAACAAGCAAATCCGAGAACCCTTTTATGGTCGGTTGGTTTGATCCGAGAAGAAGGAGGAAAGGTGATGTTTGAGACTTAGGGTTTAATGGTTTCTAGAGAGAGTAGGGGAGTATGTGTGTTGGAGAGTGTGGGTTGCTCAAAAATGGTGATGTTGGCTATCCACATGGGTTAAATACTAGTTCCAAGTAATGCACCCTAATGGGCTTTTTGGTTGGGTTAAATGGGGTGCGTGGCCCATCCGGCCCACTGTTTCATTGTTCACTCGAGACCGCATGGTCTCGAGTCGGGTCCTTGTTGTCTCGGTTCATATACATACACGCATTCATACAATTATAACACATAAACGTAACACGTAGTCACATAGGATGTTCACATATATCATTACACCAATACGTCAACTAGTCACATAATGTTTCAAGTAGGTTACACTAAGGTACACGAAAGGTTCTAAATTTCGAGTTGTCACATCATCCCCAAGTTGAAAGAAAATTCGTCCCGAAATTTGGTAGGCACTCACTGAGGAAGCTAGTTAAGTTGTATGTTGTTCCCGGTTTTCCTGGGGTGTCACATCCACCCCCCGTTGATCTGGAATTTCGTCCCGAAATTCCGTAGCTTCAGCCTCAGTAGTGGGTGTACTGTTTGCGAACAGTTGGGGATACTTTTGTTTCATCTGATCTTTGCGCTCCCAGGTGAACTCTGGGCCGCGACGTGAGTTCCAACGAACTCGAACGAGAGGTATTCTAGTGCTCTTGAGGACCTTAACATCCCGGTCCGTGATTTCGACTGGTTCCTCGACGAATCGCAACTGCTCGTCGATAGTGAGTTCCTTCAGAGGAACTACGTGGGTCTCATCTGACAGACATTTCTTCAGATTCGACACGTGGAAAACGTTGTGAACTGCACCGAGTTCCGCTGGTAAGTTCAGTCTGTAGGCCACCCTGCCTATTTTCTCGATGACTTCGAAGGGTCCAACGTATCGTGGGTTAAGTTTGCCGCGTTTACGAAAACGAACCACGCCCTTCCAGGGTGAGACTTTGAGTAGTACCCGCTCCCCAACCTGGAGCTCAAGTGGTTTCCTGCCCTTATCGGCGTAGACTTTCTGACGGTCACGAGCTGCCGCCATGCGTTTTCGGATTTGAGCGATTTGTTCGGTTGTGTCTAACACATGTTCTGGACCAGTGATCTGGCTATCCCCCACCTCTGCCCAACAAAGAGGTGACCGGCATTTACGTCCGTACAATGCCTCAAACGGAGCAGCTTTAATGCTGGTGTGGTAGCTGTTATTATATGAGAATTCCACAAGCGGCAGGTGCTTTTCCCAGCGGTTGCCAAAGTCGATTACACATGCACGAAGCATGTCTTCTAATGTTTGAATAGTGCGCTCGGACTGCCCGTCCGTCTGAGGGTGATACGCTGTGCTCATGTCTAATCGTGAGCCAAAGGATTTGTGCATTGCTTGCCACAGCTCTGAAGTAAAGCGTGCATCTCGATCCGAGATAATGGAGGTGAGCACCCCGTGCCTCGAAACAACTTCCTTGAGGTATATTTCTGCAAGAGTGGAGAATTTATCCGTCTCCTTGATAGCCAAGAAGTGTGCGGACTTTGTGAGTCGATCCACGATCACCCAAATGGTATCATTTCCGCGCTGTGATCTAGGTAGGCCAGTAACGAAATCCATGGAAATTTGCTCCCATTTCCATTGAGGTATCTCTGGCTGTTGGAGTAGGCCTGAGGGTTTCTGGTATTCAGACTTGACTCTCGCACAAGTCAAACACTTGCTGACGTAGGTCGCTATGTGGGCCTTCATGCTAGGCCACCAATACGTAGTTCTAATGTCATGGTACATTTTCTCCGAACCAGGGTGTACCGAGTAGCGAGACTTGTGTGCTTCGTCCATCACAAGCTCTCGTAAGTTGCCATAGAGTGGGACCCAAACGCGTCCCGTTACGTAGTAAGCACCGTCTTCCTTCTGTTCTAAGCGTTGCCTTGATCCGCGTAGGGCTTCAGCCCTAACGTTTTCTGGTTTCAATGCTTCAATCTGTGCAGTTCGTATCTGGGAGGGAAGACTAGAATGGATGGTGAGTTGTAAAGCTCGCACGCGCTTAGGCGCAGTGTCCTTTCGACTGAGGGCGTCAGCCACAACATTGGCCTTGCCCGGGTGATACCTGATTGAGCACTCGTAGTCATTCAGTAGTTCGACCCATCGTCGTTGTCGCATGTTCAGTTCCTTCTGCTTGAAGATATGTTCGAGGCTCCTGTGGTCGGTGTAGATGGCGCACTTGGTACCGTACAGGTAATGCTGCCATAACTTAAGTGCAAAAACAACAGCTCCCAGCTCTAAGTCGTGCGTAGTGTAGTTCCTTTCATGAACTTTAAGTTGGCGTGAGGCGTAAGCTATGACTTTATCTCGTTGCATTAATACGCAACCAAGGCCTTGGATTGATGCGTCGCAGTAAACCACAAAGTCGTCAGTGCCCTCTGGCAGTGAAAGGATAGGCGCGCTGTAGAGTCTATCCTTCAGATGTTGAAATGCTAGTTCATGTGCGTTTCCCCAGCGATAAACAACGCCTTTCTGCGTTAGCGAGGTGAGAGGCTGTGCGATCTTAGAAAAATCCTTTATGAACCTCCTATAGTAACCTGCCAATCCCAAGAATTGGCGAATTTCCTTTGGTGTACGAGGTGCAGGCCAGTTCTTAATCGAGTCTATCTTGGATGGATCAACATGAATCCCATCCTTGTTTACCACATGGCCTAGGAAATGGACTTCTCGAAGCCAGAAGTCGCATTTCGAGAACTTTGCATAAAGCTGTTCTGTTCGAAGGAGTTCCAGGATAAGCCGTAGATGTTGCTCGTGTTCCTCCTGACTCTTAGAATAGATCAGGATGTCGTCGATGAAGACTATAACGAACTTGTCCAGGTAAGGCTTGCACACTCGATTCATCAAGTCCATGAAAACTGCTGGTGCGTTTGTCAGCCCAAAAGGCATGACCAAAAACTCATAGTGCCCGTATCGTGTTCTAAAAGCTGTTTTGGAGACGTCCTCTTCTCGGACTCTCAGCTGGTGATATCCCGATCTCAAATCAATCTTCGAATAGTAGCTCGACCCTTGCAGCTGGTCGAACAAGTCGTCGATACGCGGCAGAGGATAACGATTCTTCACCGTCACCTTATTGAGTTCCCGGTAGTCGATGCACATTCTGAAGGTACCGTCCTTCTTCTTCACAAATAGTACTGGAGCTCCCCAGGGCGATGAGCTAGGACGAATAAAACCCTTATCCAAGAGTTCTTGTAGTTGCGTAGAGAGTTCTTCCAACTCTGATGGAGCTAAACGATAAGGTGCACGAGCTATAGGCGCAGCTCCAGGAGCTAATTCGATCTGAAACTCGACTTGGCGATGAGGCGGAAGACCAGGTAATTCCTCAGGAAATACCTCTGGGTAGTCGCGTACAACTGGAAAATCTTCTATCTTCTTCTCTTTTTCTGAGGTGTCAGTAACGAGAGCCAAAATGGCAGTGTGGCCCTTTCGCAAGCACTTTTGGGCCTTAAGGAGAGAAATGATGTTCTCAACAGCACTCCTCTTGTCGCCACGAATCATGAGAGGTTCACCACCGGAACCTGGAACACGGACAACCTTCTCGTTGCAAAGAATTTCTGCTCGGTGTTGGGATAACCAATCCATCCCAATGACATCGTCGAAACTACCCAAAACGATAGGAATGAGGTCGATAGAGAAGGTCTGGTCAGCGAGAATAAGTTTACAACCCTTGACTACGTGTGTGGCTTCTAAACTCTTACCGTTTGCTAGCTCTACAGTGTGCTTGTTGCTCAAAGGTGTGGGGATACGCTTAAGCATTTGGCTAACTTCTAGTGACATGTAGCTAGTATCGGCACCCAAATCAAATAACACTGAAACATAAAAGTCGTAGAGAAGGAACTTACCCGCCACAACATTGGGGTCATTCCTTGCTTCACCTTGGCCGATCACGAACGCCCGCCCCCTGGCGCCATTGTTGTTGTTGTTCCCATTGTTACCATTCCCCTGATTGTTGTTGTTGTTGTTGTGGTTCTGGTTCCTGTTCAGTTGGGGACAATCTCTCTTGAAGTGGCCCTCAGCTCCACACTGAAAGCACCCTTTGTTATCACCTTGCTGCTGTTGCTGGCGCTGGTTCTGTTGAGCTGGCTGACGATTCTGATTGGCGGGGTATAAGCTCCTGCAATCCTTTGCAGCGTGACCTGGCTTGTTGCACCGATGACAGTTGCCCCTGGTGCATGGCCCACTGTGGTGCAGGCTGCAGCGATTGCATTTGGGGTGATTCCCTTTGTACCCACCATGACTTTGACCACCAGATGATTGCTGACTAGGGCTCTTGTAGTCATCAGTCTTTCTCTGCTGAGACTGGGACTGAACAGAAGTCGACCCCTTACTTGAAGTTCCATCCCATTTCCGTTTGTTGTCACTAGAGGTATCAGAAGTAGTTGCAGCACCTATGCGTTTTGGTAACTTGTTCTGCTCCACCGCTTGGTCAGTAAGACGGTGAGCCAACTGGACAACTTGCTGGATGGTGGCGAGGTTTGCTGAAGTCACATGGCTTTGGATCTCTGGCACCAAGCCCTTGAGAAAGAGTTCAATACGCTTAAATGGAGGGTCCACCATAGTAGGACACAGTAAGGCAAGCTCATTCGATCTCTTAGTGTACGCCTCAATTTCTGACCCCGTCATCTTGAGGTTGAAGAACTCGACTTCCAGCTTATGAATGTCGTCACGACTGCAGTATTCTTCTTTGATCATCTCCTTAAAAGTTTCCCATGGGGTGGCGTTGGTAGCAACCAACCCCAGCATCTGAACCTGAGCGTTCCACCATGTGAGGGCTAAACCCTCGAGAGTACCGGTAGCATACTTCACCCTGCGCGCCTCAGGGCATTAACACATTTCGAACACAGATTCTAGTTTCTCAAACCAGTGTAGGAGACCTACTGCTCCTTCAGTGCCGCTAAAAGTAGTTGGTCGGCAGTCCATGAAAGTCTTAAAAGTGCACACGGGTGGCTGAGCATGCTGACCTATTGTGGGCGAAAGAAAAGACAGAGTTTAACACAAAGGTTGGTTCACGAGAGTAGGATCTACAGATCCTAGAATGAGTTAGAACTGCAGGATATACCTCCTGCGTGTGCAGCTGCAAGTGCTGCGGCAACCCGTTCGTTAATCAGAGCCGTCAACTGGGCTTGTGTCAGGTTAACGCGTCCAGACATGATCTTCATATCAAGAAGAACGTGAGTGAGAGGGGTTCGCGAAAGTGCGATGTCAGAAGTGAGTGAGTACACACGTGTTCAAGCAACAGTAGTTATTCTAACCAAGCATACCATGAGCAATGTACTATGTAACTAACAAGTAGGCAATATATACACAGATCATATCACCTAGAATGTCGAGCCTTGCATGTGGAGTGAAGCGTCGTTGTGGACCGTTGAGCACTGTACAGGTTATAGTCTGGTTTTAACAAAAACGTTTCTCCTTTATTAAAACCAAGTTCTCTATAACCAATGGCTCTGATACCAATCTGTCACACCCCCAAAATCCACCTGCGGAATACCACCGCTTGGAGGCGTGACTGACCAGGATCCAGCCACCAATCATATTGAACATGCAAGTTAAAAGATATAAAAGTTTAACCAATACAATTGGTGTCCAAACAAAACATAGTTAAGTTGCAAGCGGAAGCATAAGTCTTAAAACCAATACATAAGTTTAATTGTTTCAAAGTTTAACATGGCACCCAGTCGTCCATGTCCCACAACGACTCTCCTCCATGCAAGCTCCAGCTAAGTACCTATTGTCCTGCAAAGCATGTAGTAACGAGTCAACAACAAGTTGAGTGAGTTCACGGTTGGGTGTTCGTTTTAAGTTGTTTCAAAAACAGTTTCCTTTATCTGGCATCCTGCGGTGGGGGTCACCCCATAGTTAAAAACGTGACTTGTTCATTCCCGGTTATTCTGGCAATCCTGCCGTGGGGGCTACCCCGTGTTAGTTATCTGGCATTTCGGCCGTGGGGGCTACCCCATGTATATACTAGACTCGTTACCATATCGACTGCTGACTGTAGTCATGTTTATGTGCCCTGAAACTGTCAATGTCTATCATCATTGACGTGCCCCAGATCCATTAGTTCACGCCCGTCCTCTGCGGCACGGTGTGAGGTTTGTCAGACCTAAATAGCGCTATCTAACTAATGACCCGCTCGCCATTGGCCCGGCGATTAAGTCGATATAAAAATGAGGGACTTCGTGATAGAGTTTTGGTCTAGTACGAGTTATCTGTCCGTGAGGACGAGGAATTACATTCCTGAACCTTTGCTGTCCTACCCAAGGAGGACGAGGGACCCATGTTCCTTAACCCCAATTCCCGACCCCTGGGAATCCCATGCTTTGTAGAGGGTGTGAACTCACCTTGGTTTGCTCGGTAGATACACAGAAAAGTCAATCAAGCAATATTGTGGTCAACCACGTCCTAACATAGTTGTATCATACAAGTCAGGTTCGTATCCAAGTTGTGCACGTATGTTCTACACGTATTGTACTCAAGTAATAATCATGGCATACATGTATGAACATGGCAGTTATAAATAATGCCTACGGATTACACAGTAGCATATAAATAAACAAAGCCCAAGGTCCGGCCCATCAACTAAGCCCGTCATATGCAAGTCCAAGTCAGCGTGCACATGCGTATGGTCTCGAGTCGAGACTGTGCGGTCTCTAGTCGAGACTGTGCGGTCTCGAGTTGTAGTCTACACATTCTCGAGTCGCAATCTGAGGAGGTCTCGGGTCATGCATGTTCTGGTCTCGAGTCGCAACCGGACTCGTAATCATGGTTTCGAGTCATGATGTGTGTCGATGAGGCATGGTCTCGAGTCGAGACTAGAGGTTCTCGACTCGCAACCTTGTGTCGAAACCGTGATCTCGAGTTGGCATATGGTGGTCTCGAGTCGAGACCGAAGGTCTCGGCTGGACATCTGCTGATTCTGCACACTGTACTATCCAATGGAAAACCGATTTCATGTAACAGTTTGTACCATCCACTTAAACATGTTTTCTTGTCTAGCAATTTACCAAATTGGATCAAACATATCAGTTTTCAAATATTCAAAACATGTTCATATGATATTCAACAAGTTCTTCATATGTTCATCATGTTCATCAAATATTCATATAAACTTTAACCAAACAAAAATCATGATCAACAACTTATCAACGCTAACATGCACCCTATGATATCAACACAATGAATCGTCCTAATCGTGTACATACCACAGCCGATTACAAGTATTCGGTTTCCATTCATCAATCATTTCAACTTATATCAACATCCAAACCATATAGAGCCGATAACACTCATACATAGTCAAGCATACATTATTCACCCTAACGAAATCAACACATTAACATATAATCATCATCAACCGAATGTAAACACATAACATAGAACATTTATGCATCGATTACTTGAACACTAACTCATCATCAATGTATACCATCATATTAATCAAAACATCATTTGACCAAACATCAAATCATAAATCACTAACCGGTTAGAGAAGTAGTGGTGAAAGATGAAGCTTTGTTTGGTGTGAACAAGCAAATCCGAGAACCCTTTTGTGGTCGGTTGGTTTGATCCGAGAAGAAGGAGGAAAGGTGATGTTTGAGACTTAGGGTTTAATGGTTTCTAGAGAGAGTAGGGGAGTATGTGTGTTGGAGAGTGTGGGTTGCTCAAAAATGGTGACGTTGGCTATCCACATGGGTTAAATACTAGTTCCAAGTAATGCACCCTAATGGGCTTTTTGGTTGGGTTAAATGGGGTGCGTGGCCCATCCGGCCCACTGTTTCATTGTTCACTCGAGACCGCATGGTCTCGAGTCGGGTCCTTGTTGTCTCGGTTCATATACATACACGCATTCATACAATTATAACACATAAACGTAACACGTAGTCACATAGGATGTTCACATATATCATTACACCAATACGTCAACTAGTCACATAATGTTTCAAGTAGGTTACACTAAGGTACACGAAAGGTTCTAAATTTCGAGTTGTCACACTTTCGTCCCGAGATAACCGGTTCGATGTTAAGAAATGAGTAAAAGATAGAAACGACACCGAACGATCACTTATAATCTGGTTTCTATTAATATATCCAAGTTACATACCCACGAAACCAGTTGGGTAGCATCTCCCCTCTGGGAACCAAAAGCTTATACAAATGGGAATCCCACATCCCTATTTATAGGCAACAGCCTATCCCCCCGAATGAGCTAGTGTCCATCCGTCTGGATGGACTTCAACATAACATAACCTATGGCGGATGGGGGTTTACAGACTGACATGATGTGCGTCCATCCGATGGGATCCATCCATCCGTATGGACTATGTTACATACAATACCTTATCCGTTATACTCACTATTCTATACAATATTCAACACACGCTCTATCTAGCCTATTCGCACAGTGGCAGACATACAAAATATGCACCAAAATCGCCCATTCCTCGTGTGCTCTTCATTCTTCAATGAAAATGGTCGTCCTCATGAAAGTAATGTACCTACAAGTCTTACCCCTCGTGTAGAAGCAAGCTTCTCACAACCTTCAAAACTTAGTAGTTAAACCAGTTTTACGATTTTAATAAAGAATTTACCACACTATGTTTTTATTCAACTTTGATTTTTTTTGTGGAAAAGAAAATTTACAACAACAACAAACCTAACTCACTTTCGTAGGAATCACGACGGCATTTAGCGTATGCACGCATGCCCTTTAAACCTCCTGATAGCTCGGGAGGACGAGTAGGTCTTGTGAGAGTTATATAGGGAACACACCCACAACGTTTATTTAGCTACTAAAATAAAATGCAAAAAGAAAGATAATAAAAAAATATAAAAGAAAAACTGAACTAAAAGAAAAGGTGAAAAGAACTAAAAATATTATACAACAACAATATACATACCGCCTCATGGTGGTCGAATGGTGTGCTTATCGCCTACGAACTCTTTTACACCACTCATTGGTGATTCATACCACTTAGTCCCAAATGGACCAAACTTCCTCAACTTCTCTTCTTCCCTCTTTTCTTGATGTGACTTCTTCGCCTTTTTCTTCTTGACCAGCTTTTTCTTCGATTCTCCAAACCTACCAACCATAGCACATATTTTTTTTGTTTGGACTAATGTCCTCATTAGGACACTTATTCTCACTGAGTGGGTTAGTAAATTTAGGGAATACATTCAAGATCAATTCCCGGTCCCCAAATTTCATGCTTACCGTTCCCGTTGCACAATTTATTATGGCATTCGCAGTTGCTAGGAACGGTCTACCCAGTATGACTATCGGTTATGTGTCATCACCATAACCAACATAGTCAACTACCAAAAAGTCAACTGGGTAATAGCAATGTTCAACCTTCACTATCACATCTTCCAGCATCCCCCTTGGATGCGTGGGAGTCTGATCGGCTAACACCATGGGGGTGTCAAACTTTTTCAAAGGACCAAAATCATATTGGTCGTACAAACTCCCAAGCAAGATACTCAAACAAGCTCCAAAATCTCAGAGTGCCCTCTTGTCACACCCCGATATTTCCACGTATTACAGGTAGGCCCGGTGGGGAGTATCGTGACGTAGTTGATATCATCAAAGACATTTTATCACAGTTTAATACACAGCGGAAGTCGAAAGATAAAATCATTACAAACCGAATAAAAAGTAATATCAAGTGTATTACAAAATGGTTGTAAGGATCTACAGGCGGATCAAAGTTCAAAAGATCATTGTTCAACATATTTAATAACATCTAAGCTTGCAAGACTCTTTATTGATGCTAGGAGTAGCCAGCCTATTCCGTGTAGTACCTGCACTTAGCCTTTTTGGAAAATACGTCAGTTTACACTGGTAAATACAATTAACCGACTCATTTTGAAAATATTTAATAAAATTGATTTGAATGCACAAGGCACAAATATCTTTTATAACTTGGGATAATTATTTATATATAAACTTGTAAAAAAATTACATGTTCGATATACGTTCAGTAGCCCGGGCTGAATACCGGGTTTAAGATTAATAGACACACCACATGATATAATCCCGCGTTGAGTTATTCTCGGACAAATGGTTATACCTTTTTATTTATATGCACCGGCAGGTGTATGCCTACACCCCGTGCTTTAGGTCGTGGCCATTTCAATGAATGATCCCAAGGATATCCGGGACATAGTCATTAACACCCCCAAAGGCTTTAAGCAAACATAACTGTTTAAACAGGTCATCTCAATAAATTAACCTTTATATGATTAAAAATTCAACGCCCGACCAAGCGGTATTTTATATACCGTACCCCAAGCCCGTATAAGGGAAAATAAGTTAAAAGTATTTACCTGAGCAAGTATATATCACAATCAGCGAGTGCAAGTATCTTTTACTAGTCTCCTAATCTGGAACGAAGGTTTTAATAACCTATTAGATTCCTAACGGGTCTTAATTTAGTCTAAACTTAGACCGGTTAGTTTTAAAGGAAGATATACGGTTCAAAACGCACGATTAAACGATGGCCGGATTAGAATGTGTTTTAGACCCGACAAGTTTGTATACTTGTATAATATGGGTAAACTTAAACACATTCTGGATTTTGAGAAAAAAATGATAAGGTTTGACCCGTTTCGGCTAATTTATGCAAACTAGTTACATAAACCGCACCGAACGCGAATAATGCGTAACGGATAACCAAATGAGTCATGAACAGGTTTCCTAAGTTAATATGCCTTAATTATGTTGTGATATCAGTAAGATACTTTCCATTATGCCTAAAATGGATTTAAACTCAAATTATGCCCCGTAGGGGTATTTTGGTCATTTTAAAGGTTATAAATGAGTGTAAATACTAATCTGAGTTTCAGATCTGATATAATCGGTAAAAACATTTATTTTTATAAGTCATAATAGTAGGGTATTGCATATATGTGAAATTTATCTTTTATAACCAAACTATGCACCGTAAGGGCAATTTGGTAATTTCACATAAGCTTTAAAGGTCAAAATTAGAATTCTGAATTCAAAACTTTTGCTTACTGTTTAATTATAAAAATTTACTTAAAACATCAGTAGGTATTAAGTCTTATATGTTAAAAATACTTTTAACCCATACTATGCGCTTAAAACGCGTAAAAGTCGGTTTTAAGCGATTTTCGGGTTTAAATAGGAAATCTGAGTTGTTGATCAGTTTATAAAGTTCAAAATGTTTTATTTATTATATAAAATCAGTAGCAAAAAGTTTGGTGTCAAAATATTATGTAAAACTCATTTTATTCAAGAAAAGGGTAAAATCGACAATTACCGAATTATAGCAAGAACCCTATGTTATGCTTAGCTTAAAAATAAATAAAAATTTTCAAAAATCCCAAAATATTATATTACATCAGTGGGTAAAAAATTTGGTGTCAAAATTTGGGTTTAGATTGGCTTTATCCTAATTACGCGGTTTAATTAATAAAAAGCTTCTTAATTACGATATTGAGCATAACTCCTAATCTAGACCTCCAACTGATGTCAAATTTTTAGGACAAGTTTATAAATCAGTAATAAAGGTTTTTGTCCTCTCACATTTTCAAAAATCTCGTTTTAAGGTCAAAAGGGCATTATGGTCTACATTTAGGAATATAACGTAAACATGTACATGAATCGAATAACTAATGAACCAAGTTGTATAACCTCAGAGGGTTACACTAATCTATAACCTGGTCCTAATAGAGCTCTAAGGTATTTCTAAAATATGCTACATTGGGTAAGAACTGAAAGTCAAAGCAAAAGTCTACTTTTGCGACTTTCGGTTCCGAACCGAGCTTAAACTGAAAATTGTCGGGTTGAATATGTTTAGACATGTTCTTAAATTAATTACCAAGTTATATGAGTGATAAAACAGGTTCCATAGCTTCTACATTGTTAATTATGTGTTTATGCGAAAATTTGCTTTCTGTTGACTTTTTATAATTAACTTTGACCCGACAATTGACCTAGTTAGATTGGGAATCAGAGGGTGCCCTTTTAAGGGTTTATTACCCATATAATTACCAACTCAAAGCTACTATTAATTCGAGAATTGACTGGACCATTAGTGATTAATCACTAATTCAAACCTTAATTACGACGGGTTTGACTTTAGGCCATTAAACTAATAAAACTGAATTAAGAAAGGTCAAGGAAGCTTACAAAGGTCCTATGCACGACTAATGACCCTTAGGAAATGCTCTTGAGCTCCAGGAGACTCCAGAAATTAAGTTATGAGTGTTTGCAAGTGAGTGTCAAAATGTTGCAACATAGAAGTTCTTTATATAGGGATTTAAATCACATAAGATGATGCCAAACAAGTCTACAAGTGTTGTATGATGTTCCCAGGTGTCCCTATGCATGATAAACCATTGGCCCTGCCCCTGGAACTCGAAAACAAGCCCTCAAAGGCGGTGGAACAGGCTACACAGGCACCTGTGCTTATTTGTTGTCACTGCAGGTAGTACGCGGCCCGCGTAAGAGACCATTAAGGTCTTACGCGGCTGGTATGAGTGCTGAATCCGGTCACCAAGTTTCCTTTAATTGCATATTTGGTCCCTGGTCCTTCTAATATTGGTTTTAACTTATTATTTTGCACTTTTAACCCTCCCACTTGATTTTTAAGGACCCCAAGACATAAACAAACTTTGTTAAGTCCTCTGTTAGTTATACGATCCCCGAATAAGTCCTGAATTTCGACGTTGACGCTTTTAACCCCTTATTTACGAATGCTAGCATAACTTCTTCATACGATATCGAAACCTTGTGAAATTTTTATCACTTTTTCTAGTGAGCATAATTAATCCTTACAAAGCTTCGGGTTTGCAAAAAGGTCACTCAGAGGTATAAATTAAACATGTTGACACATTTAACCCTTGCGGTTTGTAAACTCTCACTTTCTTCCACAAACGGCTTCATATGCTCCATAATTCATTCGTTTAAGGGTATAAACATCGTGTAGGGTTGTTGAAAGGTATAATTATCCAATGTTGACACTTTGAATCCTTTTACACACATACTTTCTTTGTTTGTCAACTTTAATCCCTCATATTCAATCCATTACACGTTTAAAGTTCATGACACGTGTCTTCATTACATTGGTTGTGATTTTACGAGGTGTTACATCCTCATCCCCTTAAAAGAAATCTCGACCTCGAGATTTACTAAAATAAGTGAGGGTACTTCTCTTTCATTATGGACTCTACCTCCCACGTATACTCGGGACCTCTACGGGCATCCCATTTAACCTTTACGATTGGTACATGCTTCTTTCGAAGTTTCTTAACCTGTCGATCCTCGATCGAGAAAGGTTTTTCCACAAATTTCAAGCTCTCATCTATGTGCACATCCGTATGGGGTATGACTAGTGTTTCATCAGCTAGGCATTTCTTCAGATTGCAGATGTGGAATACATTATGAATACCACTGAGCTCTTCAGGCAGGTTTAACTTATAAGCCACTGTTCCGACACATTCGATGATCTCGAATGGTCCTATGTATCTTGGGCTTAACTTGCCTTTCTTGCCAAATCGCATTACCCCTTTCCAGGGTGATTCCTTCAGTAACACTTTGTCTCCTACCTCAAATTTTAGAGGTTTACGCCTTTTATCTGCGTAGCTTTTCTGCCTATCTCTGGCAGCCTTGAGACGATCTCGTATCTGTACAATCTTATCTGTCATCTCCAGGACTATATCAGGTCATGTCAGTTGGACATCTCCAACTTCTGCCCAACAAACGGTCGTTCTGCATTTTCTTCCATACAAAGCTTCAAAAGGTGCAGCTTGTATACTGGAATGATAACTATTATTGTATGAAAATTCGATTAATGGAAGATGATCATCCCAACTTCCTCCTAAGTCAATAACACAAGATCGTAGCATATCATCAAGTGTCTGTATAGTACGTTCACTTTGACCATCCGTCTGAGGATGATATGCAGTGCTGAAATTTAATCGAGTGCCTAGGGATTGCTGAAAGCTTTTCCACAAATGCGATGTATACCTCGTATCCCTATCAGAGATGATACACACTGGCACTCCATGGAGAGATATAATCTCATCCACGTACAGCTGAGCTAACTTATCTGAGCTGTGTGTTTCCTTAATAGGTAAGAAGTGAGCTGACTTAGTCAGTCTATCCACTATAACCCAAATAGTATCATTTCCTCTCTTCGTCTTTGGCAACTTGGTGATAAAATCCATAGTCACCATTTCCCACTTCCAGGTGGGAAGTTCAGGCTGTTGTAGCAGACCTAACGGTTACTGGAGTTCAGCTTTAACTCGTGCGCATGTCAAACATTTGGCTACATAAGTAGCTATAGACGTCTTCAAGCCTATCCACCAATAATTTGCCTTCAAATCCTGGTACATCTTGTCACTTCCAGGATGAACAGAATACTTAGAACTGTGGGCTTCTTGGAGGATAATATCCCGTAGTCCTCCATAGATTGGAACCCATATTCGTCCATTTAATCTTAGGATTCCATCCTTGCCATAAGATAACTGCTCGGCAGCTACTCCCAACTTTTCATTAGGATAGTTAGCTTCTAATACAGCTTCCTTCTGAGCGGCTAACAATCTTTCATACAAACTGTTCTTTAATTCAATGCTCTTGTCATTGATTCTAATGGGCTTAACCTTTTCCTTTCTGCTCAAAGCATCGGCGACCACATTCGCCTTACCTGGATGGTATCGGATTTCACAATCATAATCATTCAGTGTCTCCATCCATCGTCGCTGCCTCATGTTCAGATCCTTCTGATTAAACAGATGTTAAAGGCTCTTGTGATCAGAATAAATCACACACTTGGTACCATATAAATAATGCCTCCAAAGTTTTAGTGCAAACACAACTGCACCCAACTCCAAATCATGGGTGGTGTAATTCTTCTCGTGCACCTTTAACTATCGAGAAGCATAGGCAATGACCTTGCCTTTCTACATGAGCTCACACCCCATACCAGTGTGTGATGCGTCGCAGTATACTACAAATTCCTCTATTCTATCAGGCAATGTCAACATAGGTGCATTGCTCAACTTCTACTTAAGGATGTCAAAAGATTCTTGCTGCTTAGGACCCCAATCAAACTTGATATTCTTGCTAGTCAGTGAAGTTAAGGGTGCAACAATCCTTGAGAAGTTCTCAATAAAACGTCTGTAATATCCTGCCAGAATCTCTGTGGGCGTCTTCGGCTCTTGCCAATTCATTATAGCTTCAATCTTAGCGGGATCCACCTGGATACCGCGCTCACTAACCACATGCTCAAGGAATTGGACTTCACGAAGCCAAAATTCACACTTTGAAAACTTATCATAGAGCTTCTCATGTTGAAGAAGTTTAAGAATACAACGAAGATGCTTCTCATGGTCAGCTTGATTCTTTGAGTATATAAGAATGTCTTTGATGAAGACGATGACAAATTTATCCAAGTAGGGCTTGCATACGCGATTCATGAGATCCATGAACGCTGCTGGTGCATTAGTGAGCCCAAAAGGCATCACCAAGAACTCGTAGTGACCATAACGAGTTCTAAATGCAGTCTTGTGCACATCTTCATCTCTAACCTTCAACTGATGGTAACCTGACCTTAAATCGATCTTGGAGAAGTAACTTTCCCCTTGTAATTGATCAATCAGATCATCGATCCTGGGCAATGGATATCTGTTCTTGATTGTGACCTTGTTTAGCTCACGATAATCAATGCACAACCGCATTGATCCATCTTTCTTCTTAATAAACAGAATAGGTGCTCCCTAAGGAGATGAGCTAGGTCTAATAAATCCCTTTGCCAATAAATCATCCAGTTGGGTTCTTAACTCTTTCATCTCAGTTGGGGCTAAACGGTAAGGTGCTCTTGCAACAGGTGCTGCTCCAGTTATAATGTCAATTCTAAACTCCACTTGCCTATCTGGGGGTAAACCAGGTAGTTCTTCAGGAAATACATCAGGGTATTCAGAAATGATGGGGATGTCTTCAATCTTGGGCTTTGGCTCATCAATAGTCACTTGTGCCATATAAATGACACAACCTTTCTTCATACACCTTGATGCCTTAAGCACAGACACTTGCTTAGGCAACCCATACTGAGTATCTCCTTGTATGGTAAGTGGCTCACCATACGGAGTCTTGATCACCACTTGTTTCTTGTCACAAACAATCTGGGCTTGGTTATGAGATAACCAATCCATGCCTATTACTATGTCGAAACCAGCTAATTTCAAAGGAAGCAAGGATAACGAAAAAAAGTGGTTCCTAATGGATATAAAACATCCATCTAGCACAGTTGAGGCAGTTTCTAAGGTACCATCGGCCAACTCTACTTCATATTTCACGCTTAGGGTTTTAACAGGCAGATTTAGCAACTTACAAAACTTATCATCGACAAATGACTTTTCCGCACCCGAATCAAATAACACCCTTGCAAAAACATCATTTATAAGGAAGGTACCTGTTATCACATTATCATCCTGAACGGCTTCTCGTGCATCCATTCAAAAGACCCTAGCATTGGTCTTTTTGGCTTCTTCAGGCTTTTTGGCATACTTAGGGCAGTTGGACTTGATGTGCCCCTTCTCGTTACAGTTATAGCACGTTGCATCCTTTATCTTCTTGCACTCTATCGTCTTGTGCTCACTTGACTTACAAATCCCACAAGCTCTTGGCTACGATTGGGACTTTGATTCATATCTGCACCTTCCCAAATGGTGCTTCTTATAGATTTTACACTTGGGCTTCTCACCCAACTGATGGTCACCTTTCTTGAACCCTGAACCCTTTTTATGGTCAAAATTCCCTTTGTGCTTCTTGTCAGATCGACGTGAGTTATCATCCTCACGTTTTCTTTTCTCAGCATCAGAATGCCTAAGCGATCTCTGCCTGACCGCATCCAAAGTAAGGGATAATGATAAATCAGCCGCTGACCTAAAAGTAGCAGGTAGGGATGCCTTCACACTAGCTTTGATTTCTGGGGCTAAACCCCCAATAAAACGGGCTATACGTTTTGGTTCTGGGGTAACCAGGTATGGAACCAAACGTGACATGGTATTGAAGCTAGTAAGGTAAGCCTGACAGTCTAGGTTTTTCTTTACCAAGGATAAGAAGTCAGCCTCGATCTTTTCAACCTCATGCTGAGGACAGTAATTCTCCTTGATGAGAGCAACAAACTGATCCTATGACAGATTGTACAACAGGATCTTCCCAGTAGCCTGTATTAGTGACCTCCACCAGGCTAGTGCTTCTCCTTTAAACGACTGAGATACATACTTCACAACATCCTTATCAGCACAACCACTAATGTCAACTACGGTGTCCATCTCGTCTAACCACGTCATGCAGTCGATAGCTCCTTTTCCCCAGTGAAATCCCTGGGTTTGCAGGAGACAAAATATTTATAGGAGCAAGTCTTTGCACATGGCTCCTGATCAAATACAATTTTCTTAGACGGAACACTATGCTGGTTTGAAGAGTGTCGGTCATCCTCTTTCTTGGATGGTGGCTTACTATGAGCCTCAGAGTGAGTCTTAGGTTGTGATTTGGAATGGGGTACAGATAAGGTCCTTCTTCGAGTACCACTAGATTCATTAAACTGCCTATCCATGGCCTTGGTAACAGCATTATCAATCAATGCTTGAAGTTCCGCACCAGTTACGTTGATTCTGGTGGTATCATGATTCTCCCTTGGATGACTGTTGATTTCTTCAGACACTTCCATGTAGCTTGATTGCTACATAAAATGATGACAATGATTTATTTAGAGGTATATATTAGATTTCTCATCGTATTAATCTATTAACCATGGTATTAAAGAACCATATTGGTTAATTTGTTAAGTAATTCATTCAGGATTTTTCGTTAATAACCCTCAGTTGTAATTAAATATTATAATGGCACAAAAGGCCAAGTCACATGGACACATTTAAATTATAAGTCAAGATCTTATATGATCGAGGTACTAAGGTTTGAATCATAGTTCATTACCTTTCTTGACAGGGAGTTACAGGTTACAACTGTCTTTTGTCTTATATGACAATGATCATGGCCCGTAGGCATTACATCACAAATGGATGTTTAAATAATAAAGAAGGAATTGGAATAATACAATATAAGGATGACACGTGTGATTTTACAAATCACATCAGCCAGGAATGTTAACATGTTTTCAGATGTTAACAAGGATTTGAATCTTTTTTAAACAGGTTTTACCATCATAGCTAGGTCTTAAAATGGCATGCAGGCTAGGTTATACCCTTTAAGATTCTTATTTAATAATTAAAGGCAGATCTTATAAAAGGAATGACATATTTTGGATTTATTTATTTATTTCATACATTTTACATTTATGCATATAATGACAAAATAAATTTAAATGATAACATGCCACTAATAATTTAAAAAGAGTACATATTGCCCTAAACGGAACTTTAACTGAAATAACTTACCCACGCAGGGGCTAAGCAGAAATGACATGCCCACGCAGGGGCTAAACAGAAACTACAAGTCCTCGCAGGGATTGGTTACAGAAACAGATGTCCACGCAGGGACTTGATTGAAAATTAAAGAAATACAAATAAACAAATAAAGGATTTAATGATCCTTTTTGCTCTTCCCTTTGATTAAGCTTGCCAAACCTTTAAGAAATCCCCGGTTGTTTCTACGCTCCTCCCAAACCTCTTGTTCCACCTGGTTCAACCTTTGTAGAATCTCCTGCTGTTGCGGTGGCGATAACAGTGGTGGCTGCGGCGGCTGCTGATGTTGCAGAGGTTGAGGAGGTGGTGGGGGTTGATACCCATAAGGTGGGTACCCGGTTTGGTAGGAGGATGCGTAAGGTCCTTCAGGATGAAGGGCATTGTAGTTGGTTGCTACAAGGTATGGGTCAACACTGGGGGCCTTATAGTAGTTATACCCCGGGTAGGCAGGCTGCTCAAAGGGGTTGTATGCCGCTGCACTGGCGTATGTAGGAATTGGGTTATCATAACCCACTGGTGGCGGTGCGACTGGCGCAGACTCCACCTCAGAAACAGGGTTAGAAGGCCCACCCATTTGTGGGTCTTCGTATAGTGGCGGGTAATGGCTGCCACTTGAAAGCTGAGGATTGCTGATACGGACTCCCCCTCGCACGAACATCCGTGCGGTTGATCTCCTACGCCTCGATGGCTCCAGAGGCTGTTGCTGCACTGGTGGTGGTGGCGGTGGAGTAACCTCTACAAAGCGCGAATCCTCCGAGGGATCCTGCTGCTGCTGCGGCGATGAGTAGTAACTGGGAGTAAACACCCAGTCGTATTGGGAAAATCTTGCCAGATAACTGTCTGGACCACGATAAGGTGATCCATGATATGACGACCCGTCCGAAATTTCGATGGGGTGCGTAGGTGTTCCGGTTGGCAGCTCGGCAGGTTCTGGATCCTCTTCCATGTCCATGGAGAAATGGTCCTCCGGTCCCAACGGGTTATGACCCATTGGCTCTTCAATTAGGTTTGCCGGGTTGAACCGGCTTTGGAAGTAGGGCGTTGGGTCGTTGAAAGAATGGTGTGAGTTGGGGCTTTGAAGGGGTATGAGAGAGTGATGTGAGTTGTGGGGCTCATTCTCTGCTTGAGGCCCGAAAGAGTTTAGATAAGAAGTTGAGGAGCTCAGCGAGACTGAACGCCTTGCGGGTTCTAAATGGGTCCTCCAGTTTTCTTGAGGACTTGTGCTTAATGTGTCTGATGGAGTTCGCCGGTGTGATGGCCCGGCCTCGTGATCGTTAGGGGCGATGAATGGCCCCTTGCCTCTACCTCTTCCTCGGATTCTGGGCGACATTCTTTTTGAACCTGTCAAAACAAACAAAGGACACAACAAAGAAAAATAAAGGACAAAATTAAAATAAAACAAATTTGGATTAGTACTAAGTTCTTTGTCTAGACTCGAAAGTCGAGGAATGTGCAAACTGTGTCATTGAGATTAAACACAAAAGGCTAGTGTTTAATTCACTCAACGTTGGCTCTAATACCAACCTGTCACACCCCGATATTTCCACGTATTACCGGTGGGCCCGGTGGGGAGTATCGTGACGTAGTTGATATCATCAAAGACATTTTATCACAGTTTAATACACAGCGGAAGTCGAAAGATAAAATCATTACAAACCGAATAAAAAGTAATATCAAGTGTATTACAAAACGGTTGTAACGATCCACAGGCGGATCAAAGTTCAAAAGATCATTGTTCAACAGATTTAATAACATCTAAGCTTGCAAGACTCTTTATTGATGCTAGGAGTAGCTAGCCTATTCCGTGTAGTACCTGCACTTATCCTTTTTGGAAAATACGTCAGTTTACACTAGTAAATACAATTAATTGACTCATTTTGAAAATATTTAAGAAAATTGATTTGAATGCACAAGGCAAAAATATCTTTTATAACTTGGGATAATTATCTATATATAAACTTGTAAAAGAATTACATGTTCGTTATACGTTCAGTAGCCCGGGCTGAATACCAGGTTAAAGATTAATAGACACACCACATGATATAATCCCGCGTCGAGTTATTCTCGAACAAACGGTTATACCTTTTTATTTATATGCACCGGCAGGTGTATGCCTACACCCCGTGCTTTAGGTCGTGGCCATTTCAATGAATGATGCCAAAGATATCCGGGACATGGTCATTAACCCCCCCCCCCCAAAGACTTTAAGCAAACATAACTGTTTAAGCGGGTCATCTCAATAAATTAACCTTTATATGATTAAAAATTCAATGCCCGACCAAGCGGTATTTTATATACTGTACCCCAAGCCCGTATAAGGGAAAATAAGTTAAAAGTATTTACCTGAGCAAGTATATATCACAATCAGCGAGTGCAAGTATCTTTTACTGGTCTCCTAATCTGGAACGAAGGTTTTAATAACCTATTAGATTTCTAACGGGTCTTAATTTAGTCTAAACTTAGACCGGTTAGTTTTAAGGGAAGATATACGATTCAAAACGCACGATTAAGCGATGACCGGATTAGAATGTGGTTTAGACCCGACAAGTTTTTATACTTGTATAATATGGGTAAACTTAAACACATTCTGGATTTTGAGATAAAAATGATAAGGTTTGACCTGTTTCGGCTAATTTATGCAAACTAGTTACATAAACCGCACCGAACGCGAATAATGCGTAACAGAGAACCAAATGAGTCATGAACAGGTTTTCTAAGTTAATATGCCTTAAATATGTTGTGATATCAGTAAGATACCTTCCATTATGCCCAAAATGGATTTAAACTCAAATTATGTCCCGTAGTGGTATTTTGGTCATTTTAAAGGTTATAAAAGAGTTTAAATACTAATCTGAGTTTCAGGTCTGATATAATCAGTAAAAACATTTATTTTTATAAGTCATAACAGTAGGGTATTGCATATATGTGAAATTTATCTTTTATAACCAAACTATGCACCGTAGGGGCATTTTGGTAATTTCACATAAGCTTTAAAGGTCAAAATTAGAATTCTGAGTTCAAAACTTTTGCTTACTGTTTAATTATAAAAATTTACTTAAAACATCAGTAGGTATTAAGTCTTATATGTTAAAAATAGTTTTAACCCATACTATGCGCTTAAAACGCGTAAAAGTCGATTTTAAGCGATTTTCGGGTTTAAATAGGAAATATGAGTTTTTGATCAGTTTATAAACTTCAAAATGTTTTATTTATTATATAAAATCAGTAGCAAAAAGTTTGGTGTCAAAATATTATGTAAAACTCATTTTATTCAAGAAAAGGGTAAAATCGACAATTACCGAATTATAGCAAGAACCCTATGTTATGCTTAGCTTAAAAATAAATAAAAATCTTCAAAAATACCAAAATATTATATTACATCAGTGGGTAAAAAGTTTGGTGTCAAAATTTGGGTTTAGATAGGCTTTATGCTAATTACGCCGTTTAATTAATAAAAAGCTTCTTAATTACGATATTGAGCATAACTCCTAATCTATAACTCCAACTGATGTCAAATTTTTAGGACAAGTTTATAAATCAGTAATAAAGGTTTTTGTCCTCTCACATTTTCAAAAATCTCGTTTTAAGGTCAAAAGGGCATTATGGTCAACATTTAGGCATATAACGTAAACATGTACATGAATCGAATAACAAATGAACCAAGTTGTATAACCTCAGAGGGTTACACTAATCTATAACCTGGTCCTAATAGAGCTCTAAGGTATTTCTAAAATATGCTACATTGGGTCAGAACTGAAAGTCAAAGCAAAAGTCTACTTTTGCGACTTTCGGTTTCGAACCGAGCTTAAACTGAAAATTGTCGGGTTGAACATGTTTAGACATGTTCTTACATTAATTACCAAGTTATATGAGTGATAAAACAGGTTTCATAGCTTCTACATTGTTAATTATGTATTTATGCAAAAATTTGCTTTCTGTTGACTTTTTATAATTAACTTTGACCCGACAATTGACCTAGTTAGAGTGGGAATCAGAGGGTGCCCTTTTAAGGGTTTATTACCCATATAATTACCAACTCAAAGCTACTATTAATTCGAGAATTGACTGGACCATTAGTGATTAATCACTAAGTCAAACCTTAATTACGACGGGTTAGACTTTAGGCCATTAAACTAACAAAACTGAATTAAGAAATGTCAAGGAAGCTTACAAAGGTCCTATGCACGACTAATGACCCTTAGGAAATGCTCTTGAGCTCCAGGAGACTCCAGAAAATAAGTTATGAGTGTTTGCAAGTGAGTGTCAAAATGTTGCAACATAGAAGTTCTTTATATAGGGATTTAAATCACATAAGATGATGCCAAACAAGTCTACAAGTGTTATATGATGTTCCCAGGTTTCCCTATGCATGATAAACCATTGGCCCTGCCCCTGGAACTCGAAAACAAGCCCTCAAAGGCGGTGGAACAGGCTGCACAGGCACCTGTGCTTATTTGTTGTCGCTGCAGGTAGTACGCGGCCCGCGTAAGAGACCATTAAGGTCTTACGCGGCCGGTATGAGTGCTGAATCCGGTCACCAAGTTTCCTTTAATTGCATATTTGGTCCCTGGTCCTTCTAATAGTGGTTTTAACTTATTATTTTGCACTTTTAACCCTCCCACTAGATTTTTAAGGACCCCAAGACATAAAGAAACTTTGTTAAGTCCTTCGTTAGTTATACGATCACCGAATAAGTCCTGAATTTCGACATTGACGCTTTTAACCCCTTATTTACGAATGCTAGCATAACTTCTTCATACGATATCGAAACCTTGTGAAATTTTTATCACTTATTCTAGTGAGCATAATTAATCGTTACAAAGCTTCGGGTTTGCTAAAAGGTCACTCAGAGGTATAAATTAAACATGTTGACACATTTAACCCTTGCGGTTTGTAAACTCTCACTTTCTTCCACAAACGGCTTCATATGCTCCATAATTCATTCATTTAAGGGTATAAACATCGTGTAGGGTTGTTGAAAGGTATAATTATCCAATGTTGACACTTTGAATCCTTTTACACACATACTTTCTTTATTTGTCAACTTTAATCCCTCATATTTAATCCATCACACGTTTAAAGTTCATGACACGTGTCTTCATTACATTGGTCGTGATTTTTACGATGTGTTACACCTCTTAATTTTAAATTTACCAATTTGGATTGGAATAAGAGGGTCTCCTTGATCTTGAGCTTTTTGGGGGAGGGCACTCGATAAAATGGCACTAACAGGAGAAATTAAATCAAATTGCCAAGGTAATTTGTTGTGCTGTTTTTCGGTGCTCAATTCTTTTAAACATTCTACATGAGCCAGGACCTTTTTTAATGTAATCAAGTAACGGCAAATTAGTTTTTTCTTGTTTCAATTTTCCCACCTCTCGTCTTTTGGTGGGCACCGTTTTTCAAACCTTGATGCATTAATTGGTTTTAATAGAGCCAACGGTTATGGGATGGTATTAAACTCCACACCCATATCATCGGCCCTAGCATGCAATTCATTTAAACAACTTTTACAAAAAGATTTTTTTAACTTATTTTTTTCAATTTTAGGTTGTGAATGTGTTTCTTGCTCATGGTTGCTTTCATCAATAAAATCCTCCACTACACCATCAACAAGTTGTGGTGGTGGAGTACTCTCAACACTACAAACCTCCTCATTTGAAAGAAGACTCACACGTTAATGTGCACATTCCTCACATTATTCGTGCTTGAACTTTGATGCTTCGGGTTCACCATAGTGTTGCTTGGGAGTCTTCCTCCACTTACCTCACCAAAGCCTCATGAGATTTATCCCTCATATCATTCACCTTCTTCACCACACTCAATAGCGCATCAATCTTTGCATTCCACTCATCACCACCACCTTGGTTATTCACCGACCCGTTACCATTACTGCCATTATTGTAATTCCTTTGGTAACCCCCTTGGTTACCGCCTTGGCGATTTTGGAAAGATGAACCACCTTGATTACCCGCTTAAAAGTTTGGGTTCACTTGGTTTGAGGCGTTACCATACCTAAAATTAGGATGGTTCCTCAAACCTGGGTGATAAGTGTTGGAGTTCACATCAAATTGATTTCCGTCTCCATAAACTTGATTCGCCTCGTCAGTGGTTTGAGCTATGTTCACTTGATAATTCTCAGCCCGGTGACTGAGGTTACCACAATCTTCACACATGGTGAATTTCACCGCCCCCACATCTTTCTTCTTCATACGTGCCAACTCCCGTTCCAATGTTTCAATCCGATCCTTGGAACTAACATCGCAGTCGGGCCAAGACCTTGAGAACGGATCGGATGCTTTTTACCTTGGTCCGCTATAACAACCGCATTAGAGTTTTTACTCATTCTCTCCAAAAAAATCCCAATCGTTTTCCTCATGGTTGTTTAGTAATGTTCCATTGCTTGCGGATAGTAAATACTTGTGGTCTTCCAAATCCAAACCCCTCACGAAGCAGTTCAACAATTCCCATCTAGCAATCTAATGGTGAGGGCATTTACGAACCAATTCCTTGAAGCGAGTGAGAGCTTCATGTAGCAACTCTCCCAGTAACTGTCGAAACGATCGAATCTCATCTCGTGCATCATCGGTTTTCGTTATCAAATAGTATTAATCAAGGAACACTTGTTGCATTTATGCCCAAGTACGAATACTATTTGCCGGAAGTGTGAGGAACCACTGCTTAGCCTTGTCCTTCAATGAGAATTGGAACAGCCGTAGCTTCACTTTCTCTAACGCAAAATCATGACCCCCAATAGAGCCACATATGGCAGAGAATTCCGCCAAATGAGTATAAGGCTCATCATGAGTCCTACCATTGAAATGAAGTACGATGTTGATATAGTTGGGTTTACAATCGAAAGATCTTCTCCCTCGAGACGCAGGAACAATGAGTGAATCATTTTCGGTGACAACCGGTCGAAATCGACCGTTTACACCTCGTGGGGCTTGTTGATGTGGTTGACGTCGTTGAGGACCATTGACTTCTTGATTGACTGGTCTTTGATTGCCCCTTCGATCACCACCTTGATTACCTCCTTGGTTACCTCCGCCTACGAATTGCGGAATTTGGTTACGGTTGGCATTGTTGCTGTTATTGTAATATCCGTCATCCTGGTTCCATTGGTTGTTTCGTGGTTGATGGTTATGGCCATAACCGTCATTGCGAGCATAATCGTACCCGTAATCCTTATTTTTTCCCATATAATTGGCATTTTGATAGCCAATATCTTCATACTCAAATCCCCGAGCATTATAGAAATTTCCTGCATTATCGTCACCCCATACTTCGTCTTTCAACCTCACGTTATAATTCCCTCCATCATCCGAGTATTCTGAATGAACACTACCATGTTCCGGTGATTGATAACCAGGGACACTATACGGTGCATCATCGGGAATGTTATTTCTCAAATCGTAAGGATTGAGAAATTGGGCTTCGTTCGTGGGAATGCCATGATTTTGGTTAACCCCACGGTTGGCGTTAACATTTCGGTTGTTGAGATTGGGTGGTAATGGGCTTTGTCGATTTTGGTTTTGAGGTGGAGGTGTGAGTGTGCGTTGGTTGCTGTTTTGGTTTTGGGTACGGGTTTGGAATGGTGGTGTTGGTGGTCTCGAATTGTTATCACTCACCGGATGATCATTTTGAACATTTTGGTTTAGGCGAGGGTAACCTTGGTATTGGAATTGGTGTTGGTTTTGGTTGTTAGGTTGGGTGGAATTTTGGGGATCCATTTAAATGGGCCCAAAAGATGGTGTAGGTGGTAAGTTGGTACTGAGTGGATTAGAGACAAGAGTTGCCTCTAACCGGTTGGCTAGGTTTCTTCGTACGACCCGCTCAATTTTCGGTTCGAACACTAACGGTGAGGTCCTCCCGGAATTTCACGTATGCATGCACTACCTGTAACCTGCACAAGTAACTTACACACGTAACAAGAAATAGAGCAAGTAACAAAAAGAAACAAGCACCTTAAAAAGATAATCACAAAATCAAACAATGTCCTAACACAAAGCGCACGAACTCCACTGTAACGACGCCAAAATTTGATCGGAGTGTCGCGCCCCGGTCAAAGATAATATTTATAATATCCAAATTACCCTTAACAATGCGTTAGTGGTAGTAAGGGGTCGAATCACGAGGAGTTTTGGTTTGCGATGTACGTGATTGATTTTAAAGGTTGTCACTATTATGAAGCTTGCAAATGGTTTAATTCAAATGTTTATTGAGAAAGAATGTCGGAATAGACCGACGAGTTTTATGCTAAAATGATTAACTACTAAAACTTAAATGATTACACGAAAACTTGATTGATGGTTTTAAAACAATACTAGGAACAAGGCTCGCACCCGATTTGGTAATTGAAGACCTAAGGTTTCTACACGTTTTAGATTTAATTCAATTGCATATATGATTAACGGATTTAGTGTTGCGTGGCTTAGGTGCCAAGAGCTATCACGTCATAGACGACGGACCGGAATGCACTTCGTTACCAAGAACATGTAAATCCTACCAATTGATAAGGCATAAGTGCTAAAATTCATTTCGCAAAGTCAAATTTTATCATCATTCGACAATTTACAAATTCAATTCAATTACATGACAATTATCAAAAGCTTCAAAACCATAACACAATTTGTCATAAATCATATCTCAAAACAATGTTTAACCCTAGAATCTTACAAAACCTACACCGGGGTGAAACCCAAGGAGATTAGCCGCTCATGACGAACGAAACTTGATCACCAGATGAATGAGAAGTTAACACGAACATCCTGAACCTTGAGGATGGAAATGGATGATGATTGATTGATGATGATGGTAATGGCTTAGGGTTAGGATCGAAGATGATGATTCGGATGATTGGGTGGAATGGTATATGTAAAAGATGATGTTGGGGATGATTGTGGCTCCAAGATGGTGTCTCCAAGTTCAAAATTGCGTAATCCCCTTCAAATGGCCCAAAAACTGGGGTTTAACTCGTTCAAACACAAAAGATAACAAAAATTCCCGTCGGCCACCAGGAAGAGGCGTCGTCGACGCCTTCTGGCGTCGCCAATGCCAACCAAATCATATAAGTTTCTGCCAACGCTCTAATACGCTGCCTACGCGAAATCCATCGACGCTGGGGCGTCAACGGCCCTGGGGGTGTCGGCGACGCGACTTGTAGGGTATCGTTTCCTATTTTGTCTGTTTCGTATCCCCGGTTGATCTCGTTCGCTCCCGTTGCCCCGTATAGCTCTCGAATAGCTCCTTAAACTCCGTGAGACCTGCAAAATACAATTCTAATCAAAAGTAGGCCATTCGAAACTAAAAGTTAAGTAAAAACATAAACTTAAACACAATAAAGCACCAATTTTCAACCACGTATCAATGAGCCGAAAGAAAAGGAGAATCACAAGAAACGTGAATCGCTTTGGAATCGTATCGAAAATGAAGCGGCTTCTAAAGCAATGAACCTAAATTGGTCTTAAGTTTGCTTATGTTGCCGCTGTTAATAACTGATATGATGCGGCATTGACCTAAAGTTTGACTTGCGGGGTTGACTTGAAAGAAGTTGGGTTCGGTTATTTGATGGGGCCGGGTTCGTTTGGAGTTTAGGTGTTTACTTTGGAGGAGATAATAAAAAGGGGTGAAAAGTTGGGCTTTGTTGTCGATATGAATGTATGTTTTACTACCTTTTTGTATCTCTTTTTGTTTTTGGTTTTGGTTTTGGTTTGTATTATGAGCCTTGGGATATGTTTGTAGTATAAAAACAGGAGGAAGTGTTTCTTTGAATTTTTACACATAATGTTATTGATGCTGAATTTTTTTTTTTCCATTTTGTTTTATTATTGGCTTTTGTTCTATGATTTTTGGGTGATTGTTTACTTTTCATTGAAATGATTCTGATTTACATAGAAGGCAAACTTGTTCCTGAAACAATTGTAATGTGGGTTGACAATTTGCTTTGGCTTATTCTTATAAAAAAAGGCCAGACAATTATATTTGAGACTAATCGGGTTCATTGCTTTTAGAAGTAATTAAAATTAGGAGGCATTATCATGCATTCTGAATCGATAAATCTAAATTAAGTGATTACAAAATGGTTTAATTTGATGATTTGTGTATTCTGAATCGATAAATTTAAATTAAGTAATTACAAAAATGGTCTCTAGTTTGAATTTAAGTTAATTACACAAATGTTTGTTTTTTCAGAGGTAAAACGTCTGCAGTCTGAGGACCACATCTGCAGACATCTATAGCAGAAGAGGTGGACCAAACCTCCAAGAAAAAATTGTTTGTTTTTTTTACGTTTGCAAACTGCTTAAATCAACAAAAGGGTTTATCACTTTTGTTCTAAAAATGAAGATTTCTACCTCACAATAATATCCTCATGATCGATTTCTCACAAACCCACTGCAATTTTAGCTACTGTTGATGATGTGAATGCTGATACATCTATTCTTGGTGAAATCCATTTGAATCTCATTTTACATGATACAAATTGCGGTGGATTTATTGGCACCATGGGAGGTAAATTATTAATGTTTTTAAATTAACAACTAATTCAACATCAAAATCTCAATTGTCATATGATTTCACACAGAGCAGTCAATATATAAACTCAATCAGAAGTTTCTATAAAATAACCTTCTATAATCCTTTTCAGGAGTCAATAAACAAACACAGAGCATTTAATCAATAACATCGTATGTAAAACAACAAAACCTGATGAATGATTTTCCGACGAGGTAGTAGGAGCCGACGAGGTAATAGGAGCCGACGACGCAACGTGGTGGTGGCGGAGGGGAGATGTGTTGTCAGCGGTGACGGCGGAGGTGGAGGCGGGAGAGGTAACGTCGGGCAACCGGAGGTGGGGAGGTGACGGAGATGTGATGGTGGCGAAGGGGAGATGTGTGTCGGCTGGGAGGAGCAAGTGGGTAGGGTTTCAGAAGTTGTGTTTTGTAAGAGCAGAGGATGAGAAGAGGTCTAGAAGAGTAGAGTCCTGATCTGCGCAAGGAAGAGGTCCAGAAGACCTTGTTTAATGAAATCACTTCCAAGAAACAAACGCACTGCAACTCAAACGTTTGCGCGTGGTCTGCGTGGGGTAGACATAAGAGGTCTAGAAGTACTTTTCACAAAAAACAAACACCCACTAAGTCTTTTAAAAACTATGTCCATAGCTCTCGAGGTCATAACATTACTATGCATGACCCTTTAAACTCGACTAAGTAGGTCCACGGCCTCTGGCGCCAGGAAACCAAAAGTATCAAAAGCAAATGAGATAAACATGTGCTCGTTGCAAGACATGTTTTCTCGTGTTTGGTCACTTTACCCGAATATTATGTATTTCATTTTATGGGAGTTGTTTCGTCTTTCAAACAACTTCTTCGTAGGCTTCAAGTGTTTTTGTAGTATTCCGAGTACTTGATATATTAGCTAAAAAAATATGATTCCATTAAAATAAAATCAAACACATCTAATGTGTTTCATGCTTTGGGAACTGAAATAAAGAACATACCAAACTATAAATCATGGAGATTGTAGTATCATCTGTTACAATTTCATACAACAAGATTTACCGTAAATTTGTCATTGCTATCTATTGAACAAATCAAGAAGTGTAGATTAGAAAACCAAATAGTAGTAATGAAAATTGAAATAAAGATCACTTACCGGTATTAATAAAGATTTTTTCGATCGCAGAAAGAACGATCACTTACCTTCGCTCAGATGTGCGCGTATAACACAAAAACATTCTGCGCTTGATGACGATTGATCTTCCTCAATCGTTTCTCGACTTCTAATTTCCTTCCCGCTTTAATTTTGAGACCTAATTTTTGGTCGGTTCCCTCCTCCTCCAGGCTCCAAGACCCAAATCCCCATTCCCAGATGACTACAACAAGCCCAAATCAGAGGCCCTTGACAGGTGGTGGCCTAAAGCTAGGCTTGAGTTCACTCCCTGTAAGGCCGGGCCTGGATATAAACTTGAAAAATATTACTAGTGAATACTAAGTTTAAAGGAGCAATTGTTAAGGTTGTACATGAGCCGAGATGTTCATAAATTATTCAGGAATTATAAATATAGCTCGAAATGAGCAAATCTGGTGCTCAATCGCAAGCTTTCTAAAAGAGTTGAGCCCGAGCTCGACTACAAACTTTCTTAGGTTAAATAAATCGGGATTAAACTTAGGTGAGATCAAGTTTAACTTGAGTTGTTAATTTACATATCTAGTCTTAGTGGAAAAAAGATAGCTTGATATGTACAATGTGTCTATTGTCTAATATGTAGTTAACCGATAATATATATATATATATATATATATATATATATATATATATATAGGATTAGGTTCAAACGTGAACAAAATCCCAAGAGTGAACTGCGTGAACTAATTTGAGCCCTTGATTTTTATGATCTTGAGATTAAAATGAGTGGTATGATGGTAATTATTTGGTTAATTTTTTCCATTTAATTAAATACAAAAAGGGTATATGTGTAATTTCCATATTGCATTGATTGCATAAATCCCGTTTCTCTCTCACAAATCATCATATTCAAACTTTTATTCCCAAATTTCTCTCTCACCATCATCTGAGATATCGAACTAACTTTCTTCAACAATCTTCTCTTTCACTTTTACAGCCGGCATCGAGGAAAAGAAAGGGGTTGTTCGCCGTTTTATCGCCGACGTCGAAGGAAAAAAACAGGGGTGCCAACGAAGGTGGAGGTGATTGAATGGAATGGTTTTCCGGATGGGGTTCGTCGGGGGTCCGATGGTGGTGGTTGACGACAGCCATGGCGGCGCGTGGCGGTTAACAGCGGCAACAACAACGACGCACCAGGGAACCGATGACCGGAGGTCTCTCCGGCGACGCTGAGTTAGATCGGTGATGAAGTGCGGCGGTGGTCGTGGCACCGGCTAAGTGGAGATCGGTGATGATAACGCCGGAGATGACAACGAAGGTGGCGGTTCTGAACCACGGCAGCGGTGGTTCGGAGTTCTTTCCCGGTAATCGTCTCTCTCCTTCCTTCTTCTTCATCTTTCAGATTTGTTTAGATCCACATATTATTAGTTGTTCGACTATTATATTCCTAGGGATATTGACGACAAATTCTTCAAAAGTCAACTGTCTGTGTATTTTAAATATTTTCGACTAAAGATGATATATGTGTCTTTTGGGTAGTGATAAAAATAACTCAATTAGCCAGGTTATATTTTCTATAATGATTAAAAAATAATTCAATTAACCAGGTTATATTTTCTATAATGATTCAAATAAGACAAGACTAAATATAATAACCCAAATGAGACCAATAAGTTGTTCTTTTATTACATTACATTAATAATAATTTCTGTAACAGTTCATTATTGATTTTAATTTATCAAATATTATAAAGAACGGATCATATATGATAAACTTTAATACTTTTGAGTAAATTCAGTTCTGTCACATATTATAATCTGTGTTTTGGCTTTAATGATTTGTTTGACAATTATAAACTGGCTTTAATGATTTTGCTCTGTTTTTAATTCGATGTAAACATGTGTATTCTGATTTTGCTCTGGGTTTAACGCGATGTACACATGTGTATTCTGATTTTGCTATGTTTTTAATGCGATGTACACATGTGTATTCTGATTTTAGCGCGATGTACACATGTGTATAGCGTCTGTTTTTGTGATATCTCAGAATTTTTTGTGTATTGAATGTGTAAGGTTGTTGATGTACACTTGTGAATTATGCAAAGTATTAGTTGCTGAGTTTTTTTTGTGCTATTATAGGGGATGTCGTTAACGAGAAAAGTGGAGATGGAAGGTCGATAAGGATGATTCAGCATACAACGTGGTGAATACTTGTAAAAGATTATGTTTTTTGTTTTTTCGATTATGTTGGGTTTATTGTTTTTACGAAACTGGACCTTGTAATTATATGTTTTTTTGTTTGGTTTGGAAAACATTATGGAACTTGTAATTTGTTAAATATAAAATAGTTTTATAGGTATTGTTTCTATGTAAGTATTATGTAGCTAATTACACATATGTACGATGCTGAGTACACATGTGTACTGTTCTATTTATATCCAAGCACACATGTGTATACCATTGAAATATGAAGGTTCCGTGGATCTTAAAAATCAAAATTTGAATTCTGGTGATGAAATCTGAAATAAAAATTAAAATTGAAATCTGGTGATTTGTTGTTTGTTTTGATAATTATCTTATTAATAAATAAAACATAATGTGGATAATGAATTTAAAATAGGAAAGATGCAACTTAATTCAATTATTAAAATAATGATTTAAATCTAAATTTTTACATAATTACAATCCTACCCTAAACAACTAAAAAGGAAATCAAGGGTCCAGATCTGTTTACGCAGTTCACTCTTGGGAGGTTGTTCACGCTGGAACCCTACCCTATATATATATATATATAGTGGAGAGTTCAAATGAGAAGAAATTTTTTGTAAGAACAAAAAAGAACAAATTTCAACCAATAAGAATGTTTTATTTTACTTCATTTAATATAAGTATTTAATGTTACTATAAGGGTACATTGGTAAATCTGTATAGGTCATTAATTTGTAGTCTTCCTCTTTAATAGCTAATACATTAAATTTTTTGTAACTTATCTTCAAAATATATATTTTTTCAAAAAAATAAAATAAAATAATTTAAAGTGTAGGATAAATTACGAGTTGTGTAGGATAAATTTCAATGTGTAGGATGAATTTCAAAATACGTAAGATAACTTTTGATGTGTGTAGGCAAAAAAAGTTAGTGTGGAGGATAATAGTCTTTATGACTAATTAATTAGTCAAAAATGATAATAAATGAGATAAGTGAAAAATCTATTTAATATTTTACAAAATTACCCTTTGTTCTTTTTCTTATCAATTAAATTTTCTTCTCAAATGAACCTTCCCATATATATATATATATATATATATATATATATATATAGGGTCGGGATTTGGAGAAAACAATAGAAAATGTGAGAACGGTGAGAACGCTTATCCATCGTTCGATTAAAACTATCTATGGACTAGATTGGCGCGGTGGCGTTTTCGTAAATAACATCAATTTTATTACGTGGACGCGCCTCATTAAGGATAAAAGCGTCTTTACACCTTTATACCAAAATGCCATACTGATGAAAAAAACGCCATTACGGACCAAAACACATCGCTATATAAACAAAAACATCCCAGACATAAAAACACACCCCCCCAGAACCTGAAACGCCATATTTTCTACTATATACCATTCAACTTACAAATGCCAAAAACCCCAAAACATCAAACACAACTACTCAAAAAACGCCATATTTTCTAGTATATACCATTCATCTTAGAAAACGCCAAAACACTCAAACATCAAAGATTCCAAAAAAATCGACGGTTCTTTCAGATACACTATTTCCTTAGTAAAACGCCAAAAATGCCAAATATCGTTTCTTGTATATTCAAATATTGTTCTACGCCAAAGTTTCGGATAATGCATTCTTCCCTGAGGTGCTGTGACTTAAATAACATTTTGCTGCATGAGATGGACAAATCATAAACAAAAAGATGCTGCGGTCAGACTTATGTTATTTTTTGTGTTTTGTTCTTGATGAATATTTTAATGGCATGAAAAGACGAATGACACTAATGAGTTGTTTGAAGATACATATCCAAAAAAAACTTACGTCATTTTGTCTTTCCAAAAGGCCACAAAAACACAAGCATGGCTAAGCCAAACCACCAGCGAACATGATTCAATGAAGAAAGAGACTGATGATAGTGAAGATTTGGAAGATGAATTGTTTTTATTTTTTTAATTTTCTTTCTCTGTTGTTTGCTATGTATTTTTCAACTTAGAATAAAAAAATACATTATCTTAATAAAACGCCAAACAGTCATAATGCATATGAAACGCCATAAATAGAGTAAAAACGCCAAAAAATCCCAAACTATAATGAAAGTAATTTGCAGAAGTATTAAATAATAATAGCTAAAAATGGAAGAAAAAAAAGCAAAAAACTACATAAACCCATTCAAAAACGCCAAACTTGGGAGATGGAAAGTCTATGACCCTAAAAACTCATAAAAAGTTGAACAAAAACAGTAAAAATACACTGTAACTGAAAAGACGGCTACTTTATTAATATCATTTATATAAATAAAATCCCGCCTAAACTACTCGCCAAAAACATCCTATAATGAGAGATTTCTCTACACAAACAACTTATCACAAAACCAGAAACAAACGCCATATTTCCTAAAAACCATTCACTTTAAAAACGCCAAAAAAATACTTAAAAAAGCCACAGATGCAGAACCTCGATTCTGCTATATTGAGTATTGATTGGAATGAAGTTTCACTGAATGGATTCTTCTCTGAGTTGGGTATCTCTATAATCTTTTGCTAAATGTGATGGACAAATATTCAAGATAAAGAGACTGATGACACTGATATGACATCATGTCACTTTGTTCTTGATGGATATATTGATGGCATGAAGGGATCAATACATTAGAGCAGTCGTTGGTCTTCAACATGTCATCAAACAAGTATATCCACCCACCATAAAGGATGCCACAAAAAATAAGCATCTTCTAAAGACGGCCGTTATGTAGGAAAATAAGGATCTACATAAGACATTCAAAACGCCAAAAAGGTTAAAGTAGAAGAGGCTGATGACAGCGAAGATTTGAATGAGAAATTAGATTATAATTTTTAATTTTTTTTTCGTTTTCTATTGTTTGTTATGTAATTCTCTATTGTTTATCATCTAATTCTCTACTATTTTAAAAAAATTGAGTATAAAACGCCAAAAACTACAAACACCAAAACGCCTGAAAGTTTGAAAACTGTGAGAACGAATGCTAGCAAAATACGAGGTTGCTATATAAAACACCAAAAACGCAAACAAAGTATTACTGGAAAAATCAACACTAATCGACATATGAAAATTGAAAGAAACAGTAAAATAAAGAGACGGTATCATTATTGCCAAACATTATAGTTATATTAATGCCACTACATGGAAAATTGAAATTTATTTATCTTTTCAAAACGCCATAATTGTCTGTATCCTAAATGGCAAAACACTTGATCTAAAAAACAATAAAAACGCCAAAACATTTACTATGATTCTGATCTAAAAACAATAAAAATGCTACGTACTTATTAAACGCCAAAAAAATGGAAAGACGAAGTGACACGCGTTAAAAAAAAGAAATATGAAAGGACAAAAAAACCCCTCCGCCTTTCTCTAAGCGACGTGACACGTGTTAGGCCAGGAAGCTGAAGGGGTATGGTCCCAGATCTCGCACCAGCATGGCTGCGAGTGACCATTACCCTTATCAAAAACCCCCACCAGCAAGAACTTATCTGTGTCCGTGCGGGCACGCGCAAACACAGCGGTCGAATCCAATCGGCCAAGCGATGAGAAGACTTACCTTGTGTATGAAAATGGATGTACACATAGCGATGCGGCCTAGCACCGCATCCTATGAACATTTTCGTCATGACAAGGGATCTGGACAACAGCAACAGTCACCGCAAGTGGCGATACGACCTGGCACCGCATCCCGCAGTCTTCGCCAAAGTGAGAACGCGGAAACAACAGTAGTTACCGCAAGCAGCGATGCGGCGCGGCACTGCATCCTGCCCACGAGGCAAGTGGGACTGACACCACAGTGCAAGTGGCACCAATGACAGTCGCCTGTCAGCCCATACGTAAGCAACAGACTGACACCGCAGTAGGACGTAGCTTAACCTCCACAGCCGACAAGCCTGACAAACCTGCATAAGGGCGGCGCATCGTCAGTCTGACCAGTCAACTACCCTCCTTCACTCCTCGGCTATAAATACCCATCCCAAACCAGGTTTGAGGTATCGTTTCTCAACTCTCTCACAACTACTACTATCACACACTTTGCTTCACAAGCAAATTAATGATTCTCACGCCGGAGAGTGGTAACAAGGAGCACCCCACCCCTTTCCTCCTTATTACGAGTCACGGTGTGTTTTCCTTGTGCAGGAGACAGCCCAGCTGACGGTCCAGCCACCGATCCTCGAAAAGAAGGGATTAACCCTACTTGACGAGACCAGTGAATTAACCTCTCTTGGTTAACCACTGTTTCATCATTGGCACCCACCGCTACTCTTAGCACTTTTTTCCGCGTCCTTTTTCTTTCTTGAAGATCATGTCTGATCGTCAAAACAATCCTACCGGGGAAAACCTCAACCCCCCAAACTTGGCACCTACGGGGAACACCACCCCGGCATAACCAATCGGCCACATAGGCACATCCGCACAAGGGGGTTCTCCCCCAGTGTTCATGACAGATTTTTCACAGTTCAGTTCTGTGATACCCCCAGGAATGGATCTCCATTCCTGGTTTTACCAGCAAAAGGCTGCCCTCGCAGCAGCCTACAGCAAGGCTTGCGCAGAAGCGCAAGTAGCCGGAGGACCCACCCCCGCACCATACACACCTACACCTCGTATCTTGCAATACGGGAGTAGGGCACCCGCAATCCCAATCTCCCGGGATAGGGTAGAAGAACGCGGATCCTCCTACTGTAGCCTCCGCACAATCGATGAGGACGACTCTACATACGGATCCCGTCGTAGGGGTCCAATACAAAGCCGCCTAGGTTCGCATGCCGAAACTCGGCGGCAGTCAACACTCCACCGCGGCTCTTGCATTCATACCCGTATGGGGCCACAGCCTCACAACGAAGGGCATGATCGCACTGACCCAGACGACCACACATATTGCGGAAAATCCCACTCCGCAAACAGCAGACCGGGAGGATACAACTACATTCCTCCCAGTCGACCCCGCACTACATACGTCCGCGCTGCAAAGCGCAGACCAACCCAACCTTATAGGCCAAAGTCCGCGTCCAAAAACTCCAAATTCATTCCAGAGATCGCCCACGCCGAAGTCACTACGACTAAACTCCCACTTACGATTGGGAAATACAATGGTTCGTCCGATCCGGACGACCACATGAACATTTTTACCGGTGCTGGGTGCAATGGAAAGTGGGACGAGGCCACGTGGTGCCATTTTTCCCCCAGACCCTCCCTAGATTAGCGAGGGCCTGGTTCGATTCTTTGCCAGCAGGAGCGCTGGCTTCATTTAAACAATTGCAAGCAAAATTTCTTGCACACTTCAGCCAGCAACGACGTCACAAACGTGTGATTCAATGGACGTCATGAATATCTGGCGCGGGGATAACGAAAGCCTAGAATCTTTCGTTATCCGCTACAATAAAGAGTGCCTTGAGATCAGCGGGATCGCAGATCAAATGGCCCGCAACCAATTCATCCGGGCTGTCAAGGACGATGAAATGGTGATGACCATCTCAGGGAAGGAGGGCTTGCCAGAAAAGTGGGACGACGTCATGGCCGCGGTCAAGACGTACGCCAAAACTCAACGGTCTCTAAAACCGCACACTGCCAAGGCACGGCCCCATGCGGAAGGTCAATCATCCCGCCAAGACACCAAGCGCAACAACAAGCACAACCGGGACACATGGAATCATGCCAACGATTCCAAACCTTATGTCCCGCGCGCCTACCAGCCCGACGCATGGGAAACGATCAATGCCCAACGCGAACAACGGGCATCAAAGAAGTAATCTCGGGACCACAATTGGACCGAGATCAACAAGTCGCCAAGAGAAGTCCTCCAGACGGACGCACAGTTCTTCCAACCGGCCCAACCGATGAAGTCCAAAGAGAACCAAGATCTCACTTTTTACTGTGAGTATCACAAGGACTCAGGCCACTCAACCAACAATTGCATCAGTCTCTGATTAGAGATTAAACGAGCTCTGAAAGAGGGGAAGCTGCAACATCTGTTGATAGCCGCGCATAAACAAACCAAGCGCATCACCCCGAGCGACGTGGGCACTTCCACGGGCAAAAAGACCATGTACGTGGCCTCAACCCACATGATTAATGGAGGCCGTGGAAGGCTGCGCAAGGCAGCAAGAAGAGGGGATAACGACTGGAAAGATGAACAGGTCGTTTTCCCCAAAGTTCGTTGTGGACCGCGCGACAGACGCGCCATCATAATAACCAGCTACCTAGCTCATTACTACACGAAACGATTGTTCATCGACCCGGGCAGTACTGCTGACATTATCTATGAGCAGTGCTTCAACCAATTCGATCAGGAAGACAAGGATCGATTGCAGCCGGTAGACTACCCTTTGGCCGGATTCGCGGGGGAAACGGTGTTCCCCCTAGGCCAAATTACATTCCCCGTGCGCCTTACCAACGGTTGGCACACAAGGATCGAGGAGGTAAACTTCATGGTTTTACCCCTCACCTCCCGATATGACGTACTTCTCGGGCGAGAATCCCAAGGCGACTTTAACATGATTACGTCTGACCCCCACTCTGCCATCGGTTTCCCAACCGAGACGGGGGTCGCCATAATTTACGCCCGTAGAGAAGTTATGTGAACGGACGAGCTACGTCCGACCAAGACAGCAAGGCTTACTCCGAGCACCCAACCAGAGAAATGGGTTCTTAATGCAAGACACCCAGAACAGTCGGTGACATTGGGTCACGCCTTGTCTAACAGCACAAGGGCGCGCCTGAAGTAACTCCTCTTCAGGAATCAGGATATCTTCACATGGACACCCGCAGACATGACAGGTGTGCCACGCGAAGTCACGCAACATTTCTTGGATACCCTACCATGAATAAAGTCGGTGATCCAGGGCCAACGCCACCTTGGATCCGCAAAGAACGAGGCAATGCATGAGCAGGTCAAAGAACTGCTCTCCGCAAGCATCCTGCGGGAAGTTAAATACCAGACTTGGTTATCAAACCTAGTCATGGTAGAAAAAGCAACCGGGGGCTGGCGCATGTGTGTGGACTACAAAGACCTCAACAAAGTGATGTGGGCAAAATGCAACATATAAATTACATCAAATGTGGCATAAAACTAACTCTTTTTTAGTACTAATGTTGGAAAATGTGTGTTTTTGTCTTCCTTTTGTATTTTCAGGATTAAATGAGCTCAAATGAACAAAAGAACATGCCTCGTGCTCAGAAGGCTGAACACGCCCCGTGCTCAATGAGCACGGGGGCTTGCCCAAGTGTCTGCAGAAAAGACAAAGTTGCAGAAGCTTCTATCACCCACCACGGGGGCGTGTCCAGCGGACGCGAGGCCGTGGTCAACTCTAAGATTCGCAAAATCTAGGAACATCTTGATAGTACAGATACGCTTCTGCACACGGGGTCGTGCCCAGCGGACACGGGGGCGTGGTCAACTAATGCAGACAAACTGCAATTAATAAAGAAAGAGAAGATGGGTGGACACGGGGTCGTGCCCAATGGACACGGGGCCGTGTCCGGGCTTCTGTACAGGCTATAAATAAGGGTGCTTGGCTCATTTGCAAACCATCCCTTGGCAAACCACCTCTCTCACACTTCACCCACCCATCACCACCATCACAACCCACATCCACCACCATCATCCATCATAGAGTGTGTGAGTAGTCTCGGGATCCAAGATTGATTGTAAGAGTTCTTGACATTCAAAGGCCATGTTTGCCTAAGTCTCTTACATCACTTGATGAAGACAAGTGTCTAGTGTAATACTTTTTTATTTTTAATCTTTTTGCACTTTTTATTTGGTTATGTATTAATGACTTTAATAACTAGTTTCTTATGTTGAAGGTGAGTCTTCCTTATCATTTGTCCGTGGTGTCTTGGCATTATTTTACTGTCTATATAAAATAAAAGATATTCACCATTCATATCTCCACTGTAACACCCCGTGTTTTCGAGAAGTCAAAGTCAAAGTCAAGGTCAAAGTCAACGACCGATTTCGAGCTACTTGACTTGTAGTAGATTTCTTTCGTATGTTTATTTTAGTTGTATTATGTGGAGTAAGTGTCAATAGTTACAATAATCGACGTATGTTGCTCGCAATCTAATCGACTTACGACTATGAACTATAGGAAGTAAAAACGCGATAACGTTAACTAAGCGATAATCAAACTATGTTAATCGAATCGACATCAAATCGCAACTCGAAGTTATTGTTATACGAGTGTGTGTGCCTTATGTGTTACTTGTGCATGATCATTTATGTTATGTGTGGTATTCAATCGAAACGCAATTGAACTCGAAATGCAATCGAACTCAATCGACATCGAACTCGAATCACAATCGAACTATGATAATTAGTGGAGATGGGATAGTGCGAGATATGAGTGGTTGGGATTAAAAGTAATTTGAATAGGAAACTCCATCGCATTCGCATCACTCGCAATCGAAATCGAATCAGCAAAAATCGTCGCGTCGAACACACGAACCAAGTGCCATCCGGCCAGATAGCCATCCGACCGGGCTGCCACTTGGTCATGGTGTCAAGATGACATCCGACCGAGATGACATCCGATCAGATAGTCATCCGGGCGGGGTGCCATCCGACCGACCCACACTTTCCCCTTTTGGAATCCTATAAATACCCGTGTCACTCTCAAACTTTCTACTTTTGGAAACTCTCTGACCGACCTGCTCGTATTCCTCACCTTCTCTTCGATGTCTCTCGATTCCGGTAAGATCTCACCCTAAATCTTGTACTTTCTTGATCTACACGCACTCCTACACCTTTCTATCTTTTGAATCTTAACTTTTAACCGTGAAATCACTAGATTTGAGGTGTTCTAGGATGATGTCATCTTGAGTTCTTAAAGAACTTCATGTTTTGGCCTCAATCCACCAAGAACAACTTATATCTAACCGATTTCCACACAAATAAACAAAGATCTCACACAGATCTAAACACATTCACGGTGAAAAAGGATTGAAAGATGGTTTCTAACTTTCTTTCAACTCTTTTACACTCAATGCACTCAAAACCGATAGAATCGGGTCCTGTTTTAATCTCCTGCTTATTCTTAGTGTTGTGCTAGCTCAAGATCTGGATTCTACTCACGAGACCACAGATTCCAGGTTAAACGGGAACAACCATCTTGAACCGGTTAACTGGCCGAACTAGGGTGATTCCTGGTCGATCAGGTCACTGGGGTCTAGATGGGATTCTGTTGGTTAACACATTGTTAAAACGTCTCGATAAAACTACAAACAAACAAAACGACCAAGTGTAAGACGGACTGAGCAACCGAGACGGAGTGCTATCCGACCAGACTACCGTCCGAGCGGATAAGCCACCCGAACGGATTGCCATCCGAACAGATCACACCTTGGGTCCCACACTTAATCAACTTTATCTGAAGTTTGAGTATTGAACGAATTGCCGTCCGACCGGACTACCATCCGACCGGATTACTCTTCGGATCATGAGATACTAGGACTTTAAAGACTTAAACAATTTTCAACATGTTCATTAACAGGGTTGCCACCCGGTCGGATGGACATCCGACCGAGTGAATCTTCTGCTGTGAATTTGTTCCCATAAGTAATCTTATCACTAGAGTCGCCGTCCGACCGGACTACCGTCCGACCGGATGACCATCCGAACGGATTGTCATCCGCACGACTGACCGTCCGATCGACCGACTTGAATGATAGATATACTTCAATGTTTTCAAAATGCTACAACGAAAACTTCAAAGGACAAGCCATCATACACAAACACATCAAAGGAAGAAACAATCCACTCGAATAGTCATCCGACCGGACAACCTGTCCAACCGGATGACCATTCGAACGGATTGTCATCCGCACGAATAAGCCGTCCGATCAGATTACCATCCGACGGAACTGTTGTCCGAGCCACTGACACATTACATCGTTTTACGCGCCACTTATCGTTATGCTATCAAACTATTCAGGCTAACCCTACTCGCTAAGCGCTCCCTTCAATCCATTCATCGCTGTGAGTATACTCGATCCCTTTTTGCCTTATGCACTTTTGGGTGTTACATACGTTACGAATATTCAAAACACAACAAACACACTACTCAATACTATTTGAACGCTAACCGTTAATGCATGTTATACGTGGCTTATGAATACTTGTTTGTTATGTTTACACATGGAATGCTGTCTACCTGCCTTAGCAACGATAGTACTATAGTTTGGACTCAGCACCTGTTCGCAGGGGTTGTTAAGGACATTTACTTGCACGGATTACGGTGGTAATCATGTATTGCGAACTGCCCCTGGCAGTCAACCCGCAGTCATTGGTATCGATGAGTCTATGTCGATAACTAACGTGCTTCATTTCACTATGTGTACGTGCTGGTTATGCGTAAACGAATTTGAACTCTATATGCTATTATCAAACTTGTATGCTCACCTTTACATTATATGTATTGACTTTATTTTAACGTATGTGACAGGTGCTTAGGATGCACATCTGGTAGGAAATCGAAGCTAGAATAAAGCTCTAGAGGCCAACAAATAGTTGTCTGTACAAATTGAATCAGGGGTCTCTAGAAGCAGATAAACAATTGCTCTATTTGAAAATCTGAGTTGTCGGAATAGACTATTTGCCTAGATTTTGTCTATAATAATTTGTTTACCTTTTGAGACATGGTATGGGACATGTTACTTTTAAATTGATTGGTAATGATAATTGTTATAGAAACTTCTGGACAATCTGTTTCGCTCAGTGCCATGCCCCGATGTTTCCGCCATCGGTTGGGGTGGGACAGATTGGTATCAGAGCCATAACTATAGGGAATTAGGCAAGGCATGACCTAGTCCGGGTCGATGTCTTAGAGACCTAGTCTATAGTTAGGAACTGACAGACCGACTTGTGCATATCCGTTAGGGATTATGTATGAGCCTGCTATTTCTCGATACTCTCGCTTACTCTACACTATCACTACACTCGAATTTTCAACTATGAAAGAATAACTAAGTCAAGATTAGGTGTGAAAACCGCAAACTCTAGACTGAAATTGCTAATAGACCTGTATTTTATCTACAAACGAGGAGAATTATGCCAAATCAGGAGTGAAATCCGTATTTTGATGAATAATCTCCTCTATTTTATCAAAATAGGAGCGAAGTTGTTAAGCTAGGGGTGAAACCCTAACCTTGACGACTTGTTCCGCCCAGTTTACAAAACTCTTACCAAAGCCTCGACGGACTCCAACGACCTGAAGTCACGATATGAGCAACGGGATGCGTGCCCAACGCCCAAGAATCGAGGCAAAGGCACTGCCCGGTAGGTCAAATGTGCACAACAAGTCCTTGTGAATAGTCGCACCACTTTGGTTAGTCGATGTCTAATAGCCGCAGGCGATCTATCTCTCGATTTTCATGTGTTTCAATTCTGAGCCCGCAACTGCCGACTCTGATGATTCGTCGATTTTATGTGCTTGTATGTGTGTTTACCTGTTTATGTGTTTAAATTTTGGAGATTTACTCGATTTTTGCTTTAACTTCAATCGACACGCACGACTCGCGCTGCATCTCTACCTCAAAACGTTAACAAATCGCTAAACTATAGACGACCTTATGCTATTTTATACCCCCGTGTCCCTCTATGCATCTTGTGAATTCATGCTTATGTGTTTTTGTGTTTATATGAATCTGTGATTATGTGTTTACGTGTTTGTGCGGTACATGTTACATTGCCTGTTCCTAGGCTTTAGTAAGTAGTAGACGTGTAAGGTGAGATTCGATTATGATGTGTTGAGTCCTGTGACGATGTCTATTGCAGACAATGTCATCTAGATCCCGTCACACACCACTTTCTTGTCAAGAAAAGAGAGACAAACGTCTTGCTGCTATCATCGCTAAACAAGTACAAAAGCCGTGAGTGATGTCTACGAGAACGTCAGCAAATCATCTGAGGAGTCAAGAACTGAAGCTCCTAAAGCTACTACCAAAGCTCCCTTCAACTTCAAACAGTTCAAGTCTTGTGGGCCAAAGGAATTCACTGGCGAGGAAGGCCCTACAGCGTTGTTCCAATGGTTTGATTCCATTGAGGTCACTCTGCGACAGAGCGGTTACCCCGACGACCTCCGCACTCTGAATGCTGCCGGCGTCTTCCAGTCCCGCGCATTAGACTGGTGGACGGCTGAGAGAAACAAGCGGGGAAACGATGCAGCCTACGGTTTGTCGTGGGATGAACTCAAGGAGGTCATGCTGGAAGAATTCTGCCCTCCTCATGAGCGCCAAAAGTTAGAAGATGAATTCTGGCACATAAAGCAGAAGGAAGGAGAAAATGTTGCACTCACTACTCGTTTCAAACAGCTCAGCATCATCTGCCCTGACCAAGTCAAGACCTCAGACATGGCAATCAAGAAATATATCCGAGCCCTGCCTGACTGTGTTGCAGATTTCGTGCAAGCGGCTAAGTCTAAGACGATCGAAGAGACTTATCTACTGGCCGCTGAAATCAACGACAAGCGGGTCAAGGCTGGTGTCTGGGATAAAACTCCAAAGCAACTGCATCAAGCTACCACCGCCGCACCAACTGCTGAAACCACCACCTCATCGAGCAACAAGATGAAGAACAAGAGAAAGAACAGCTCCAGCAACAAGAACTGTGCGATCACTGCTACACCGATACAAGTTGTACCAGCCCAACAGCGTCAAGTAGCGGCGCTGATGTGTGTAAAATGCAACATATAAATTACATCAAATGAGGCATAAAACTAACCCTTTTTAAGTACTAATATTGGAAAAAGAGTGTTTTTGTCTTCCTTTTGTATTTTCAGGATTAAATGAGCTCAAAAACACAAAAGAAGCAAAAAGACAGCTAAATCCAACATAAATACAAGAAAAGGAACATAAGTGGATTGCCCGACCCCTCAACGGCATCTTCCCAAGCAAAATAGAGAAGGCAGAAGACTGAACACGCCCCGTGCTCAGCCAGCACGGGGCCGTGCCCAAGAAGCAGCAGAAAAGACAAACCTATAGAAGCTTCCATTGCCCACCACGGGCCGTGTCCAGCGAACACGGGGGCGTGTCGAAAGTACAGCAGGCGCATTAATTGTAATTGTGAATTACAATTAATGAAGAGAGAGATTGTCAGACAGGCACGGGGCCATGCCCAGCGGACACGGGGCCGTGCCCAGCCCTCTGTTCAGCCTATAAATATGAGTGCTTGGTTTCATTTCAACTCATCCCTTGGCACACCACCTCTCTCACACTTCACCCACCACCCACCACCATCACAACACCATCATCCACCACCATCATCCATTGTCCATCATAGAGTGTGTGAGTCGTCTCGGGATCCAAGATTGATCGTAAGAGTTCTTAACAATCAAGGCCATGTTTGCCTAAGTCTCTTACATCACTTGGTGAAGACAAAGTGTCTAGTATAATACTTTTTATTTCTAATCTTTTGCACTTTTTATTTGGTTTTGTATTAATGACTTTAATAACTAGTTACTTATGTTGAAGGTGATCTTTCCTTATCGTTTGTCTGTGGTGTCTTGGCATTATTTTAACGTCTATATAAAATAAAGGATTTTCACCATTCATATCTCCACGGTCTATATGGAGGTGTGTTGGCTACCTGGTCGGGGGTTAAGGGAACGGTTTGGTAAAGGTCTTGCCATTGTTCAGCATTTAGAGGTCCTGCAATGGACCTGGGTCAAATTTAGTAGGACCTCCTTCAATGCTTCACGGTATTGGATGGCGGGGGTCCAAACTCTTTGATCCCCTCATAAGTTAACTACTATTAATACTATAACCCGGCTATTTAGGACTGTATCCCTGCTGACTCAGACTACTTAGCCGAGGGTAACGTCACCGCCAAAAGCGGGGCCTACCATAATACTGCATTAATAACTTAATTCATTATCTTCCAATAATCCACCCTTTTAGGATTGTATCCTTGCTGACTCAAACTACTGGGGTGAGGGTAACGTCACCTTCAAAAGAGGGGCCTACTACAATAACTAAGATAATCTCTTAATTATGTGCAAAAGTGCGGAAATAATCAAAGGTTATACTAGATACGAGTCGGAACCAAGTGATTCATCTTGTCTATCTGTTTTTCTTTTATTTTTATTTTCAGCATTTTAGTTATTTTTTATTTTTCTTAGTTTAAAACCTTTTTCTAAACTTTTTATTTTGATTAGACGTTGAGGATAAACCGGTACTAAAAGCTCTTGTGTCCTTGGACGACCTCGGTATCTTACCAACGCTATACTACGCTCACGATGGGTGCACTTGCCCATATGTGTGTTTAGTGTTAGTAAAATATCGTGTTTTATAAATTTAAAACTTGGCTAAAATAAGTGTTAAAGGGGCTTAAAATATACACCTAATAAATATAACACTTTCACGCACATCAGGCGCCTGTGGCAAATGCACCGCCTGCTAAGCGTGCATACACTAGGCCACACCCACTTTGCCCTACTTGCACCTACCATCACCCGACTGCCGTCGCTTGCCGGTTCTGTGCTCATTGAAATATGTACGACCATTTCACTACCAACTGCTGTGCTCGACAAGCTCCTGCTCATCAAGCTCTACTCACCGCCCCTCAGGGTCAACAAGCTCCTCCGGCACCCGCGGTCAACACCAGAGCCTGCTTCGCATGTGGCGATCCTAACCATTTCGCCAACATGTGCCCAAACAGGGTTGTGAAGCAAGAGCCCCAGCAGCAGCCTCAGCAGCAGCTGCAACACCAGCAGCAACAGCAACAAGCAGCACGCGCACGGACTTTCAACATCAACGTGCGTCAAGCCTAAGCCGACAACAACGTGGTTAATGATACGTTCCTTGTGAATGGTATTTATGCTTCGTGTTTATTTGGTACTGGAGCCGATAATTGCTTTGTGTCATTTGAATTCGAAAAGCTCCTTAGTCGTAAGCGCCCCCAACTCTCCTTGACGTTTGATGTTGAAGTCGCTACCGGAAGAACCGTCGCCGTAAACTCTGTACTTCGTGATTGTACCCTTGAGCTCAACAATCACATCTTCCCAATCGACCTCATTCTAATGCAACTCGGAAGTTTTGATGTCATAATAGGCATGGACTTTCTTCGCGAAAACCACGCTGAAGTTGTGTTCTTCGACAAGATGATTCGATTCCCGCTCGCGAATGGTGATCTATTGTGCGTTTACGGTGAAACTACTCCGAAAGGTCTCAAGCTCATGTCGTGTGTCCAAGCTAGCAAGTATCTCCGCAAGGAATACAGAGCTTTCTTGGCTAACATTGTAGTAGCGGAGAAGGAAAAGAAAGAGAAGAAGGAAGTGAAAGACGTTCCTGTGGTTCGAGAATTTCCTAATGTTTTTCCAGAGGATCTTCCCGGGCTACCGCCAAGTCGTGATATCGACTTTCGTATCAACCTCATTCCTAGAGCCAACCCTATTGCCAAAGCTCCCTACCGACTCGTGCCGTCCCAAATGCGTGAACTTTCAAACCAACTCCAGGAATTACTTGAGAAAGGCTTCATTCGCCCGAGCACCTCTCCTTGGGGCGCGCCACTCCTTATTGTCAAAAAGAAGGATGGGTCATTCCGGATGTGCATCGACTATCGGGAATTGAATAAGTTAACTATCAAGAACCGCTATCCCCTACCTCGCATCGACGATTTGTTTGATCAGCTACAACGTGCTACGTGCTTCTCGAAGATCGATCTATGCTCAGGTTATCACCAACTACGTATTCAAGAGGAGGATATACCCAAAACCGCGTATCGCACTCGATACGGCCACTACGAATTCGTTGTTATGCCTTTTGGTTTAACCAACGCACCCGCGGTTTTCATGGATCTGATGAATTGCGTGTGTAAACCATATCTCGACCGTTTCGTCATTGTATTCATCGACGATTTCTTGATCTATTCTAAATCGAAAACCGAACACGCGCAACATCTACGGTTGGTTCTCAAGCTACTCCAGGGGAACCAACTCTATGCAAAGTTCTCCAAGTGTGAATTCTGGTTGGAGGAAGTTCAGTTCCTGTGTCACATTGTAAATAGTCAAGGTATTCACGTCGATCCTGCGAAGATTGAAGCCGTTAAGAGTTGGATTACACCTAAGAACCCATCTGAAGTCCGTTCTTTTCTCAGATTAGCGGGCTATTATCGACGATTTATCAAAGGATTCTCAAAGATCGCTGTGCCGCTTACCGCTCTCACGCATAAAGACAAGCCTTTTGTTTGGGGAACTGAACAAAAGTCTACATTTCGAACCCTCAAGCACATGCTTTGCAATGCTCCTGTTCTCACATTGCCCGACGGAAACGACGATTTCATTGTCTACTGTGATGCTTCCAACCTCGGTCTCGGTTGTGTCCTTATGCAGCGGGACAAGGTTATAGCTTATGCATCTCGTCAGCTCAAAATCCACGAGAAGAACTATACAACCCATGATCTCGAGCTAGGCACAGTTGTTTTTGCGTTAAAGATTTGGCGACACTACCTGTATGGTACCAAGTGTACGATCTTCACCGATCATAGGAGCCTACAACATATCTTTAATCAGAAGGAACTTAATATGCGTCAACGCCGATGGGTAGAACTTCTCAACTACTACGACTGTGAGATTCCTTATCACCCAGGCAAAGCAAATGTTGTTGCCGACGCACTCAGCAGACGGAGCTATTTGCTTAGCACTCGTAATGTTCAAGCCCAACACGATCTCGAAACCCTCATTCGCGAAGCTCAACATGCATGTTTTAACGAACGCACCCTGAAGAAGGAAAGAATCTACCACGATGGAGCCCAGCATGTGAACAACTCGAATGGGATATTCCACTTTCTGGACCGAATATGGATCCCTAAACGGACCGATTTGCGATAGATTCTGATGGACGAAGCCCACAAATCCTGGTATTCTATTCATCCTGGTGCCGACAAAATGTACTAGGATCTTCGCTATAAGTACTGGTGGCCGGGCATGAAAAGTGATATTGCTCTCTATGTTGGAAAATGCCTGACCTATGCAAGAGTCAAGGCTGAACATCAAAGACCCTTTGGCTTACTCAAACAACCACCGATCCCTATGTGGAAGTGGGAGAGTATAGCTATGGACTTTATAACAAAGCTTCCGCACACGTCATTAGGTCACGACAGCATTTGGGTTGTGGTTGACCGTTTGACTAAATCAGATCACTTTTTGCCAATACGGGAAGACTACAAGGTAGAACGATTAGCCCGAATCTACACCGACGAGATCATTTGTAATCATGGGATGCCTCGCGACATCATCTCTGATCGTGATGCTCGGTTTACCTCGCGACTGTGGGAAACGTTTCAAACGGCACTCGGTACATCGCTCAATCTAAGTACCGCTTTCCACCCTCAAGCCGACGGTCAGACTGAAAGAACGATTCGTACTCTTGAAGACATGCTACGTTCGTGTGTCATAGACTTCGGTGGTAATTGGGATAAATACCTACCGTTAGTCGAATTCTCATATAACAACAGTTATCATTCCAGCATTCAAATGGCACCATTCGAGGCTTTATACGGAAGAAGATGTCGATCGCCTATTGTGTGGCACGAGATCGGTCACTCGCAATTAACCGGTCCTGAGCTATTACAAGAAACGACAGACAAAATTTTCCAAATTCGAGACAACCTGGTAAAAGCTCGGAATCGACAGAAAAGTTATGCCGATAGACGACGCAAGCCCCTTGAATTTGACGTTGGTGACTACGTACTCCTAAAGGTATCACCTTGGAAGGGTTTGGTCCGATTCGGTAAGAAAGGAAAGCTCGCGCCTCGATATGTTGGACCTTTTAAGATTCTGAAAAGGATCGGAAAAGTCGCCTACAGACTCGAACTACCGGAGGAACTTAGTAACGTCCACCCGACTTTCCACGTGTCAAACCTCCGAAAGTGCCTGGCCGACCACGACTTACATGTTCCACTCGATGACCTTCAGGTGAACGAAACATTACACTTCATGGAAAAGCCTGTCGAAATCATAGATCGCCAAACCAAGCAGCTCAGACGCTCTCGCATTCCTATTGTGAAAGTCCGATGGGAAGGCAAACGAGGCGCAGAGTTCACTTGGGAACTCGAAAGCGACATGAAGGTGAAGTACCCACAGTTGTTCTAGAGAGTGAAAGCCTAGAGAGTGAAAGTCTAGAAAGAGAAAAGTGATTCACGGTGTTGTACAACTTTCAGCCTAATTTCGGGAAGAAATTCCCTAAACAAGGGGAGGCTGTAACACCCCGTGTTTTCGAGAAGTCAAAGTCAAGGTCAAAGTCAACGACCGATTTCGCGCGACTTGACTTGTAGTAGATTTCTTTCGTATGTTTATTTTAGTTGTATTATGTGGAGTAAGTGTCAATAATTACAATAATCGACGTATGTTGCTCGCAATCTAATCGACTTACGACTGTGAACTATAGGAAGTAACAACGCGATAAAGTTAACTAAGCGATAATCAAACTATGCTAATCGAATCGACATCAAATCGCAACTCGAAGTTATTGTTATACGTGTGTGTGCGCCTTATGTGTTACTTGTGCATGATCATTTATGTTATGTGTGGTATTCAATCGAAACGCAATCGAACTCGAAATGCAATCGAACTCAATCGACATTGAACTCGAATCACAATCGAACTATGATAATTAGTGGAGAAGGGATAGTGCGAGATATGAGTGGTTGGGATTAAAAGTAATTCTAATAGGAAACTCCATCGCATTCGCATCACTCGCAATCGAAATCGAATCAGCAAAAATCGTCGCGTCGAACACACGAACCAAGTGCCATCCGGCCGGATAGCCATCCGACCGGGCTGCCACTTGGTCATGGTGTCAAGATGACATCCGACCGAGATGACATCCGATCGGATAGTCATCCGAGCGGGGTGCCATCCGACCGACCCACACTTTCCCCTTTTGAAATCCTATAAATACCCGTGTCACTCTCAAACTTTCTACTTTTGGAAACCTCTGACCGACCAGCTCGTATTCCTCACCTTTTCTTCGATTTCTCTCGATTCCGGTAAGATCTCACCCTAAATCTTGTACTTTCTTGATCTAGACGCACTCATACACCTTTCTATCTTTTGAATCTTAACTTTTAACCGTGAAATCACTAGATTTGAGGTGTTCTAGAATGATGTCATCATGAGTTCTTGAAGAACTTCACGTTTTGGCCTCAATCCACCAAGAACAACTTAGATCTAACTGATTTCCACACAAATAAACAAAGATCTCACACAGATCTAAACACATTCACGGTGAAAAAGGATTGAAAGATATTTTCTAACTTTCTTTCAACTCTTTTACACTCAATGCACTCAGAACCGATAGAATCGGGTCTTGTTTTAGTCTCCTGCTTATTCTTAGTGTTGTGCTAGCTCAAGATCTGGATTCTACTCATGAGACCACAGATTTCGGGTTAAACGGGAACAACCGTCTTGAACCAGTTAACTGGCCGAACTAGGGTGATTCCTGGTCGATCAGGTCACTGAGGTCAAGATGGGATTCTGTTGGTTAACACAATGTCAAAACGTCTCGATAAAACTACAAACAAACAAAACGACTAAGAGTAAGACGGACGGAGCAACCGAGATGGAGTGCTATCCGATCGGACTACCGTCCGAGCGGATAAGCCACCCGAACGGATTGCCATCCGAACGGATCACACCTTGGGTCCCACACTTAATCAACTTTATCTGAAGTTTGAGTATTGAACGAATTGCCGTCCGACCGGACTACCATCTGACCGGATTACTCTTCGGATCATGAGATACTAGGACTTTAAAGGGTTGCCACCCGGTCGGATGGACATCCGACCGAGTGACTCTTCTGCTGTGAATTTGTTCCCATAAGTAATCTTATCACTAGAGTCGCCGTCCGACCGGATGACCATCCGAACGGATTGTCATCCGCACAACTGACCGTCCGATCGACCGACTTGAAGGATAGAGATACTTCAATGTTTTCAAAATGCTACAACGAAAACTTCAAAGGACAAGCCATCATACACAAACACATCAAAAGAAGAAACAATCCACTCGAATAGTTATCCGACCGGACAACCTGTCCGATCGGATGACCATCCGACCAAACTGATGTCCGAGCCACTGACACATTACATCGTTTTACGCGCCACTTATTGTTATGCTATCAAACTATTCAGGCTAAATCTACGCGCTAAGGCTCCCTTCAATCCATTCATCGCTGTGAGTATACTCGATACCTTTTTGCCTTATGGACTTTTAGGTGTTACATACGTTACGAATATTCAAAACACAACAAACACACTACGCAATACTATTTGAACGCTAACCGTTAATGCATGTTAAACGTGGCTTATGAATGCTTGTTTGTTATGTTTACACATGGAATGCTGTCTACCTGCCTTAGCAATGATAGTACTATAGTTTGGACTCAGCTCCTGTTCGCAGGGGTTGTTAAGGACATTTACTTACATGGAATACGGTGGTAATCATGTATTGAGAACTTCCCCTGGCAGTCAACCCGCAGTCATTGGTATCGATGGGTCTATTTCGATAACTAACGTGCTTTATTTCACTATGTGTACGTGCTGGTTATGCGTAAACGAATTCGAACTCTATATGCTATTATCAAACTTGTATGCTCACCTTTACATTATATGTATTGACTTTATTTTAACGTATGTGACAGGTGCTTAGGATGCACATCTGGTTGGAAATCGAAGCTAGAATAAGGCTCTAGAGGCCAACAAATAGTTGTCTGTACAAATTGAATCAGGGGTCTCTAGAAGCAGATAAACAATTGCTCTATTTGAAAATCTGAGTTGTCGGAATAGACTATTTGCCTAGATTTTGTCTGTAATAATTTGTTTACCTTTTGACACATGGTATGTGACATGTTACTTTTAAATTGATTGGTAATGATAATTGTTATGGAAACTTCTGGACAATCTGTTTCGCTCATTGCCATGCCCCGATGTTTCCGCCATCGGTTGGGGTGTGACATCCACGGTCTATATGGAGATATGTTGGCTACCTGGTCGGGGGTTAAGGGAATGGTTTGGTAAGAGTCTTGCCTTGTTCAGTGTATAGATCTTGCAAGGACCTGGGTCAACTTTAGTAGGACCTCCTTCAATACCCACTGGTATTGGATGGCGGGGATCCGAACTCCTTGATCCCCTCACATATAAACTACTATTAATACTTTAACCCGACTATTTAGGATTGTATCCCTGCTGACTCAAACTACTTAGCCGAGGGTAATGTCACCATCAAAAGAGGGGCCTACCACATTACGCATTAATAACTTAATTAATTATCTTTCAATAATCCAACCCTTAAAATTGTATCATTGCTGACTAAAACTACTGGGTTGAGGGTAACGTCACCTTCAAAAGAGGGGCCTACTACTATAACTAAGATAATCTCTTAAAAAGTGCAAAAGTGCGGAAATAATCAAAGGTTACACGCAGATACAGAGTCTGAACACGGGGTCGTGCTGCATTTTTTTATATAAAACACCCAGATACAGAGTCTGAACACGTGGTCGTGCTCACTGAACACGCCCCCGTGCTGCACAAAACCAGTCACTTTAATTCAAACGCCCAGATACAGATCCTGAACACGGGCCGTGTCCACTGAACACGGGGCTAGTCCAGCCTATGTTTCTGTTTTTATTTTTGTTTTCTGGTCTCGAGACTCTGTTGTGGTCTGCTGCGTGATTCTTGTGGATCAATACTCAGGAGGCTACAACTACACCTATGAGGAGGGTGATTATAGGGAAGACTATTGCACCATTTGTGGTGACCCGCACTCGGTTCAATATTGTGACTTATTTCAACCATCCACTTCATACACCTACTATGAGGAGCCCAGGTACGAGCCATAGACTTCATACACATCCTATGAAGACCAAAGGTATGAACTTTCTCCCTCATACTCATATTTTGATAAACCAAGGTATGAGCCTTCATACTCATACTTTGAGGAACCAAGATATGAGCCACCACCTTCATATGCTTATTATGAGGAACCATGGCGTGAACAACCCACCTCATATAAGTATTATGAAGAACAAAATTACGACCCTTATCCATCATATACTTACAATGAAGAACAATGGTGTGAACCATCTACTTCCAATGAGTATTATGAGGAACAAAGGATCGAACATCCGGATTCAAGCTATGAGGATCCCGATCCTTACTCTATCACCGACATAGCCGATAGGATAATAGAAACAATTAAAACTATCGAACGTTGCATACTAGAATCTCGCGCTAGGGAAGAGGAGTCCTTCGCATGAGAAGAATTAAATAAAAAAGAGATAGTTGAAAATGTAAAAATGGAAGAACAAGTAAGTGAAAAACCGACACATGAGTTAAACAACGAAAAGGGTGAGTCCGAATTCAAGAAGAGTCTAATTTTGAAGAAATTAATCTCTTGTCACATTCTTTCGAAAATCATTGTTTAGTACCCACACAATGCTAAGTTTTTAAAAGAGATAAACACTAACACTAAAATTGACGAAACGGTAAGCATTAAGTTAACAAATGATCAAACTTCGCTAATAAAAGAAGACCCATTTGAAATCAACATTACACCGGTTCCATGTTTTTTTCAAAACTCCTTTATAAGTAATATCACAATTGATAAAGATCTTTGTGTTAATATAATGCCAAACTACATTTTCGAAAAATTAAGTATTAGTGATTTTTCTCCACTTCAAATACCCATTTTTCTATCCAATCGGAAAGTAATAAAATCAATCGGTGTAGTTGAGGATGTCTTGGTTCAAACAAATCAAACGGTAATCCCAACCGACTTTGTCATCCTTGATGACGCTCCTCTTGTCACACCCCAACCGATGGCGGAAACATCGGGATGAGACGAACAAATCGCTCAAAAGCATCATAACACTAATTGTGGCAATATAGATTAAATCAAATTTCATAAATGACTAAATTCAAATACATTTGTTCAAATAAAGACAAATTGCAACAAAAATGGTTTTTATTAAAATGGGTATCTAGTCCATCCTAACTTGATTCCTTCATCATCTTGACTATCAACATTGGTTACGTATGGAGATTTCTTGAAATAATGCAGGAGTAAAGATGAAGAATTCCAATAGAACGAACGTAATGGTTATCGTTTATAATTTATTGGTTTAAAGTAAATAACCTAATATTTATCGTTTATAATTTAATTACATTTTTTTAAATGATTAGAGTAAAATTATAAACTAATCTCCTTAATATTTATAAAAACAGAAATTATCATAAACCACCTCTTGGTAGATTTCATCATTGAACTCGTAACATTAGGGCTGTAAACGAACCGAACGTTCAGCGAACAGTTCGTGAACCGTTCGGTGGGAAGTTCGTTTATGTTCGTTCGTTTAATAAATGAACGAACATGAACAAGAAATTTCGTTCGATTAGTTAAATGAACGAACATGAACAGAGGTCTCGTTCGTTCGATTGTGTTCGTGAACGTTCGGTAAGGTGTTCGTGAACGTGTTTGTGAACATTCGTTGGTTTGCATTCGTTTATATTCGTATGTTTGTGTTTTAATTGAAGATCTTTGGACTTTCTTATATTTTATTTGTTCTTTTTTTATTATTAAACTTTTATTTATTTTATTACCCTAACAATTAAACTAGGAAACCCACTTTCACCTTGTTTATGCATCATTTCCCTTTCATTTCTCATTACTTACATCGGCGAATACGACCTCCGTTCCACAATAAGGGATTCAAGTTCGAGTGCTACTCTCTAGGCCATCTATCTTTATCCTTCGTCGTGTGCGCCAAATTTATTTGTGTTCGTGAACCGTTCGCGAACACACTCATTTCTTTAATGAACGAACACGAACATAAAATCTCGTTCGGTAAGTGTTCATGAACCGTTCATGAACACATTTATTTCCTTAACGAACGAACACGAACAAAGTCTTGTTCGTGTTCGTTCGGTTCGTTTACAGCCTTACATAACATGATAAAAAGAATATAACAACTATTTTGAATTACGGAATTCCACTTAAAAGTATTGGATATGTGGTATTAATATTTAAAAGTGATTAATAAAACAAAATAATGATTTTTAAACTACATTTTTAGAACAAAAGAATCCATATTTAGAAATCATAAATTTATCTTATTAAGATCTTATCTTATAAAAGAATTAGGATAAGTCATTATAAATAAATCTTGTTTTATAATTAACTCTTAATTTAAAACTCAGATAATAAAATAAAAGAACCAAAAAAAAAAAGATAAATGAAACAGGGTCTGCCGGGTTCGAACCCGCGACCACGGTCACATTTACATATCTCTTGATAACTACAAGTCAACAGCAATTTGTGTAGTTTTTGTATTTTAAATTCCTTTATGCTGATACTGATGGTTCTCATTCTCAGGTTATATGAGAAACAAAAAGGAAATGACCAGCGATTATGTAAGGGCCGTGTTTTGAACTCGTGACCTCCTGTGTATGTTACACGCACCAAACCACTAAGCTGGATTCAATTTTTGTGTTTGATTAAGAGTTTTATCAGTTTTAAATCATATCATCTTGTCATCTTCTTCCTTATAAAAGCATAATATGTAACTGTTAGTTGTGAAACATATATATATTGTTGTTTGATCAATAATATCGAACAGAGTATTCAATCTTTCAACAATGTTTCAAAGAGGCATTAGAGAGATGATAAAAAGGTATACCGAACCGAAACGTGTTGCGTTGTGAACTCCGATGTGCCGTGGTCTCGTAATGTCTTCCCGAGCTCCGGTGAGTTTGGTATTCTGGCGAGAGAGAGAGTAAAACAGTGAGAGATATTAGAAAGTGTGAGAGGGTGTCGAGTTGGGGTGGTGTCGAGATGCCGTATAGAACCGTGATGATGGTTCGGTTTTATAGTGTTCGCGAGTCTTGTAAATATGGAAAAAGGTTGTGATTGATTCGTATGCAAGTATGGTGAAGAACCAAAGAATCGAGTTTAGGCCGGAGCCTGTAAACGAGGGTTTGGGTCTTGTAAAAGAGCTTGAGGAACAGTCCTGCAAAACAGAAAACTGTTAGGCTCGCCGCAGAGATGGGAGGGTCCCTCTGCGACCACCCTCCGGCGTGAGGATAAGTATTGGTAGAGAGAGAAAGTAGAGAGAGAAAGTAAGGACGGAGGTTCAGAAAATCGTACTTGGCTTTGTACTTGATGGGGTATTTATAATAGTCAACTGAGATGACGTCATTCGTCCAGACGCACTTGAATGGAGGTTCGTCTTCGGAGGCACTTGATATGGAATGGACATGTTTCAGACGTCCGTTTCAAGTGGAGTTTGGTTCGTCCCAAGGATCATGTCCGGCCTCGGACATGTATCTTCATATGGAAACAATATATTTCAATCACAAAAGAAAACGCGGAATTATGAATCAATCGGACTAAATAAGGAAGCTAAATCACGCGTGAAGAATTTTGGAATGTTTGGCTGTCACGTAGCTGGGTTTCAGCGGCAAAAAGCTTGTTCAAACATCCTTCCAGATTCGGCTTAAGTGATATACGCGTGGGATTATACTGCCAAAAGCGACAACTGGTGGAATGGTTTGATGTTTGTGTTCAGAGTCTGTGTGCCCGGGTTCGACTCCCGCGGTTCACCTCTTTTTCTTTTCAATTTTAAAGTTTAATAAATTGCAAAAGACCCCCTTAACTATTGAAGACTTAATAACTAGAAGGGTTAACTTGGTTAGTTTATGTTACTTTAAATGACTAACTAGGTTATTTTATAGAAATAAAAAGAATAAAACTTTTAATTTTAAAGTTTATTAATTTAATTAATTAAACAATTAAAAAAGTTAACCATATTTAATAACGGATTAAATGAACGATAAATCCTTCAACAATTATTTATTTCGTGAAAAATTCCCAAGTTTCAAGGATTAGGATCCAGAATTTTAAAACGGGTCGGATATTGGGATTCCAATTTGACGGATGTTACACCTCTAGTATTGGGACGACCTTTTGTAAAAACCCACGAATCTTTGAAAAACCGGAAGTACAACAATCTATCTATTCAATTAGGGGCATTTAAAAGAAGTGTCGATCTTGAGCGTTCAATGAAGTATCCAATCGGCAATAATGACCCCCTAATTGAAGATGAAGATGAACCACCCGATACAAAAGAAGAAATTGACCACTTTGTTGAAGAAGAGGTCGCCATAGAACAAACTTTTAAAGTTCTTGATCAAAATGAGCAACCAAATAAGGAGTTTCCTAAATACCCACCTCTTGAGCTCAAAGAACTCCCAAAAGGTTTGGAATATGCTTTTCTAGACAAAGATGGTAAATCACCTGTAATTCTTTCATCAAAATTAAGTAGTTTAGAAAAAGAAAAATTAATTAAGCTTTTGAAAAAACACAAAAACGCGATCGCTTGGAAGCTTGTAGATATTAAAGGAATAAGTCCTTACATGTGCACGCACAAAATTTTAATGAATGATGACTATAAATCGGTCATACAACCACAACGTAGAGTAAATCCAAATGTACAAGAAGTGGTTAAAAATGAAGTCATAAAATTACTTGACGCCGGACTTATTTACCCTATCTCCGATAGTCCTTGGGTAAGTCCCGTCCAAGTAGTTCCAAAGAAAGGAGGTATGACGGTAATAACTAATGAGAAAAATGAATTAATACCAACGAGAACCATCACAGGATGGAGGGTATGTATAGATTATAAGCGATTAAATGAAGCAACAAGGAAAGATCACTTTCCTTTACCCTTCATTGATCAAATGTTAGAAAGATTATCCGGTCATAAATTTTATTGTTTCTTGGACGGTTTTTCAGGTTACTTTCAAATCCCGATAGCACCCGAAGACCAAGAAAAGACAACATTTACATGCCCCTATTGAACTTTTGCTTATTGACGCATGCCATTCGGTCTATGTAATGCCCCCGCAACCTTCCAACGTTTCATGGTGGCCATCTTCCATGATATGATAGAAAAGACAATGGAAGTCTTCATGGACGACTTTTCTATCTTTGGAGATTCATACGACCAATGCCTAGATAACCTTGAACGAATGCTATCCCGATGTGAGGAAACTAACCTCGCCCTTAATTGGGAAAAATGCCATTTCATGGTAACGGAGGGAATAGTACTCGGTCACAAAATCTCAAGCGAAGGAATTGAGGTTGATCGAGCAAAAATAGACACTATTTCTCGATTACCACCCCCATCCTCCGTTAGAGCTATCAGAAGTTTCTTAGGGCATGCCGGATTTTATAGACGATTTATCAAGGAGTTTTCTAAAATCTCATGGCCTCTAACAAAATTACTTGAAAAAGATGCCCCTTTCATCTTTGACAAGGATTGCAATCAAGCATTTCTAACACTAAAAGAAATGCTAGTCAATGCACCTATCATGATAGCGCCTGATTGGAAATTACCTTACGAAATCATGTGTGATGCAAGTGACTTTGCAGTTGGAGCCGTCTTGGGACAATGAAAAGATAAGCATTTTCACCCAATTTATTATGCTAGTAAACACTTAACGATGCACAAGAAAATTACACAACAACAGAAAAAGAGTTACTAGCCGTGGTATTTGCTTTTGATAAATTTCGTTCTTATCTTGTTCTTTCTAAAACAATAGTCTATACAGATCATGCAGCCATTCGATATCTCTTCAAGAAACTGGATGCTAAACCACGTTTGATTCGGTGGATTCTACTCCTCCAAGAATTTGACATTGAAATCAAAGACAAAAGAGGAGCAAAAAACACCGCAGCAGATCATCTTTCGCGCTTAGAAGACCCAGATTTGGAGGCAAGCAAGGATGAGCAAATAAATGAAAATTTTCCAACGGAGTCCCTGGAAATGGTGGAATACAGAGAAGAACCATGGTACACCGACTATGCTAACTACCTAGCCAGCGGTATAGTCGCGAAAGGTTGGCCACATCATCAAAGAAAGAAATTCTTTGCTGATGTGAAGCATTATTTTTAGGAAGATCCTTATCTTTTCAAAATGTGTGCCGATCAACTCATCCGCCGATGCGTACATGGTAGTGAAGCAAGGAGAATTCTCCGCCATTGTCATGAAGGTCCATACGGAGGACATCATGGTGCCGCTAGTACCGCACGAAAGGTATTTGATTCAGGATTTTATTTGTCAACCATTTACAAAGACGCCCAAAGTCTTGTCAAGACTTGTGATGCTTGCCAAAGAACAGGTAATATTTCTTCCAAAAACGAAATGCCGCAAAATGGCATTCTTGTTTGTGAAATCTTTGATGTGTGGGGACTCGACTTTATGGGACCTTTCCTACTGTCAAAAGGAAACAAATATATACTTATGGCGGTAGATTACTTGTATAAATGGGCCGAGGCCGAGGCACTTCCAACAAATGATGGAAGAGTCGTGGTAAGATTTCTGAAAAAATTATTCTCTCGTTTTGGAACACCTAAACATTAATAAGTGATAGAGGTACCCATTTTTGTAACCATCAACTTGAATTTTTTTTAACAAGATATGGGGTCTATCACCGTGTCTCAACGGCATATCACCCTCAAACAAACGGACAAGCCGAAGTGACTAATAGAGGTTTAAAATGAATACTCGAAAAAACCGTAGGGTTAAATAAAAAAGAATGGGCCGATAAATTAGATGATGCTTTATGGGCTTTTCGAACTGCTTATGAAACAACAATATGTACAACCCCATATAAGCTCGTCTATGGAAAAAGCTGTCATTTGCCAGTAGAAATTGCACACAAAGCCTACTGGGCAATTAAAATGTAAACTTAGATTTAGAATTTGCCGCTAAAAATCGATTTTATCAATGAAATGAATTAGACGAATTAAGGAATTATGCATACTCTAACCCTGAAATTTATAAGGAAAGAATGAAAAACTTGCATCATAAACACATTAAACCTAATGAATTTCGAGTAGGAGATCAAGTTCTATTGTTTAATTCACGACTTCGATTATTTCCTGGTAAATTAAAGTCTAGGTGGTCAGGACCTTTTTCCATTACCCATATTTTCCCATACGGTGCAGTAGAAATTAAATCTCGGAATGGAATTCCATTCAAAGTCAATGGCCAACGGCTGAAGCTCTATCAAGGATTCATTGAGGATGAGGAGGAAGAAATCTCACTTCAAACGGTCGAAGAATGAAAGCATCAACATCATACCTGGTAAGTTACGAACAAGCGGGTTGACATCTAAATCGGTAAGTCTTCTAACCAAGTTTTTGGGAAACAGGGCACTCACACGAGCACTTAAAAAAAATTAAAATTTCCTGCCCACGGGGCCGTGTCCGCGCAACTGTCGGGATAAAACCCCCTTTTCAACACAGTTTCTTCATTCCACACGCCCCGTTTCCCCGAAAACTCTCTGGTTCAGGCGATTTTTCTGCAAGATTTCGACGTCTCCTCTACTTCTAACAACATCAAGGTATGATTCTATCATTATTAGTAGTTAGATTAAGCATTTGCATGTAGTTTAACATCAAGATTTGGGGAAAAATCTAGGGTTCTTCAACTTGAATCGGATCGAACCTCAAATTTTTGCATAAATCTGTTAGCATTAGTTTAGATACATGTTATAGAAAGTAAATCAACTTGTATTGTTTGTAGATTCGCCCGATTTCTCACAAAAACCTCTAACCCTTGTTTTTGAACCGAAAAAGATAAAATTGAAGGGGTAAACGGGTTATTTTAAGAAAAAGGCACTTGGGGTTTCATTTTCGGGGAAAACCGCCCCTACTGGACAAAATTTTTTTTCAAGTTTTCGGTACCGGGTCAAAAAATGGGAATTTTGGTAAACAGAAGCCTTGAGACGGGGTCGTGCTCGCTGAGCACGGGGGCGTGTCTAGCCAAAATCAGTCCAACTCTGGGCGTGTCCGCTGAACACGGGGGCGTGTTCAGCCGAATGTTTTCTATTTTCTCCAAGTTTTTCATTGTTTTTTGCTAATTATTTGGTGTTTCCTTTCAGATGGCCAAGAAGTTCACTCGATTCAATGCAAATGAGTTGGATGCTAAAGCAAGATACGATGTACTAAGAACTAGGCCGGAGGAGTACCCACCACAAGCATGCATGGATCTTCTAGGAACAGTGAACCAGCTAGACCGATTTAATAACATTGTCACCGGCCCACTAAGAGCCGCCCTGTGCACTCGGCTTCGCTCAGTCCATGAATACAACATGGAATTCTACAGCACTTTCGCTTTCAAGTCGAGAGCCGATCCATTTGATAATGATGGGGTAGAATTCCGTTGTGGGGGGACTGTGTACTCAATCTCGGTAGCACAGTTTGGGGCAATAGTTGGGCTGTATGCGGATGAAGATGCTGGGGATGAAGAAAACACCGACGATCTACGTGAGATCCAACCAAATCAACGCCAAGCTGCTTGGGCTCAAATAGGAGATGGCAACTATAATCCGAGCCAAACTAAGAACACACAGCTGAGAGACCCTCTTTACCGCTACATCCACAGGGTCCTCACCTACTCTCTTAGCCAAAGGCACGACAGCAGCGGCGTGGTAGGGTTACGAGATTTGGTGGTCCTCCATTGCATTCACACCCGTACCAACCTTGATGTTCCATACCTACTACTCCGAAACATGCACCTGAACCAACTTGCTACTCCACCGACACCTATCTTCTTTGGAGGGTGGATTTACCGCCTTTTCAAACATTTTGTTGATAGGATGCCAAGGTCTTTCCAAAAGAGCCCATGGTCGGGGAGGGTGGACATGGTCATTTGCCGCTCCATGAACTTGATTTATGAAGCGGATGACGGGACGGTCAATTTTCAAAGAGTTCAAGGGCATGCTTGGAACCCGCAAGAGGTACTCGTCTTACACGCCCCACACATCTGTCACACCCCTTTCAGCGGCGGAAGCACGAGGTGTGATCATGAAAGGTTCTCATTGCACACGAAACGTAAACATACTATATGCTCAAAATAACTTCAAACATTACATTACCGAAACATAAGTCAAGTGTTTACAACACGTGATAGCATATTGTCTTAAGAGTTACAACTTTATTTAGCGAAAATAAAACATAGCGACATCCACGAGCATAAGTAAGACCGCGCGCACATCCACCTTTAATTACCTGAAATACATGTGAGTTTTGGAAAAACATCAACATAATGTTGGTGTGAATTCATGCAGTTTTTGTATTGAACGTTTGTATACTTTGTATGAAAAACATGGTATGTATTTTGTTTCAAAACGCGTATTCATGAATGAGTCAAGTATCTCTATATGTATCAAATGTTAATGGGTTGCAAAGCCATTAACATGTGACACGACATAGGAAGTCACCAAACCATAGGCATTTTTCTATAGTCGATTCACGACTGAGACACAAAAACACTACTTGGTTCTAGTTGTCACCAAGAGTGGGGCTGCCCTGAAACCCATTAGATCTAACCTTTTGTTCTGCGGTCTTAGTATGTACACGATTAATGGTGCTTATGGTACCCTATTCGTGACACGATTTCTCGTATCAATTCTTGGCACTAGTTTTCGCCAAGAGTACTTCTCGTTTCAGTACACAACACACCAATTTGTAAATATTAAAGTATTTGTAACATGTATTTCACCCCCGAGTTATAAAACTAAAAACAGTTAAAAGAAAAGGGGGAGCATGAACTCACAACTTTGCGTTCCTGTGCGTCGTAAACTTCATCGGATTTGCTTAATTAACGTCGTAACCTATACGCGTTTTCTTAACGTTAGTCACTAGACTTGCGTCGCACAAGTACAGTCACTCTCTTTTGTGTATATTTTCTTGTGTTAAAAATATTTTATATTTTTAACTAAATGTCTTACTTATATTATTTTCTCAAAAATAAATATAAGCTTTTTGTATTTTGCACTTTGCACCCGAATTATGTATCTTGTATGTTGTATGTGTATTTTTGTATTTTTACTCGTTACGAGTATCTCCAAGTCATATTATTTTTACTCTAAAATTAATATATACCTAGTTCACAAAATAATCACATAATCACACAAGCGATAAATATATATTCTGAATATATATTTAACAAGTTTTATTTATGAAAATCCACCTCCGATGTTTGGAAATTTTGTAATAAAAATCATGGCGAAGTTTGTTTGGAAAACAAGTCAAAAATATATTCATAACACTTGTCACCAAAAATATTGTAAGTGTTATTTTCTGGAAAAATTTCGCCAGAGTTTCCTCTGTAACTGGAGGTGGCCACGCTTACTAGCGTATCATTTTCTTTTAAAATTCAACCAATCAATTTTTCCATCATCAAAATACCATCTTCAAATATCAAACTAGTCAAAATAAACACAAATCGCATACACATGAACTTGCAAGTTGTGTAAAATTATGTAGTAACTCTCAACACATTTAGTAGGTTTTTCCATCTCTAAAAATAAAGTCGGTTTCTTGGAAATCTTATTTTTAAAGAATATGAAGTTTTACAACTTCTAGTCGGTTTTTGCGAAAATTATTTCTTTGTTAAAACTTTTGTTACACTAGTGTCCACACACTTGTTTGTTCACAAAAACACCTCTATTTCATGAAAGATCCGGTTTTAAAACATGGTTTCGTCTTACAGTTGGTTTTTCGAAAATACCACTTGTAGATCTTTAGATCTACTAGTTTAGAACTTCATTTTACAAGAAAAATCCCTTTTACGCAAGTTCATGTTATTATGTAGTAGTGTTCATCATCTTGCCCTTTTTATACTTTAACATACACTAGTCCATGCTCTATGAACATAACCTAGCCGGGTTAGATGACGATCCGAACTACTACTAGCATTAAACAACACAAAATAATCATCACAAAACAAGTTTAACAAGTTTTACACCATTACTTTCCTTTTATCCATTAAGTTCATCATTTTACAAGACTTTTAGTTGGTGATCTTTAGTGTTTATGATTTTTAGCCATTAAATCATCTATTAACCATCATAAACGAGAACAAGAAGATGTTTAGAAGCACTTACTACTAGCATAAGGCTAGGGGAGTTCAAGAGGACAAAAGAGGTGGATAAAAGCAAATGAAGAAGGTCCTTCAAGATCCGCTTGCACCGAGCTTCGTTAGTGGCATTCTTACTCCTCAATATCACCTTGGAATGGATGGATGAGTTGGAAAATGAGGGTGGCGGTGGTGCTTGGTTGGGCCGAGAACAAGGGAGGGAGGGAGGGAAGTGAAGATGGAGTGATGAAATGGTGGTATTTATAGACCTTCCATATAGCATATTCCTAGCATATTCCTGGCATATTCCTGGCATATTCCTGGCATATTCCTGGCATATTCCTGGCATATTCCTGGTATATTCCTGGCATATTCCTAGGTTTGCTGCGTTGTCTGCGTTTTGCAGTGTAAGCATTGTGTCGCGTAGGAACACACGGTACGCGCTTAAACTTGAAAAATAACGTTTTAAGCGTTTTAATTTATTTTTCAACACGAACCTGATTAAAATAAAATTTTAATCATAACAGAATATTTGTGGGATTAAATATTATCCGGGTAAAAGCTGGTTGTTCGGTCAGACACCGGTTCGTTAAAGTGCTAAATCGCACTTTTTAGTGTCTTTTAAGTACCTTTTTCTATCCTTTCAGTTCCCAACACTTGGGGAAGCATTCTGGATAATAAAACATAATTTCTGCTTAATATTTATAAGTCTAAAAGCTGATTAGAGCTGAATTCATTAAAATTTTGCACTTAAAGTGCGTTTCGGGTGCTTTTTAGTGCTTATTTGTGCCTTCGTATTGCATATATATTAAACCCTTGTATGTACTCTTGGGTTTTAATGCATTCTTGCTGTCGGACCTACACCTAGGCTCAAATTTTATAGTCCGACTGCTTTCTGCAGTTCCGTTGACACATAGTGTCTTACTGGTGAGTTTACTTAGTATTTTTGACGCAGCGCTCTCGATTGCATGAAGCAATATTTTGTAGTATACAACGTGCATGAATTCACTTGCTTAGCATCTAATCAGTCAATGTTGACATTTAAGCACATAATTGCAGTCATTAAATAATAATTAAAGTGTACGGAAGTTACCGGTTTTGTGCCAGTTGTCACAGTCTCCCCCCGTTAAAAGAATTTAGTCCCGAAATTCAGGCTGAACTAACTCTCGCAGGAGTCTTCTTGAATAGGTGGGGATACTTTTCTTTGAACTGGTCTTCACGTTCCCATGTATACTCGGGCCCGTGCTTAGAGCTCCAACGTACTTTGACAAGTTTCACACTGCTCCTCCTGGTCTTGTTGACTTTCCAGTCGGTAACCTCAACTGGTTGTTCTGTAAATCGGAGGGCTTCATCAATATGCACTTCATCCATCGGGATGATCACGTTTTCTTGTGTTGGACTCTTCTTCAGGTTGGATACATGAAACGTATCATGTACTCCATTAAGTTCTTCCGGTAACTCCAACTTGTATGCCACGGTACCAATTCTTTTCAATATTCTGAATGGTCCGATGTATCGTGGATTCAGCTTTCCACGCTTTCCAAATCTGACTACGCCCTTCCATGGTGAGACTTTTAACAACACTTTGTCTCCCACCTTGAATTCTACTGATTTTCTTTTCGGATCAGCGTAGCTCTTTTGTCGATCTCGAGCCGCCTTAATGCGCTCTCGGATCTGCGCAATCTTGTCGGTTGTTTCTTGTACCAGTTCAGGACCAACCATACGTTTGTCACCAGCGTCTGCCCAACAAAGGGGCGATCGGCACTTGCGGCCATACAGAGCTTCGAACGGCGCGGCCTTTATGCTCGTATGATAACTGTTATTGTAGGAAAACTCAACTAAAGGTAGATGAGTATCCCAGCTGCCGCCTAGATCCATGACACATGCGCGAAGCATATCTTCTAACGTTTGTATAGTCCGTTCGCTCTGGCCGTCTGTTTGCGGATGGAATGCCGTGCTCAGATCTAACTGAGATCCAAAGGCTTCCTGAAATGATTGCCAGATTCTTGAGACAAAGCGTCCATCTCTGTCTGAAATGATTGAGATTGGCACTCCATGTCGTGCCACAATTTCCCTTAAGTATATCTCTGCAAGCTTTCCAGTGCTATCCTTCTCTCGGATTGGTAGGAAATGCGCAGACTTCGTCAATCGATCAACTATTACCCATATCATATCGTGCCCTCTCGGGGTCCTGGGTAATTTTGTTATGAAGTCCATCGAGATTTGTTCCCACTTCCACACGGGAATCTCTGGTTGTTGTAATAGGCCGGACGGTTTCTGACATTCTGCCTTAACCTTGGCACAGGTTAGGCATTTTCCAACATAAACAGCAACGTCGCTCTTGAGTCTCGGCCACCAATAATATTCTTTCAAGTCTTGATACATCTTGTCCGACCCTGGGTGGATCGAGTATCTTGACTTGTGCGCTTCATCAAGGATGACTTCTCGTAGGCCACCATAGAGCGGAACCCAAATGCGCTTTTTAAAGTATAAGGCTCCTTCTTCATTTGGCGCCATGTACTTCAATGCACCCCGGAGGTATTCAGCTTTGCGATTTTCCACCTTAAGGGCTTCTTGTTGTGCGTCACGAATACGTGAAGTGAGGTTCGATCGGATAGTCATTTCCAATGCTCGAACCCGTAGGGTCTTAACTCTTTCCTTTCGGCTCAACGTGTCCGCTACAACGTTTGCCTGTCCAGGATGGTACTTAATCTCACAGTCATAGTCATTCAGCAGCTCGACCCATCGTCGTTGGCGCATATTCAGTTCCTTCTGATCAAATATGTGTTGTAAACTTTTGTGATCTGTGAAGATTGTACATCGAGTACCATATAAATAGTGTCGCCAGATCTTCAAGGCGAATACCGCTGCTCCCAGCTCCAGGTCGTGAGTGGTATAGTTTCTTTCGTGCACCTTCAATTACCTTAAAGCGTAAGCGATGACTTTTTGGCGTTGCATGAGCACGCAACCCAAGCCTTGTCGTGAGGCGTCGCAGTATACCACGAAGTCTTCAGTGCCTTCGGGTAATGATAGTATTGGTGCATCGCAGAGCTTGTTTTTAAGTAACTGGAAGGCTTCTTCTTGTTTGTGACCCCAGTCGTACTTCTTGTCTTTCTGTGTAAGGGTCGTTAGCGGTTGAGCTATCTTTGAGAAATTCTCGATGAATCGCCGATAATAGCCCGCTAAGCCCAAAAATTGTCGAACTTCGGTTGGGGTCTTGGGAGCTTCCCAATTCTTTATTGCTTCTATCCTGGATGGGTCTACATGAATGCCCTTCTCATTCACAACGTGACCAAGAAATTGTACTTCGCGAATCCAGAATTCGCATTTGGAGAACTCTGCATAAAGCTTCTCTTTCTTCAGTAGTTCCAAGATGGTTCTGAGATGTTGCTCGTGTTCTTCTTTCGTTTGCGAATAAATTAGGATATCATCGATAAATACAATCACGAATTTATCGAGATATGGTTTGCAAACGCGGTTCATTAGATCCATAAAGACCGCTGGTGCGTTTGTCAGTCCGAATGGCATCACAAGAAATTCGTAGTGCCCATATCGCGTTCTGAATGCAGTCTTTGGCACGCTTTCTTCTTGGATTCTCAGCGGATGGTATCCCGATCGAAGGTCGATCTTGGAATAGTAGCTTGATCCTTGCAGATGATCAAATAAGTCATCAATCCTCGGTAGTGGATACCGATTCTTGATTGTGAGCTTGTTCAGTTCTCTGTAATCGATACACATCCGCAGTGTTCCATCCTTCTTCTTCACGAACAATACTGGAGCTCCCCAGGGTGAGAAGCTTGGCCTTATGAATCCTTTATCCAACAACTCCTGAAGCTGTGTAGATAATTCTTGCATTTCGGATGGTGCAAGTCGATAGGGTGCCTTGGCTACAGGAGCAGCTCCCGGAACCAAGTCTATATGGAATTCGACTTGTCGTTGCGGAGGTAGTCCTGGCAGATCTTCAGGGAACACATCAGGAAATTCCTTTACCACAGGAATGTCTTCGAGTTTCGGCTCCACAGTCTTTTTATCTACAACATGTGCCAGGAAAGCGACACATCCTTTCCTTAAGCACTTATGTGCTTTCATGCAGCTGATGATTCGCAGAGGCGCGTCTCGTCTTTCTCCATGTACGATGAGGGTTTCATCATTCGCCAAAGGGATGCGAATGGTTTTCTCATGACAAATGACTTCAGCTTTGTTCTTGGATAACCAGTCCATGCCGACTACTACATCGAAGCTACCTAATTGAATAGGTAAGAGGTCGATGCTAAATCTTCGTTCACCAAGTTCTAGCGTGCAGCCTCTAACAACTTCGCCCGATTCAACAAGTTTACCATTGGCTAGTTCTATGGAATAAGGAATTTCTAATCTACTAGATTCTATTCCAAGTATGCGTTTAAATTCCACAGACATGAAGCTATAATCGGCGCCAGTGTCAAATAATATGGATGCAAAGTGATTGTTAATGAGGAACGTACCGTTGACCACATTAGGGTCCTCGCGTGCGTCCCTTGCTCCAATTACAAATGCTCGAGCCTGAGCATTGTTTCTCTCTGGGCAGTCCTTCATGAAATGATCTTTGCTTCCACATCTGAAGCATCCTTGGTTTCGCCCATTTCCGTTACCATTCCCGTTACCAGCACCATTTCCATTTCCACCATTGCTTCTATTATCAGCCCCATTACGATTTCCATTCCCGTTCCTCTTACTCCAACAGTCTTCAGTGCGGTGACCCAACTTTCCACACTTGTCACACTTTGAGATGCGACAAATTCCCTCGTGATGGCGTTTGCACCGATGGCATTTGGGCAAGGTGCCCAGGTATCCCTTTGCTGGACCGTCGTTCATGGCTGCAAGAGATTTCGCCTCCTGAGGCGGGTTGGGGTCACGTTTCTTGTTGGAACTCTTGTTGTTACTAATTGCTTGATTCAGGTTTGCATGCTTCCTTTTCTTGTCACCGGACGACTCAGCATGCGTCTCGGTGTTTTCTGTTGGGTTCAGTGACAGCTTCTTCATCCGAATACAGTCTTCAGTAAGGCTGACAGCCAGAGTTACAGCCTCGGTGATTGTTTGTGGTTTGGCCGACGTCACCATGCCACGAAACTCTGAGGCCGGTCCCCAAATGTAGCGTTCAACGCGCTTGAATTCGGGAGTCACCATGTAGGGAAGTACTCTAGACAGATCGTGGAACCTTCGAGTGTAACCATTAATGTCGGCACCTTCCATGGTCAAGTGCCAGAACTCCGTTTCCAGCCTTTGGAGTTCAGCACGAGAGCAGTACTTCTCTCTCATTCTTTCCTTCAGTTCCTCCCAAGTTAAGCCATAAGCAGCATCATCACCCAAAGTTTGGACTTGCAGGTTCCACCAGGTCAGAGCTTCATCGACAAATAACCCGGTAGCAAAGGTGACTTGTTGATCCGCGGTACACTTGCTCATGCGGAAAGTAGCTTCAGTCTTCTCCGTCCAGCGCACAAATGCTACTGCACCTCCTGTGCCATCATAGTTCATCGGCTTGCAGTCGAGGAACTGCTTGAAAGTGCAGCCTGGAAATAACCCAACCAATTAACTTATGAGCAATCGAAGAAATAATGAAACAAGGACCGTTCATAAATCTCTTCAAGCTCAGTAAATTGTTTTAAGGTTACCTTGAGCTGCGTTTCCTCCAGACGAATCTCCATTCCCATTACGCCTAGCGTTGCTTGGTCCTCCACTGTCTTGAGTACGGTTCGCCTCGTATTGGGCGATAGCAGCGTAGATCCTTTCCTCCAGTAGAGCGTTCAGCTCTTCAGCAGTTCTTAGCAGTGGGGGAGGAGGAGGTTGATCGTCATTGCGAGCATTCACAGCTTTCCTGGGTGCCATGTTCTGACAGAACATAACCCAACAGGCTCAGACATTTGTTTGATATCGTCCTACTAGACAGTAGTAGTATATATACTCATAGGTATATACCACATAAGTGACATCAAACAATTATTACTCTAGCAGAGTACTTAGTAGGCTTGCACTGAGGGAGTCTATACGTGACAAGACTTGCTGTGATTTTTGTGCACTGAATTCCATAATTATGTATGCATCCATAATTACGTAACTCCTTGCACAGTCCGCACAGTTCGTTTCATCCTCATATTTCTTCCTTCAGATGGGCCATTGCTTTCAGATAAAGTCACGTATACTTGTGACATTCTACTTCTAGTACATGCTAATTATCACACATAATTGCAAGTAATTTCTAGTCAACGACAAGTGCTACTCAAGTGCATTCTAAGTCTCGTAGTGTCTTTTCTAGACTTATGTAGACAGTTTCGGGCAGTGGATGTCGCGGGACGTTTTATGCAATGAAAACTCTTTGAAAATTGTTTTCGTGAAAGGATCCTAGAGATTGTAGACTAGACTCGAGAAGGAATCCTGGTTCACTACAATCGCAGCTCTGATACCAATCTGTCACACCCCTTTCTGCGACGGAAGCACGAGGTGTGATCATGAAAGGTTCTCATTGCATACGAAAGGTAAACATACTATATGCTCAAAATAACTTCAAACATTACATTACCAAAACATAAGTCAAGTGTTTACAACACGTGATAGCATATTGTCTTAAGAGTTACAACTTTATTTAGCAAAAATAAAACATAGCGACATCCACGAGCATAAGTAAGACCGCGTGCACATCCACCTTTAATTACCTGAAATACATGTGAGTTTTGGAAAAACATCAACATAATGTTGGTGTGAATTCATGCAGTTTTTGTATTGAACGTTTGTATACTTTGTATGAAAAACATGGTATGTATTTTGTTTCAAAACGCGTATTCATGAATGAGTCAAGTATCTCTATATGTATCAAGTGTTAATGGGTTGCAAAGCCATTAACATGTGACACGACATAGGAAGTCACCAAACCATAGGCATTTTTCTATAGTCGATTCACGACTGAGACACAAAAACACTACTTGGTTCTAGTTGTCACCAAGAGTGGGGCTGCCCTGAAACCCATTAGATCTAACCTTTTGTTCTGCGGTCTTAGTATGTACACGATTAATGGTGCTTATGGTACCCTATTCGTGACACGATTTCTCGTATCAATTCTTGGCACTAGTTTTCGCCAAGAGTACTTCTCGTTTCAGTACACAACATACCAATTTGTAAATATTAAAGTATTTGTAACATGTATTTCACCCCCGAGTTATAAAACTAAAAACAGTTAAAAGAAAAGGGGGAGCATGAACTCACAACTTTGCGTTCCTGTGCGTCGTAAACTTCATCGGATTTGCTTAATTAACGTCGTAACCTATACGCGTTTTCTTAACGTTAGTCACTAGACTTGCGTCACACAAGTACAGTCACTCTCTTTTGTGTATATTTTCTTGTGTTAAAAATATTTTATATTTTTAACTAAATGTCTTACTTATATTATTTTCTCAAAAATAAATATAAGCTTTTTGTATTTTGCACTTTGCACCCGAATTATGTATCTTGTATGTTGTATGTGTATTTTTGTATTTTTACTCGTTACGAGTATCTCCAAGTCATATTATTTTTACTCTAAAAATAATATATACCTAGTTCACAAAATAATCACATAATCACACAAGCGATAAATATATATTCTGAATATATATTTAACAAGTTTTATTTATGAAAATCCACCTCCGTTGTTTGGAAATTTTGTAATAAAAATCATGGCGAAGTTTGTTTGGAAAACAAGTCAAAAATATATTCATAACACTTGTCACCAAAAATATTGTAAGTGTTATTTTCTGGAAAAATTTCGCCAGAGTTTCCTCTATAACTGGAGGTGGCCACGCTTACTAGCGTATCATTTTCTTTTAAAATTCAACCAATCAATTTTTCCATCATCAAAATACCATCTTCAAATATCAAACTAGTCAAAATAAACACAAATCGCATACACATGAACTTGCAAGTTGTGTAAAATTATGTAGTAACTCTCAACACATTTAGTAGGTTTTTCCATCTCTAAAAATAAAGTCGGTTTCTTGGAAATCTTATTTTTAAAGAATATGAAGTTTTACAACTTCTAGTCGGTTTTTGCGAAAATTATTTATTTGTTAAAACTTTTGTTACACTGGTGTCCACACACTTGTTTGTTCACAAAAACACCTCTATTTCATGAAAGATCCGGTTTTAAAACATGGTTTCGTCTTACAGTTGGTTTTTCGAAAATACCACTTGTAGATCTTTAGATCTACTAGTTTAGAACTTCATTTTACAAGAAAAATCCCTTTTACGCAAGTTCATGTTATTATGTAGTAGTGTTCATCATCTTGCCCTTTTTATACTTTAACATACACTAGTCCATGCTCTATGAACATAACCTAGCCGGGTTAGATGACGATCCGAACTACTACTAGCATTAAACAACACAAAATAATCATCACAAAACAAGTTTAACAAGTTTTACACCATTACTTTCCTTTTATCCATTAAGTTCATCATTTTACAAGACTTTTAGTTGGTGATCTTTAGTGTTTATGATTTTTAGCCATTAAATCATCTATTAACCATCATAAACGAGAACAAGAAGATGTTTAGAAGCACTTACTACTAGCACAAGGCTAGGGGAGTTCAAGAGGACAAAAGAGGTGGATAAAAGCAAATGAAGAAGGCCCTTCAAGATCCGCTTGCACCGAGCTTCGTTAGTGGTCTTCTTACTCCTCAATATCACCTTGGAATGGATGGATGAGTTGGAAAATGAGGGTGGCGGTGGTGCTTGGTTGGGCCGAGAACAAGGGAGGGAGAGAGGGAAGTGAAGATGGAGTGATGAAATGGTGGTATTTATAGACCTTCCATATAGCATATTCCTCGCATATTCCTGGCATATTCCTGGCATATTCCTGGCATATTCCTGGCATATTCCTGGCATATTCCTGGCATATTCCTGGTATATGAGTTGGAAAATGAGGGTGGCGGTGGTGCTTGGTTGGGCCGAGAACAAGGGAGGGAGAGAGGGAAGTGAAGATGGAGTGATGAAATGGTGGTATTTATAGACCTTCCATATAGCATATTCCTCGCATATTCCTGGCATATTCCTGGCATATTCCTGGCATATTCCTGGCATATTCCTGGCATATTCCTGGCATATTCTTGGCATATTCCTAGTATATTCCTGGCATATTCCTGGGTTTGCTGCGTTGTCTGCGTTTTGCAGTGTAAGCATTGTGTCGCGTAGGAACACACGGTACGCGCTTAAACTTGAAAATAACGTTTTTAAGCGTTTTAATTTATTTTTCAACACGAACCTGATTAAAATAAAATTTTAATCATAACAGAATATTTGTGGGATTAAATATTATCCGGGTAAAAGCTGGTTGTTCGGTCAGACACCGGTTCGTTAAAGTGCTAAATCGCACTTTTTAGTGTCTTTTAAGTACCTCTTTCTATCCTTTCAGTTCCCAACACTTGGGGAAGCATTCTGGATAATAAAACATAATTTCTGCTTAGTATTTATAAGTCTAAAAGCTGATTAGAGCTGAATTCATTAAAATTTTGCACTTAAAGTGCGTTTCGGGTGCTTTTTAGTGCTTATTTTTGCCTTCGTATTGCATATATATTAAACCCTTGTATGTACTCTTGGGTTTTAATGCATTCTTGCTGTCGGACCTACACCTAGGCTCAAATTTTATAGTCTGACTGCTTTCTGCAGTTCTGTTGACACATAGTGTCTTACTGGTGAGTTTACGTAGTATTTTTGACGCAGCGCTCTCGATTGCATGAAGCAATATTTTGTAGTATACAACGTGCATGAATTCACTTGCTTAGCATCTAATCAGTCAATGTTGACATTTAAGCACATAATTGCAGTCATTAAATAATAATTAAAGTGTACGGAAGTTACCGGTTTTGTGCCAGTTGTCACAACATCCGTCCTCCTCCTCAATACCATTACCAGCCCCAGGGTGATCCGGGCCAATCCTCCTCTCAAGGAGGCGGTTTTCCTAACTTTCAAAGCTTACATGATTTATTGCAGGAAAACCTTATGTGCACCAGAAACACCTACAACATGGCCAGTAACACGTACGCCCGAGTCGGAGCAATTGAGAGAAACATCTCTGACATACAGGATGGCATTGGGAACATCCGGCAGTACATGGCGGGGCACGGATGAGACGATGATGATGAAGACGAGGACATGGACTAAGCGGGCGGAGTGGAGGTAGGATCAGCAGGTTGGAGGTCTAACAGGTTAACCCCCTTATCTCAGGAACAATTTCCGGCCTGCATGCCGTTTGTTGAACAATTTACTTTCTTTAACTCTTTTTAATTTCTGCATTTCTTTTTTCTTTTTAACTTCTGATGTGGATTATTAACGTTGGTAATTTAGGATGTTTGTTATGATTGGTGTGGTATTTATTAGTTAAACAGGTACATATGAGGCTTAGAGCACTAAATATTAGTGCTATTAAAGCCGGGACAGGAAAACCGAAGCCAGAAACCTGTTTTACACCTTTGCAGTTTGTCCACACGGGGTCATGTTCAGCCAACACGCCCCCGTGCCCATTTCCCCAGACCTGCTGTTTGTCTAAATTATGCAGATTTTTGCCATACACGGGGTCGTTCCCAGCCGACACGCCCCCGTGTCCACCTTCTGTAAGTTGCCATTACTGGCAATCTGACCACGGGGCTGTGCTCATCCGATACGGGGCTGTGTCTAGATGCCCAGTAACATAAAAAATTGTTTTTAAACACGCTTTTACACATTCAATCAACCTAAAAACTTATTTTTGGGACACATTGAGGTCAATGTGTAATTTAAGTGTGGGGGGGATATGCTAAAACCTTGAATCTTGCAAGTCCTAATTACAAGCCTTACACAAAACTCTATTGGAACCGCTAAACACCCCAAATTTAAAAAAAAATCATTTTTTTTACTTGTCTTGGTTTAATTTGGGAATTTCACGTTCTAAAAAGGTTATATTTTTACAAATTTACAACCGATAGCGTCGTTATAAAAAGAACCAACATAAGAAAATTATGAAACGACATGACAAATCTAGTTAAAATTTGATTATATATACTTGATCACATAAAAACTCATTCCCACAAAAAGTGAGTTTTGAGCCTTTATTGAGCATACAAATATACATCTTTAAACTAAATGCTCATTTTTCGTTTCTTGTGTGAATAGCCGCTTGGTTCTTACGACTCTAGAACTTGCCATGACGATACATTCCCAGTCCTTACCAACTTAAACCCAAGTAAATAAAAGATGGAGGCATTAGGACTAACCCTTTTTCTTTCAACACCATTATTTTTTTTCTTTTTTTTTACCACCTACCAAAAATCCCCCTAGTTGACCCCTTTGAGCCTAAACCTTTTCATTTCTTAACCCAAAACAAACACCCTTTTACCCACCAAAACCCTATTTCATTTTAAACCCTTTATTTTAGTAACAAAGCTCGGTTTTCTTGTGACTTCCTCAAAAAAAAAAAAGATGATGAAGCCAAAAGAAATAAACAAACAAAGTTATCAAAAAGAACATTGTTTGAAGAAATGCTTCATTAAAATAAAAAGTTATAAAAATAAAAACTCTTATGAAAACCAACGCTTTTTATGTCTTTCGCCCTTTTCTACTAACCACTAACCAAACCACCTACCTTTAACCCAAGCCTAACCCTTCCCCCCAAAAGTCCTCTTGATATTTACAAAGGTGTATAGTTAAAAAGGAGGAGGATTGATTACTTGGCAAGCTTATGGTAGAAGTAAGTTCCATGCCGCTCTCGAGTGTTTCACAAAAATACATCTTCGGTCGAGTGTTGAGTGATCCCCCTTGAGATATGTGAACTTGTATATAAATGGAATTTTAAAAAGGCATGTTATACCCGATTAAGTAATTTATCATATGTAATGTTTTAAATAAATCATGACGAATAGGATTGTAAATAAAAGTAAAAATAAAACCTAATAAAGAATCTTGGAAATCCCGACATGACAAGCCCAAAAACCTTCTCTTCTAGCCATTCCATTTGGGAGTGTAAAGCCACATTATAAAGAGTTTTGCTTGGGTACAAGCAAAGATTCAAGTGTGGGGGTATTTGATGTGTGCAAAATGCAACATATAAATTACATAAATGTGGCCTAAAACTAACCTTTTTTAGTACTAATGTTGGAAAAAGTGTGTTTTTGTCTTCCCTTTGTATTTTCAGGATTAAATGAGCTCAAATGAACAAAAGAAGCAAAAAGGCTGCTAAATCTAACATAAATACAAGAAAAGGAATAAACGTGGCATGCCCGACCCCCCGACAGCATCTTCCCAAGCAAAAGCAAGAGAACGGAAGGCTGAACACGCCCCGTGCTCAATGAGCACGGGGGCGTACCCAAGTGTCTGTAGAAAAGACAAAGTTGTAGAAGCTTCTATCACCCACCACCGGGGCGTGTACAGCGGATATGGGGCCGTGGTCAACTCTAAGATTCGAAGAATCTAGGAAAATCTTGATAGTACAGATACGCTTCTGCACACGGGGTCGTGCCCAGCGGACACGGGGGCGTGGTCAACTAATGCAGACAAACTGCAATTAATGAAGAAAGAGAAGATGGGTGGACACGGGGTCGTGCCTAATGGATACGGGGCCATGTCCGGGCTTCTGTGCAGGCTATAAATAAGGGTGCTTGGCTCATTTGCAAACCATCCCTTGGCAAACCACCTATCTCACACTTCACCCACCCACCACCACCATCACAACCCACATCCACCACCATCATCCATCATAGAGTGTGTGAGTAGTCTCGGGATCCAAGATTGATCGTAAGAGTTCTTGACAATCAAAGGCCATGTTTGCCTAAGTCTCTTACATCACTTGGTGAAGACACGTGTCTAGTGTAATACTTTTTATTTTTAATCTTTTCGCACTTTTTATTTGGTTATGTATTAATGACTTTAATAACTAGTTTCTTATGTTGAAGGTGAGTCTTCCTTATCATTTGTCCGTGGTGTCTTGGCATTATTTACTGTCTATATAAAATAAAAGATTTTCACCATTCATATCTCCACGGTCTATATGGAGATATGTTGGCTACCTGGTCGGGGGTTAAGGGAATGGTTTGGTAAGAGTCTTGCCTTGTTCAATGTATAGATCCTGCAAGGACCTGGGTCAACTTTAGTAGGACCTCCTTCAATACCCACTGGTATTGGATGACGGGGGTCCGAACTCCTTGATCCCCTCATATGTAAACTACTATTAATACTTTAAACCGGCTACTTAGGATTGTATCCCTGCTGACTCAAACTACTTTGCCGAGGGTAACGTCACCTTCAAAAGAGGGGCCTACCATATTACGCATTAATAACTTAATTAATTATCTTTCAATAATCCAACCCTTTAGGATTGTATCCTTGCTGACTCAAACTACTGGGTTGAGGGTAACGTCACCTTCAAAAGAGGGGCCTACTACTATAACTAAGATAATCTCTTAAAAAGTGCAAAAGTGCGGAAATAATCAAAGGTTACACTAAATGCAAGTCGGATCCAAGTGATTCATCTTGTCTATCTGTTTTTATTTTTATTGTTATTTTCAGCATTTTTTGTTTTCATTTTCTAGTTTAAACCTTTTTCTAAACTTTTGATTTGATTAGACGTTGAGGATAAACCGGTACTAAAAGCTCTTGTGTCCTTGGATGACCTCGGTATCTTGCCAACACTATACTACGCTCACGATGGGTGCACTTGCCCATATGTGTGTTTGGTGTTAGTAAAATATCGGGTTTTATAAATTTAAAACTTGACTAACGTGTAAAAAAGGGCTAAAAATATACATAAAAACCAATACCACCACACGCACACCACAAAGCCTGCCCCAAAGATTGCTACGCACTTCCAGAGATCGACGACAAGGTCAATAACCTCGTCCCTTTCCGCTGGAAGTGTTTCCTCGGTTGTTATAAAGGCTATCACCAAGTACAGATGGCAATCTAGGACGAAGACAAGACGGCATTCCGCACCCCTACGGGGAATTACTGTTATACAAAAATGTCGTTCGGGTTGCGCAATGCGGGCGCAACCTATCAAAAACTGACGAACGACACAATCGGCAATCAAATCAGCAAAAGTGTCGAAATCTACATGGAAAACCTAGTCGTCATGAGCATTGCGCAACCTATCAAAAACTGACGAACGACACAATCGGCAATCAAATCAGCAAAAGTGTCGAAATCTACATGGAAAACCTAGTCGTCATGAGCATGGAGGAGGATACCATGCTCACAGATATCGAAAGAACATTCCAAACTCTGTGAAGCGTCAACATGAAGCTCAATCCAGGGAAATGCTCATTTGGAATGGAAGAAGGCAAGTTCCTTGGATTAATCGTCACAAAAGATGGATTCAAGGTGAACTCGGAAAAAGTTCAGGCGATCAAGCGCATGCCATCATCTTCTACGATAAAGGAAATGCAACGACTAGCCGGCCGGCTAGTCTCTTTGAACAGATTCCTAGCTAACCACGCAGCTAAATCTTACCCCTTTATCAGCACCCTGTGGAACTGCTTAAAAAAGGAACAGTTCCAGTGGACTGTAGAGGCAGAAAACGCCTTCCGGGAGATGAAAGAGTGTTTGATCCAACTCCCAACTCTCACTGCACCACGCAAGAAAGAACCGCTCATCCTATACCTATCAGTCGCAGATAACGCGGTAGGTGCGGTGCTCATCATGGAAAGAGAAGGAATACAAACACCAATCTATTACGTTAGCAAAATGCTGAATGATCCAGAGAAAAGATACTCCATCATGGAGAAGTTGGTACTCGCATTGGTGCATGCGTCCAGACGGTTGCGCCGTTACTTTGCAAACCACGTTATCACCATGCTCACCAACTACAGGATCGGGTAAATCCTCTCCAAGCCCGAAATCTCTGGCAGATTAGCAAAATGGGCCATTGAACTGGGCGCACTCACATGGGCTTACAAACCACACCCAGCAATCAAAGGCCAAGTCTTAGCTGACTTCGCCGCAGAAGTACCGGTGAATCGCATTCAAGAATGCAAAGATAAAAAAACCCCTACACCCCCACCGTCCTCATCAGACATCTGGGCACTATATACTGATGGTGCATCCAACGAAGATGGTGCGGGTGCATGTCTGCGACTCGTAAGCCCTGATGATCAAGAGCTCACTTACGCCATCCGCCTCGATTTCAAGAGCACAAATAACGAGGCAGAATACGAAGCTTTGCTAGCAGGGCTACGCTTGGCAGTCAAACTCGGCATCCAACACTTGGAAGCACACGTCGACTCACTATTAGTTGCGGGGCAAATCCGCGGCGACTATGCCGCGAAAGGAGATATCATGATCATCTATCTCGAACAAGCCATGAAACTAATATCCAAGTTCACGTCCTTCAATATCCGACATATCAACAGGAGTGAAAAAAACCCGCGGATGCACTTTCAAAACTCGCATCCACCAGCTTCCAACATCTGGCAAAGGAGATACGTATTGAGATCATGCAAAATCCCTCAGTACCCCTGCTCCAAGTCAATGTCATCCAATACGGGGCAACGTCTTGGGTGACACCAATCATTGCATATATACAATCAAGTGTTACCCCCGAGAGCAAAGTAGAGATACGCAAACTACAATACAAGGCGTGCCACTATCAGATGGGGGACGGTATCTTATACCGCAAATCATACCTGGGGCCAATTCTACGATGCGTCAACCCTCAGGATGCCACATACCTTATCAGGGAGATACACGATGTCATATGTAGCATACACATAGGGCCGCGCATGGTAGTGGCCAAGATCATGAACGCCTGGTATTACAGGCCCGGCATGCACCTGGACGCGGTCAAAGTCTTGCGCAAATGTTTTAATTGTCAGAGACATGCACCAAAAACTTTGCGCCCAAAGAACAACCTCATCCCTGTCACCACCGCATAGCCTTTTCAAAAATGGGCAATCGACGTGGTGGGACCTTTTCCAGACGCACCAGGTGCAGTAAAATTTATCATAGTGGCTGTCGATTACTTCACCAAATGGGTAGAAGCAAAACCGCTAGCCTCTACCACCGCTATGATAACAAGAAAATTTGTCTGGGAAGACATCATCTGCCGTTTTGGTCTACCAATGTGCATAGTAACCGATAACGGCACCAACTTCGCGGCCGAAGATTTCCAAAACTGGCTAAAAGAACTAAACATTGAACACGTCTTCTCCTCAGCGGCAAATCCGCAAGGGAATGGCCAAGTCGAGAGCATCAATAAAAGTTTAGTCGATGGAATAAAAGCACGGTTGGGAACAGCCAGACGTGGCTAGGTCGATGAACTCCCAAGTATCTTATGGGCCCATAGAACTAGCCCAAAGACAAGTCATGGGGAGACACCCTCCAGCCTAGTTTACAGCTCTGAAGCAGTGATCCCCGCTGAAATCGGTCTCCCTTCACCCCGAATGTTAGCAATCAACAAAGTTAACAATAGTGACGAGCGCAGGTTTGACTTGGACCTTTTATAAGAAAGGCGCGAAAATACCGCAATCAACGAGGCCAAGTACAAAACCAAACTAGAAAAGTACTACAACACGCACGTCCGCATCTGCACATTCAACCCGGGAGATTATGTCCTTCAGGACAATGAAGCCTCTAACGCAGAACGCCCTAGAAAACTTGCCCCCAAGTGGGAAGGACCTTATCTCATCCAAGAGGTTTTGGGCAAAGGCGCATTCAAATTACAAACGTTAGAAGGCGAACCCGTCGCAAGAACATGGAACGCACAGCAACTTCGACGCTGTTACATGTAAGCTACGTTTACATTTTCCATGTAACCTACTGGCCCGCAGGCCATTTGTCAATAAATAAATGAACAATTCAATGCAATATTGTTTATTTCCTCTATTACAAATGCGTGTTCCACTTCGCAGTATCTGCAAAAACAGATTGGCAAAATCTTCATTCGCGATACCCACACAAAGTGGTGACCACACACAAATATTGTAATAGGCCAGCAAAGGCAAAACATCAGTGTCCATCCGGCTGGATACGCATATACAGTTTTTATAAAACTTAAACAATTCCTAAACCCTAACAGAATAAAAACGGGAATTGACCAATACTCACACGACAAAGGTGTAGAGTATACTCAACCGTGCTTTACAGCCAACAGAGTTATTCATATACTTGCATGATACCTAAACATGCAAATGGCAAATAATGACTTAGTATTATTTATATGTGCCTGAAACATTGGCCATAGATAAACACTACCTCACCCGCGCTCACACAAAGATGAAGTAAATATTCTTTACTTACACACTTTGAGCTGCACATACTTGCATATCACCTAGATATGCAAAAGGAAAATTCAAACTTAATGTTATTCACAAAAACATTAACTCACATGTTCAAGAATGCAAGTAGTAAAAAGACTTGTACAAATCGAACAAAAGGGTTAAACTTTATATATTCCAAAATATTTCTACACCATTGCGGTGCAAAAGAAGTTTACATTAGTTCTCCTCTAAGAACATTTACATCAAAAAGAAAAGTAAAAAAAAGGCACGTTGGCCAACCTAGTCTTCTTTTGTACCACTGGTACCCGCATCACCCTTTGCGCCACCAGCGGTCTCCTCCTCCTCTTCAGGATCAGCATACAACAACCGCAAGTTGTCCACATAAGCTTCTACCTCCAAACATTTATTAATATCATCCATGGCGGAAATGGACAAGCTGTTGTATGCGTTAATAGCCGCAACGTACCGACCCTCAGTATCTACACCATGGAACCCAGATCTCTCATCAGAGAACTTGCTATTGAAGAAAGGTTCACATGGTTAAGGCATTCGTTGTGCCCAGCCTTGAACCCCGCTTCCCGCGCACGCTCCTTAAGCTTATTAACAGCAGCTGCGTTCTCAGGCGCGTCAAGAATGGTTCCAACAATCTGCACAACACAAGTAAAGAGGGTAAACAAAGGCAAACCTAACCATAACAAAGGCACCGGATACTTACATGCCCGATACCATGGTCACGCATCCAGTCACGGTCTGCCTTAAGCTGATCCAAAGAAGAAGTCAGGCTATCTCTGGCCTCAGCAGCCTCCCTCGCCCGCGCTTCAGCTTCAGCAGCGCGGGCAGTGACCTCCTCAAGAATTGTCACTCGGTTCTGCACTTCAGCCTTTCAATAGCAAATAAAATACAAGTATAGGAAGGCAATCATTTATACTTTTAAAAGAAAAGGAAGCAGACTCAAGAAGAATCGAGGTTCATACCTTAAGATCCTCAACAACCTTGTTCAAGTTGTTGCGGTCAGCATCCGCCTCTTCAAGAGCCTTAGCACCGCGTGCCTCCGCCTCCCGGGCCTCCTTAGCAGTCGCTTCGGCTGCGACCTTTTCCTTTACTAAAGCAGCATTGGCCGCCTTGAGATTGGTCACCTCCTAACGAATACGGAAAATTTTTTCATTTTCTCGAGCGCAAGCTTACCTCCAACCCTTGCGCTCATCAGAAAGCAACTTAGCAAGAGTACGAACCTGTTTAAGGCCAGCTGTTGCAGCCCAAGCCTCAGTCTGCTTTAGCTTCTCAAAAGCAGCCCTATCCTTTTCCAGCTGCTCTGCACCCTCCCGAGCAGCCCCCGCGGCTGCCTCAGCCTTGGCCTGCAGACGAACAATCTCCTCCTCCTTGCGTCCCAGAACCTTGTAGTCTTCTATAATAGCATTAGCCATTATAGAACTCCCAACAAGCATGGAGGAGAGTTGGTTTATCCTGTTCTCACAAGGCAGCCCGCGTGCGCGAAGAACCTCAAAGGGAGCACCCAAACCGCTAAAGATATCCCTACACGCGGATGGATCATTGGAAATGTCATCCCCTTGCATAACAGTCCAAGGGGGACGATGATAGTTAACAGTCTGATTTTCCACATAAGAGCGGTAATAGAACTCCAGTTCAGTCTCACCAGGCTGAATGGATGGTGGGTCCTCAAACCCTGCACCCACGGCAGTCGAACCAGACGTTTTTTCAGCAACGGGGGATTTTGGCTTTTCAGCATCAGGGGACTTCAGTTTCTCCCCCCCCCCTCTTCTACATCAAGATCACGCGGCTCAATCAAATTGTCAGATGAGTCCACGGTATCAAAGATGGTCGTGCCCGCGGCTTTCTTCCCAGTATCCTCCGCTTGCACGGAGGGCGCGGTAACCACTTCGATAGAAGGGCTCCTTCTAAACTCCTTATTAACTCCCGAGTCCGCAGCCGCGTCTCGCGGAGGAGAATAACGAGCATCAAAAAAGGAGAAAGTCTCCTCAAGCGGTTCTACAACAAGCAAAATACAAATATAAGCTACAAGCTAAAAATGACAAACACTTGTGAACATATGGTCAACTTACCATCCACAACCGCAGGCTTTGGCTGCGAGACAGCAGCTGTCCGAGTCGTTCTCAACCTCGGACGTTTCTGCTCACCAGCACCAGAAACATCTCCTTTCCGTTTCTTCTTAACAGCAGGCTTAGAACCCGCAGCGGATCCACTCGCAGCCGCACCACCACCTGGAATACCCAAACCGTCAAGGGTGTCAGACACTACCACGTAATCGGTGTATCTACGTAAACAAGTACGAGAGATACCTGCCGCCTGTGGCACCAAAGGAGGGATAACAACCGACTCTTGCGGTTTCTTCCCCCTACGAAGCCTCTTGTCACCATGCTTCTCCATACGTTGTTTGGGAACACCAGTGGCATCAGGGTCCCCTAAGGCCCCAAGACTCCCTGCGTTTTATCCATAAACAACCAATCAGCAAGGTGTACAAAACAAGTAAAGAAAATATATTTCTTATACCTTTGCCTTGCGGCAACTCCACTGCCAGTGCGGCCTCCGCGGGCACCCGTAAATTATTGCGGATGGTGACATTGAACCCATCCTCACCATCCGCACAAGTGACCACCTCAACTTTACCCTTGAAGCCCGGGTCGAACATCCTCCAAAGGGGAGCATCCTCTGATAGTACATTCACAAAACATTAATAACAAAGTTAAGGAAGCAAGAGACCTGATGTGCACAAAATGCAACATATAAATTACATCAAATGTGGCATAAAACTAACCCATTTATTAGTACTAATGTTGGAAAAAGTGTGTTTTTGTATTCCTTTTGAATTTTCAGGATTAAATGAGCTCAAATGAACAAAAGAAGCAAAAAGGCAGCTAAATCTAACATAAATACAAGAAAAGGAACAAACGTGGCATGCCCGAACCCCCGAAAGCATCTTCCCAAGCAAAAACAAGAGAACAAAAGGATGAACGCGCCCCGTGCTCAATGAGCACGGGGGCGTGCCCAAGTATCTGCAGAAAAGACAAAGTTGTAGAAGCTTCTATCACCCACCACGGGGGCATGCCCAGCGGACACGGGGCCGTGGTCAACTCTAAGATTCGCAGAATTTAGGAAAATCTTGATAGTAAAGATACGCTTCTGCACACGGGGTCGTACCCAGCGGACACGGGGGCGTCGTCAAGTAATGCAGACAAACTGCATTAATGAAGAAAGAGAAGATGGATGGACACGGCGCCGTGTCCAATGGACACGGGGCCGTGTCCGGGCTTCTGTACAGGCTATAAATAGGGGTGCTTGGCTCATTTGCAAACCATCCCTTGGCAAACCACCTCTCTCACACTTCACCCACACTCCACCACCACCACAACACCATCATCCACCACCATCATCCATCATCCATCGTAGAGTGTGTGAGTAGTCTTGGGATCCAAGATTGATCGTAAGAGTTATTGACAATCAAAGGCCATGTTTGCCTAAGTCTCTTACATCACTTGGTGAAGACAAGTGTCTAGTGTAATACTTTTTAGCTTTAATCTTTTCGCACTTTTTATTTGGTTATGTATTAATGACTTTAATAACTAGTTTCTTATGTTGAAGGTGAGTCTTCCTTATCGTTTGTCCGTGGTGTCTTGGCATTATTTTACTGTCTATATAAAATAAAAGATTTTCACCATTCATATCTCCACTGTCTATATGGAGATATGTTGGCTACCTGGTCGGGGGTTAAGGGAACGGTTTGGTAAGAGTCTTGCCTTGTTCAGTGCATATATATCCTGCAAGGACCTAGGTCAAATTTAGTTGGACCTCCTTCAATACTGTAACATTCCCAAAATATATATATATATATATATATATATATATATATATAAACTTACGTTATTAAAAAGATGCATCATGGGTAAGTTGACCAATAAAAATATAAGGTGTTTTGGCAAGCGTAGGAACCGTCTAATAACTAATTTATAAAAATACATTATATTTGAACCTACTCTGTTTTTAATGAAACTTGGTTCAAAATATAGATAAAATTATTCTCGTTCTAATGGCATATTTATTATTTTATAAAAAGTCATATTTTAAAAATTATAAGCGCCAAATAACTGAAACAGTTTAATTAATATATATAATAATAATATAATAAAGAAATTATAAAATGAATGTTGAAACAATTGCATGTTACGTATAATAATATAAATAAAATAATATAACTTACATTTCATGCATGTGTACGTATGCATTTTTAGTATGCATGTCAACGTGTCTTTCTTTCAATCAAAATCAACTTTGCATTTATTGTGAATTGGTGTACGTGGATAGAAAGATGTGTAGATTTCAAGCAACCTTCATGTATAAATAAGGGGTCATGCTAATCACACACGGAGAAAATTATTTTCACATCCCAAAGCGCCGCGCTATGGCCAAAGCGAGGCGCTTTGCTTGACAAAAGTTGATTTGACTGACATAAAGTGATACGATGTTGCAGAGACATAAAGGTGATACGAGGTTGCAGTGTCCCGTGAACCCTAAGCGCCGTGATATGGCCAAAGCGCGGCGCTTCGACCCCAAATTTTCATTATTTAAACCTGCATAGACACCCACTCTATGTCTAGCTACCCACTCAAATTTTCATCACTTCCATTTCCTTTTTCACATCTCTATTTCTCATAATCTCTATGTCTAGCTACCCACTCAATTTTCCTTTAAACCTACTATAATAATAAAACCCTACCCTGTTTTAAGTATTGTAGCCCCTGATCACTAATACCCTGTCCAAGTGACGTAGGGCCCCGTAACGTATGTCAAGGCTCTGCCTAAATTCGTTGGGGTTCTGTCTCATGACGTAGGAATAAAGTGGAATTGGGTTACTATACTTAAGTATGAGTGCACTATATATTTTATTAAATAATCCAGGAGTTGTACCAAGATATATCAACCCTCCAAAAATATTTCTGACACCCCTAATATATTTAGAATACCCCTATATGTTTTTAAATACACCCCGTATGTGAAAGCCGAGCCCGAAATACAACATAGCATTAAAAATAAATGAAAAACAAGAAATAGTAAGTTGAGGCGGGCCGCGTAGACCCACTTTAACCCTTACGCGGGCGGTATGAAGATTGATACCTGATTCCTTTGATTTTCTTAAGTTCAAGCGGGCCGTGTAAGCTACCCGTTAAGTTAACGCGGGCCGCGAGTGTCCCAAATGATGGCGCAGCCCGGTGATGACACGTGTCATCATCGTGGTGGGGCTACACAGTGACCAGGCTAAGCTATACGTTGACCTAGAGTCAACGCGGGCCGCGTAAGCCCTGCCCGTATGTTACGCGGGCCGCGATAAACATAGAATCAACAACTATAAATAGATGGCCTCGGATCTCAGTTGAATTCGTTCATTTCTTTCCTTCTTAAGCAAATTTCTGAATAGAAGGCATAATACTCGGGTATTATACCCCCTAATTAGCGAGGTTCTGCTCCGTTGTAAGTATTATAACCCCAGTTTCGTAATAGATACGCTGCCCGATTGATTTAGGGTTCCGTAACAACTGTCGTGGTTCTGCCCGATATAGTTGTTGGAATACCGTCTCCGGGAGGGTATCATTAATATTTTCAAAGGGTTATGATACTAACCTATGTACATTTCTGTAAATGATAGATTATTCCCAGGAAACCCTTACGCGAAGTCTAAGATAGCAATGTGAGTTTATCCTCTTTTTGTTAACCTTTTTGGAATGTTTTACAAAACCTTAATTGTTTACAATATGATTAAGCGGTGATTGAGTCTTTGTAGTTCTTCAATTACTGCCGGTATTATGGGGTTTTGTATACAAAATTTATTACTACGAGTAGTAGTAGTAAGTCGGAATGACAGTACATTACCATTGGACGACGAGTTAGCCAATGGGAAATTTGACCATAGCCACAGATCCGGTCGAGTGGCAAATACTGAATGAGTAATTGTGTACACATAAACAATGTGATCGCTCTCAATACTGTTTTAATTGATAAAATGTTTCTTAATTAAACTGGGATTCACTCACCAGTATTTCCCACTGACAAATGTTTTTTAAACACGTGTTTCAGGTAACATAATGTGAAAGCCAAGCAGTAAAAAGCCAGCTCGAGAGCATGGACGGCTTGTAAAACTGTGGCTATAAAAGTTATCTAAAATACGATGTTTTAAACTCAATAAAAGAGGGTGTAACCGTATGTTGTAATTAGAAACTTGGGCTTTACCCATGTGATTATTAATATCAAATAAGGTGGTTTTACTCTGATAAAATATTTCCTAACTACGGTCCTGATGAAATTTCCGCTGCCAAATTAATAAAATGATACCACCACAAACGAATGTTCGCGGCCGCCCGTTCCCGGGACAGATAAGGGATCGGGGGTTGTGCCAGAAGGTGGTATCAGAGCCTAGCCACTGGTTCAAGCCAAAGAAGTGTTCTGCTGACACTTAAATTTTACTTCTGTGTTAGGAAATAACTTATGTGATTATGTGTTTTATATTATTTGACTATTTGTTAGTCTACATTATGGGTAAGCAAAGAATTTCGGACATCTATCATCAATTAGACAGTTCATCAAAAGATAAGGGAACCTCATTTCAACCAAATCCCTCAGGATACTCAGCAGATACTAAGGAAGGAATATTTATTCGTAAGGCACAGTCTGAGAAACCATTTACCATTAAGAAGAGAAGTTGGATTATTAGCAAAAGTTGAGAGAAAATAAAGAAGTCACAACCAAAGGGAGCAATAATCAATCACGAAATAAATGCACAAACTCAGGAAGCAGACAATAACCCACTAGGGAAAAATGAATTAGATGGACAATGGGTAAATCTCCATATGTTAGCCACTACATCAGAAAATGCTAACTTATATTAAATAGTCGAACAGCCAAACTAGTATCAGCACTCATGCCACCTATGAGCTAGAAACTTTAAAGGAACTTCGTCCATTAGATAACAACTTAGTAAAGACAGGAGATAGAATAAACCTTACATAAAGGCATGTTGAGCATAATACTCCTATAACCTAGACAGACTAAAATAAGTTACGGATACGTAATCACTAGTATATTTTGAATTCCAGTGTAGTTTGTAATAAATGCATATATATACGTAAGTCGCAATGTTCATCATTTTTAATCAATCTATTTTTATGATTGTATTCAAATGTTTGTACTAGAAATTTGTCTGTAATAATTAATACCACCTACTCAAATAATATTATAATCAAACTAAGTTAGTTATTAACAAAGCAGTCATGTTTATGATTCTCTTTTGGAACCAATCAATTACTTTGGTTTGAAATACATATTAAAATATATGGTATAAAGCTTTAAAACTTTGTGGTTTTAATAATATTATTTTTATATTTAATAAAACCAAAGCTATTAAATTAACCAAAATGATTTTAAGAAAATTTAAAGGATTGCTTTAGTGGATCTAACCAAAGCAAGTTTTGAAACCCAGGTGTACCAATTTACCACTCCATTTTATCCTTTCTGGTTTATAACTAGTTGACCATAAGACTTCATAATTTCACAGTTTTATGAAATAACTGATGTTGGGATTACTTGTAAAAGTTTCTATTAAAATACTTAGTAATAAAATAGATGGTTAAATGAATATGATAGGTATTCATGATTTAATAAAATCATTTAAATTTTTTTAGAGATTTGAGTTGGTTGGACTATGTAGAAAGGCCTAACTAACCGTTGAAAGCATTTCTACAGATCTTTAATATTAAGGTATGTATAGAATAGGTCTTATGCATGGAGATAGCTAATATAAGATTATAAGATTAACCAGTCGTATTAGTTATAGGATTGTGTATCCTAAATTATAAGGAAAAAAGTATTCAAGTTAGTTGGCATTCATTCACCTAAATATGATTGAAAATTTTTATTATATATTAATACATACTATATATATCTTACATGATATATTTCTTCACTTACAAAGAATAAATGGTTTAGTTGTAGTAGTAACTTTATAAAAAAAATTGGTTTGTAAGTTAGCACATGGTTTGTTGGTTTGCCTAAAACCATAAATTAATTATTTTTATTAAGATGTTCTTTCTCAAAATAATTTATTAGTTTAAACTTAAATTTATTTTGTAGTACATCTTTGGAGTATCTTTAACGAAATACTTGAGGGAAATATTCATTTTTCAAACTGGTGTTAAAGTTTGACCAAAAATAGAAATCCACTAGTACCTATGGGTATCTATCCTACACGGTTTTCGGTTGAAAAATAACATGATATCTAAAGTCTAATATAAAATTTTCACATATTCGACTCGTACAGTAAGTCAAATACATTTTTTTTTACTTATATATTACACTTATAATCTTATAACTCATAATCTTTGAGTTCATCCGTATCTTTTATATTATTAGTATAATGATAAAACATTTTACAATGATATATGAACAGTATATTTTATTATATGATAGTACAGTAAAAGATATATTTTATATCTAAAATTTTAATAAATTATCATGGTGTAATAAATTCTAATAAGTGTAATATAGTATATGCACTTATGTTATAATTCCGTAGCGGGTATATTAAAATGTAACAAGGCTATTAGATCTTTTTACTAGAATATATATACAAATCCTATCTTCTCATAAGTATAAGTATATTATACTATACGAAAATAATATACTGTATATTTTGATCCTTGCACGTTAAAATGTTCATAAACATTCATTTTTCAAACTAGAATTTAAAATAGATGCCCACATAAAAATATTTGAATCAAATGTGTGTTTAGTACGTTTGTCCATTATAAAACTTTATTTAAAAATCAGATTACAATTTTAATATTGTAATATCTTTAAATAAATTATTATTGTATGGGATATACATACATATTCTAATACATGTATATTACTCAAATATATTTTGAATCAATTTTAGAAACGTAAAACTTTGTATTACTTACCATGTTATGTGTTTTAAGTTTATACCATATATTAATATTTAATTTTATATATATATCCGCTATATTGTTATAAATTACAGAAAGTAATAGTATATATACATATATATATATATATATCTCTTGGTAACCCATAAATACAATATCAAGGGTCACATATGCACATATTTTTCTAAATAATGTCTCTCAATCTTAAAATGTATATTATAATTGATTCTTATAAAGGAAAAGGTAGGAATGTGATAATTGGAATAGATATATAGATGATTACTTGAGGAGAAATTATTAAGGTAACATAAATAGTGAGTCTGGTATAGTTTAATCCATTAGTTCAAAAATGAAACTGTTCTTATGAGTCCAGAAAATTTATATTTTGAGTAATTTATTTCCCTAAACTTTTAATTCCAAATTATTATTGACAGAAATTTATTTCAATATACTACCTTTATAAAAGGATAAAGTAAAGTCATGGAAATAAGCTTGATGATTGATACCATCGAATGTATAGTTATTATTTTATATATGTGTGTGTATATTCTGTAAGTTTAATATTAACTAAAGATTTGAAATTTTATACACATATATGCATATACCCAATAGAATTTCTTGATGGTATACCCAATATAATATCTTATGTAAGATAAACATAAGAGAAATTGTCATTGGTAATTCATATGAAAATATGAAGTTATTATAAGAATAGACCATGAAACCTACTATGTTTTAAAATGCCATTTGTCTCAATAAAATATTCCTTGCAATGGAATCTAACAATATATAAGCATAAATAAAGTTAGCTGTAAGCATACTTATTACATTGGACCTAGCTATAGTATCAATGGAGATAATGATATAATTGAAACTCCATTTTCCAACCAAAAGAAAACCACAACCATAATAATATCTATGCTTAAATGAAAGAGTTGGGATATTGATATTCACTGGTAATAACCAGGACAGTATTTAGACTTGAACCTAAGAAGAATGCCATAGTATAAAGCTTTGAGATAAGCACTTGCATAGATAAAGTGTGATGGTTATTGGGATTCCGTGAGGATGATAACTAGAACAGTGCATGTATGATAAATAAGCAATAACAACTGGCCACTGTTATTTCTTATTTATTGTTACTACTCGGTTCTAGAATATGATCCATCATGAGAATACTGATTGCCTTGTTTCTTGATGCTAACCATAATAAACGAGGTACTTTCAAAATCCTGATTTGAGAAAAGTCAATTAATGGGAAATACAGTGATAACTACCTCTCCGGCAAGACTGGGTATGGTGTGGTAGACTCTCCAGCTTGTCCGGGTAAGATGGGGGTACCTCTCCGGCAAGACCGGGTGAGATGGGGTATATGTTATGATAATGGGATTCCCTAAATAGTGCTATGACCTGATGTCGGACCTATTTTTGGAAATATGAATATGTTAAATACATTGACCTTATGAATGGTGTGTATATTACAAATCTGTGAAATATATATAGATATGAATGTCTATGAGGAAATTCAAAAACCATAAATGATTGACAATTTGGAATATATCACGAACAAGTGTGTCAATGATAATTTTAGACTTATTTATTAGGAATCTCCTGTATACGTCTATAACTTCGATATCAAACACTATTTCGTTTGATCATCAGTCTCGTAACTCGTGCGACAAGATGAACGACAGAAACTTTTTAAGTTGGGACGCCCTCAAAAGTATAGAATTTCCCTTGCGATTATTGACGCATTAGGAAACCTGTAACTAAAATTTGTGCGAAGACTCAAAACATCTAAACACTTACGCTAATAATTTTACTTTCATCTTGAGAAGATAAGAATCTCACAACATAGAGAATATTTCTGGTCAAAGTAAAGTAGAATTACAAGCAAAGACTAGAATATACCTAGAAACTAAACTAATTAAAAATATTCATCCATATTTCAGGAAATCTCGAGGACGAGATTTAAAACAAGGTGGGGAGAATGTAACATTCCCAAAAATTTTATATATATATATATATATATATATATATATATATATATATATATATATATAAACTTACGTTATTAAAAGGATGCATCATGGGTAAATTGACCAATAAAAATATAAGGTGTTTTGGCAAGCGTAGGAACCGTTTAATAACTAATTTATAAAAATAAATTATATTTGAACCTACTCTGTTTTTAATGAAACTTGGTTCAAAATATAGATAAAATTATTCTCGTTCTAATGGCATAATTATTATTTTATAAAAAGTCATATTTTAAAAATTATAAGCGCCAAATAACTGAAACAGTTTAATTAATATATATAATAATAATATAATAAAGAAATTATAAAATTAATGTTGAAACAATTGCATGTTACGTATAATAATATAAATAAAATAATATAACTTACATTTCATGCATGTGTACGTATGCATTTTTAGTATGCATGTCAACGTGTCTTTCTTTCAATCAAAATCAACTTTGCATTTATTGTGAATTGGTGTACGTGGATTGAAAGATGTGTAGATTTCAAGCAACCTTCATGTATAAATAAGAGCATCACTTCCATTTCCTTTTTCACATCTCTATTTCTCACAATCTCTATGTCTAGCTACCCACTCAATTTTCCTTTAAACCTACTATAATAATAAAACCCTACCCCGTTTTAAGTATTGTAGCCCCTGATCACTAATACCCTGTCCAAGTGACGTAGGGCCCCGTAACGTATGTCAAGGCTCTGCCTAAATTCGTTGGGGTTCTGTCTCGTGACGTAGGAATAAAGTGGAATTGGGTTACTATACTTAAGTATGAGTGCACTATATATTTTATTAAATAATCCAGGAGTTGTACCAAGATATATCAACCCTCCAAAAATATTTCTGACACCCCTAATATATTTAGAATACCCCTATATGTTTTTAAATACACCCCGTATGTGAAAACCGAGCCCGAAATACAACATAGCATTAAAAATAAATGAGAAACAAGAAATAGTAAGTTGAGGCGGGCCGCGTAGACCCACCCCAACCCTTACGCGGGCGGTATGAAGATTGATACCTGATTCCTTTGATTTTCTTAAGTTCAAGCGGGCCGCGTAAGCTACCCGTTAAGTTAACGCGGGCCGCGAGTGTCTCAAATGGTGGCGCAGCCCGGTGATGACACGTGTCATCATCGTGGTGGGGCTACACAGTGACCAGGATAAGCTATACGTTGACCTGGAGTCAACGCGGGCCGCGTAAGCCCTGCCCGTGTGTTACGCGGGCCGCGACAAACATAGAATCAGCAACTATAAATAGATGGCCTCGGATCTCAGTTGAATTCGTTCATTTCTTTCCTTCTTAAGCAAATTTCTGAATAGAAGGCATAATACTCGGGTATTATACCCCCTAATTAGCGAGGTTCTGCTCCGTTGTAAGTATTATAACCCCAGTTTCGTAATAGATACGCTGCCCGATTGATTTAGGGTTCCGTAACAACTGTCGTGGTTCTGCCCGATGTAGTTGTTGGAATACCGTCTCCGGGAGGGTATCATTAATATTTTCAAAGGGTTATGATACTAACCTATGTACATTTGTGTAAATTATAGATTATTCCCAGGAAACCGTTACGCGAAGTCTAAGATAGCAATGTGAGTTTATCCTCTTTTTGTTAACCTTTTTGGAATGTTTTACAAAACCTTAATTGTTTACAATATGATTAAGCGGTGATTGAGTCTTTGTAGTTCTTCAATTACTGCCGGTATTATGGGGTTTTGTATACAAAATTTATTACTACGAGTAGTAGTAGTAAGTCGGAATGACAGTACATTACCATTTGACGACGAGTTAGCCAATGGGCAATTTGACCAAAGCCACAGATCCGGTCGAGTGGCAAATACTGAATGAGTAATTGTGTAGACATAAACAATGTGATTGCTCTCAATACTGTTTTAATTAATAAAATGTTTCTTGATTAAACTGGGATTCACTCACCAGTATTTCCCACTGACAAATGTTTTTTAAACACGTGTTTCAGGTAACACAATGCGAAAGCAAAGTAGTAAAAAGCCAGCTCGAGAGCACGGACGGCTTGTAAAACTGTGGCTATAAAAGTTATCTAAAATACGATGTTTTAAACTCAATAAAAGAGGGTGTAACCGTATGTTGTAATTAGAAACTTGGGCTTTACCCATGTGATTATTAATATCAAATAAGGTGGTTTTACTCTGATAAAATATTTCCTAACTACGGTCCTGATGAAATTTCCGCTGCCAAATTAATAAAATGATACCACCACAAACGAATGTTCGCGGCCGCCCGTTCCCGGGACAGATAAGGGATCGAGGGTTGTGACAGAAGGTGGTATTAGAGCCTAGCCACTGGTTCAAGCCAAAGAAGTGTTCTGCTGACACTTAAATTTTAATTCTGTGTTAGGAAATAACTTATGTGATTATGTGTTTTATATTATTTGACTATTTGTTAGTCTACAGTATGGGTAAGCAAAGAATTTCGGACATCTATCATCAATTAGATAGTTCATCAAAAGATAAGGGAACCTCATTTCAACCAAATCCCTCAGGATACTCAGCAGATACTAAGGAAGGAATATTTATTCGTAAGGCACAGTCTGAGAAACCATTTACCATTAAGAAGAGAAGTTGGATTATTAGCAAAAGTTGAGAGAAAATAAAGAAGTCACAACCAAAGGGAGCAATAATCAATCACGAAATAAATGCACAAACTCAGGAAGCAGACAATAACCCACTAGGGAAAAATGAATTAGATGGACAATGGGTAAATCTCCATATGTTAGCCACTACATCAGAAAATGCTAACTTATATTAAATAGTCGAACAGCCAAACTAGTATCAGCACTCATGCCACCTATGAGCTAGAAACTTTAAAGGAACTTCGTCCATTAGATAACAACTTAGTAAAGACAGGAGATAGAATAAACCTTACATAAAGGCATGTTGAGCATAATACTCCTATAACCTAGACAGACTAAAATAAGTTACGGATACGTAATCACTAGTATATTTTGAATTCCAGTGTAGTTTGTAATAAATGCATATATATACGTAAGTCGCAATGTTCATCATTTTTAATCAATCTATTTTTATGATTGTATTCAAATGTTTGTACTAGAAATTTGTCTGTAATAATTAATACCACCTACTCAAATAATATTATAATCAAACTAAGTTAGTTATTAACAAAGCAGTCATGTTTATGATTCTCTTTTGGAACCAATCAATTACTTTGGTTTGAAATACATATTAAAATATATGGTATAAAGCTTTAAAACTTTGTGGTTTTAATAATATTATTTTTATTTTTAATAAAACCAAAGCTATTAAATTAACCAAAATGATTTTAAGAAAATTTAAAGGATTGCTTTAGTGGATCTAACCAAAGCAAGTTTTGAAACCCAGGTGTACCAATTTACCACTCCATTTTATCCTTTCTGGTTTATAACTAGTTGACCATAAGACTTCATACTTTCATAGTTTTATGAAATAACTGATGTTGGGATTACTTGTAAAAGTTTCTATTAAAATACTTAGTAATAAAATAGATGGTTAAATGAATATGATAGGTATTCATGATTTAATAAAATCATTTAAATTTTTTTAGAGATTTGAGTTGGTTGGACTATGTAGAAAGGCCTAACTAACCGTTGAAAGCATTTCTACAGATCTTTAATATTAAGGTATGTACAGAATAGGTCTTATGCATGGTGATAGCTAATATAAGATTATAAGATTAACAAGTCGTATTAGTTATAGGATTGTGTATCCTAAATTATAAGGAAAAAAGTATTCAAGTTAGTTGGCATTCATTCACCTAAATATGATTGAAAATTTTTATTATATATTAATACATACTATATATATCTTACATGATATATTTCTTCACTTACAAAGAATAAATAGTTTAGTTGTAGTAGTAACTTTATAAAAAAAAATTGGTTTGTAAGTTAGCACATGGTTTGTTGGTTTGCCTAAAACCATAAATTAATTATTTTTATTAAGATGTTCTTTCTCAAAATAATTTATTAGTTTAAACTTAAATTTATTTTGTAGTACGTCTTTGGAGTATCTTTAACGAAATACTTGAGGGAAATATTCATTTTTCAAACTGGTGTTAAAGTTTGACCAAAAATAGAAATCCACTAGTACCTATGGGTATCTATCCTACACGGTTTTCGGTTGAAAAATAACATGATATCTAAAGTCTAATATAAAATTTTCACATATTCGACTCGTACAGTAAGTCAAATACATTTTTTTTACTTATATATTACACTTATAATCTTATAACTCATAATATTTGAGTTCATCCGTATCTTTTATATTATTAGTATAATGATAAAACATTTTACAATGATATATGAACAGTGTATTTTATTATATGATAGTACAGTAAAATATATATTTTATATCTAAAATTTTAATAAATTATCATGGTGTAATAAATTCTAATAAGTGTAATATAGTATATGCACTTATGTTATAATTCCGTAGCGGGTATATTAAAATGTAACAAGGCTATTAGATCTTTTTACTAGAATATGTATACAAATCCTATCTTCTCATAAGTATAAGTATATTATACTATACGAAAATAATATACTGTATATTTTGATCCTTGCACGTTAAAATATTCATAAACATTCATTTTTCTAACTAGAATTTAAAATAGATGCCCACATAAAAATATTTGAATCAAATGTGTGTTTAGTACGTTTGTCCTTTATAAAACTTTATTTAAAAATCAGATTACAATTTTAATATTGTAATATCTTTAAATAAATTATTATTGTATGGGATATACATACATATTCTAATACATGTATATTACTCAAATATATTTTGAATCAATTTTAGAAACGTCAAACTTTGTATTACTTACCATGTTATGTGTTTTAAGTTTATACTATATATTAATATTTAATTTTATATATATATCCGCTATATTGTTATAAATTACAGAAAGTAATAGTATATATATATATATCTCTCTTGGTAACCCATAAATACAATATCATGGGTCACATGTGCACATATTTTTCTAAATAATGTCTCTCAATCTTAAAATGTATATTATAATTGATTCTTATAAAGGAAAAGGTAGGAATGTGATAATTGGAATAGATATATAGATGATTACTTGAGGAGAAATTATTAAGGTAACATAAATAGTGAGTCTGGTATAGTTTAATCCATTAGTTCAAAAATGAAACTGTTCTTATGACTCCAGAAAATTTATATTTTGAGTAATTTATTTCCCTAAACTTTTAATTCCAAATTATTATTGACAGAAATTTATTTCAATATACTACCTTTATAAAAGGATAAAGTAAAGTCATGGAAATAAGCTTGATGATTGATACCATCGAATGTATAGTTATTATTTTATATATGTGTATATATTCTGTAAGTTTAATATTAACTAAAGATTTGAAATTTTATACACATATATGCATATACCCAATAGAATTTCTTGATGGTATACCCAATATAATATCTTCTGTAAGATAAACATAAGAGAAATTGTCATTGGTAATTCATATGAAAATATGAAGTTATTATAAGAATAGACCATGAAACCTACTATGTTTTAAAATGCCATTTGTCTCAATAAAATATTCCTTGCAATGGAATCTAACAATATATAAGCATAAATAAAGTTAGCTGTAAGCATACTTATTACATTGGACCTAGCTATAGTATCAATGGAGATAATGATATAATTGAAACTCCATTTTCCAACCAAAAGAAAACCACAACCATAATAATATCTATGCTTAAATGAAAGAGTTGGGATATTGATATTGACTGGTAACAACCAGGACAGTATTTAGACTTGAACCTAAGAAGAATGCCTTAGTATAAAGCTTTGAGATAAGCCAATTACTTACATAGATAAAGTGTGATGGTTATTGGGATTCCGTGAGGATGATAACTAGAACAGTGCATGTATGATAAATAAGCAATAACAACTGGCCACTGTTATTTCTTATTTATTGTTACTACTCGGTTCTAGAATATGATCCATCATGAGAATACTGATTGCCTTGTTTCTTGATGCAAACCATAATAAACGAGGTACTTTCAAAATCCTGATTTGAGAAAAGTCAATTAATGGGTAATACAGTGATAACTACCTCTCCGGCAAGACTGGGTATGGTGTGGTAGACTCTCCAGCTTGTCCTGGTAAGATGGGGGTACCTCTCCGGCAAGACCGGGTGAGATGGGGTATATGTTATGATAATGGGATTCCCTAAATAGTGCTATGACCTGATGTCGGACCTATTTTTGGAAATATGAATATGTTAAATACATTGACCTTATGAATGGTGTGTATATTACAAATCTGTGAAATATATATAGATATGAATGTCTATGAGGAAATTCAAAAACCATAAATGATTGACAATTAGGAATATATCACGAACAAGTGTGTCAATGATAATTTTAGGGATAAATTACACTTTTCGTCCTTTATGTTTGTACCGGATTGCAACGGATAACCTTTAACTTCAATAATTACACTCACAATCCTTTATTTGCAAAACTTATTACACCCTAGGTCCTTTGTTATTAACCAGGTTAAAATTTTCAGTTAAATATGAAATATGCTCTGCACATAAGGGTAATTTTGTCCTTTAACCTGTAATTGGTCCTGCACTTGATAAAAATCTAATCTATCACAAATGCCATCATCAACCAACCCAGATCTTGATAACCACGCCTCTCTCTTCTCCCCCTCTCTCTCTAACACACTTTCCCTCTGATCTTAAACAACAAATCAAAGCCAAGTTCAAAGATTCAACACAAAAGACGAGAAATCAAATCAAATGTTCGTAAAAAAGCATCGAAAAGAGTATCTAAGAGATTGGTACCGGCGCTGCAAGAGGTAGGAGGATCTTTCTGAAGATCCTTGAGCTCCTTCAAGATCCGCTTCGAAGCCATCGCTCAATGAAACCATAAATTTGAGCAAACAGAAACCTAACGAAAGTTAGATGACGTTTTGCGAAAAGGAGAATCAAGTTAGATGATGTTTAGTTTGGATATTACATGAAAGATTTGGAGATTTGGGTTTGGTTTAATATGGGTTTAGTTGATGTTTATGATAGATTTAGGTTCTATTTGTTTGATTTGCAATGGCAACAGGAACAAAAAAGGGGAGGTGCACGGTCAAAGGTAAAAAAGAAATGAGGGATTGTTCATTGCAGAGATTGACAAGAGAATATAAAGTAGATATGATCTAAATTTATATTCAACAACACCCTACTAATTATGTTCTCCGGTCGTCGGATCTGCGTTCTCCACCACCAGCCACCAGCCACCACCTGCTACCTCAACCACCTGCCGTCTTCTTTCTCGCAACACCACTTTCGGCAAAGCAACCATAACCCGTAGATATATCCGGCACTAACAACATTAAAAAAATCACCTTTTGTCAACAAAATTATCTATCTTCAGGTAGGGTGTTTGTTGTTGATTTTTGGGGTAGGGTGGCGGCAGGATGAGGTGGTATGTGGTGGTTAGGTTTTAGAGATAGAAAATTGGGGAAGAAGATTTGTGTATATAATTTTTTTTGGTTTTATGTATTAAGCATTTAAATAAAAATATGAATTGACCATAATACCCTTAAGTGAATAAATTTAACTGAAAATTTTAACCTGGTTAGTAACAAAGGACCTATGGTGTAATGAGTTTTGCAAATAAAGGATTGTAAGTGTAATTATTGAAGTTAAAGGCTATCCGTTGTAATTTGATACAAACATAAAGAACGAAAAGTGTAATTTATCCTAATTTTAGACTTATTTATTAGGAATCTCCCGTATATGTCTATAACTTCGATATCAAACACTATTTCGTTTGATCATCAGTCTCGTAACTCGTGCGATAAGATGAACGACAGAAACTTTTTAAGTTGGGACGCCCTCAAAAGTATAGAATTTCCCTTGCGATTATTGACGCATTAGGAAACCTGTAACTAAAATTTGTGCGAAGACTCAAAACATCTAAACACTTACGCTAATAATTTTACTTTCATATTGAGAAGATAAGAATCTCACAACATAGAGAATATTTCTGGTCAAAGTAAAGTAGAATTACAAGCAAAGACTAGAATATACCTAGAAACTAAACTAATTAAAAATATTCATCCATATTTCAGGAAATCTCGAGAACGAGATTTAAAACAAGGTGGGGAGAATGTAACATTCCCAAAAATTATATATATATATATATATATATATATATAAACTTACGTTATTAAAAGGATGCATCATGGGTAAGTTGACCAATAAAAATATAAGGTGTTTTGGCAAGCGTAGGAACCGTTTAATAACTAATTTATAAAAATAGATTATATTTGAACCTACTCTGTTTTTAATGAAACTTGGTTCAAAATATAGATAAAATTATTCTCGTTCTAATGGCATATTTATTATTTTATAAAAAGTCATATTTTAAAAATTATAAGCGCCAAATAACTGAAACAGTTTAATTAATATATATAATAATAATATAATAAAGAAATTATAAAATGAATGTTGAAACAATTGCATGTTACGTATAATAATATAAATAAAATAATATAACTTACATTTCATGCATGTGTACGTATGCATTTTTAGTATGCATGTCAACGTGTCTTTCTTTCAATCAAAATCAACTTTGCATTTATTGTGAATTGGTGTACGTGGATTGAAAGATGTGTAGATTTCAAGCAACCTTCATGTATAAAAAAGAGCATCACTTCCATTTCCTTTTTCACATCTCTATTTCTCACAATCTCTATGTCTAGCTACCCACTCAATTTTCCTTTAAACCTACTATAATAATAAAACCCTACCCTGTTTTAAGTATTGTAGCCCCTGATCACTAATACCCTGTCCAAGTGACGTAGGGCCCCGTAACGTATGTCAAGGCTCTGCCTAAATTCGTTGGGGTTCTGTCTCGTGACGTAGGAATAAAGTGGAATTGGGTTACTATACTTAAGTATGAGTGCACTATATATTTTATTAAATAATCCAGGAGTTGTACCAAGATATATCAACCCTCCAAAAATATTTCTGACACCCCTAATATATTTAGAATACCCCTATATGTTTTTAAATACACCCCGTATGTGAAAACCGAGCCCGAAATACAACATAGCATTAAAAATAAATGAAAAACAAGAAATAGTAAGTTGAGGCGGGCCGCGTAGACCCACCCCAACCCTTACGCGGGCGGTATGAAGATTGATACCTGATTCCTTTGATTTTCTTAAGTTCAAGCGGGCCGCGTAAGCTACCCGTTAAGTTAACGCGGGCCGCGAGTGTCCCAAATGGTGGCGCAGCCCGGTGATGACACGTGTCATCATCATGGTGGTGCTACACAGTGACCAGGATAAGCTATACGTTGACCTGGAGTCAACGCGGGCCGCGTAAGCCCTGCCCGTATGTTACGCGGGCCGCGACAAACATAGAATCAGCAACTATAAATAGATGGCCTCGGATCTCAGTTGAATTCGTTCATTTCTTTCCTTCTTAAGCAAATTTCTGAATAGAAGGCATAATACTCGGGTATTATACCCCCTAATTAGCGAGGTTCTGCTCCGTTGTAAGTATTATAACCCCAGTTTCGTAATAGATACGCTGCCCGATTGATTTAGAGTTCCGTAACAACTGTCGTGGTTCTGCCCGATGTAGTTGTTGGAATACCGTCTCCGGGAGGGTATCATTAATATTTTCAAAGGGTTATGATACTAACCTATGTACATTTGTGTAAATTATAGATTATTCCCAGGAAACCGTTACGCGAAGTCTAAGATAGCAATGTGAGTTTATCCTCTTTTTGTTAACCTTTTTGGAATGTTTTACAAAACCTTAATTGTTTACAATATGATTAAGCGGTGATTGAGTCTTTATAGTTCTTCAATTACTGCCGGTATTATGGGGTTTTGTATACAAAATTTATTACTACGAGTAGTAGTAGTAAGTCGGAATGACAGTACATTACCATTGGACGACGAGTTAGCCAATGGGTAATTTGACCATAGCCACATATCCGGTCGAGTGGCAAATACTGAATGAGTAATTGTGTAGACATAAACAATGTGATCTCTCTCAATACTGTTTTAATTGATAAAATGTTTCTTGATTAAACTGGGATTCACTCACCAGTATTTCCCACTGACAAATGTTTTTTAAACACGTGTTTCAGGTAACACAATGTGAAAGCCAAGTAGTAAAAAGCCAGCTCGAGAGCACGGACGGCTTGTAAAACTGTGGCTATAAAAGTTATCTAAAATACGATGTTTTAAACTCAATAAAAGAGGGTGTAACCCTATGTTGTAATAAGAAACTTGGGCTTTACCCATGTGATTATTATTATCAAATAAGGTGGTTTTACTCTGATAAAATATTTCCTAACTACGGTCCTGATGAAATTTCTGCTGCCAAATTAATAAAATGATACCACCACAAACGAATGTTGGCCGCCGCCGGTTCCCGGGACAAATAAGGGATCGGGGGTTGTGACAAATACCCACTGGTATTGGATGGTGGGGGTCCAACACTGTACTCCGCTCACGATGGGTGCACTTGCCCATATGTGTGTTTAGTGTTAGTAAATATCGTGTTTTATAAATTTAAAACTTGGCTAAAAAGTTTTAAAGGTCTTAAAATATACATTAAAAACTATACGACACTTCACACGCATCAAGTTTTTGGCGCCGCTGCCGGGGACACAAGGATTTTAAGAAAGTTAGTAATCAACGGCCTAATCGTTTTTTTTTTATTTTTCTATTTTTTAGGATTTTTCTTAGATTTTTCAGCTTCTGCAGAGCTCAGCACGGGCCGTGGCTGGTCGGACACGGGCCATGCCCAGCATTGTTACTGACAGTTTTTATTTTCCGAGTTACAAAGAGTTGAGCACGGGTCCGTGTCGGTGCAACACAGGGCCGTGTCGAGCTCCCCAGTAACAGGGATCCGAAAAACAATCACTGTATCTCCGACCACGGGCCGTGTTCATCTGAGCACGGGGCCGTGGTGAAGCTTCTGACCAACGTTCTTTTTTGTTTTTATTGCAGGATTTGGAGCCCGAGCGCCACATCTGAACTTTTCACGCAGTGTATGAGCTCTAGTTCTAGTAGAGACATAAAAGAACCCCTAGACGAACCCAAACGCTTTCTAAGAAGACGACTTAAAGCTAAAAACCAAGAGAAAGTCTCGGGGGACCCACTTCCAATGGCAGACCAACGTACCCTCATGGATTACCTACGACCCACCGTAGGTAACCTCGGCACCGCTATCGATGCACCGAATGTCGAAGCCAACAACCTCGAACTTCGGCCGCATTTGATACAAATGCTTCAAAACTCTGCAACCTTCCATGGGTTTGCGGACGAGGATCCCCATCTACATATTACTAATTTCTTAGAAATATGCGATCCCTTTCGGATCAATGGAGCATCAAACGACGCCATCCGTATTCGAATGTTTCCATTTTCACTAAAAGACCGAGCTAAGGCCTGTCTTAATGCCCTCCCAGTTGGCTCGGTAAACACCTGGGATGAACTAGCCCAAAAGTTTCTATATAAGTATTTCCCTCCTGCTAAAACGGCTAAATTAATGTCTGAAATTAATACATATTCACAAGTGGATGGGGAATCCTTATATGAAACTTGGAAAAGGTTCAAGGAGCTACTAAGAAAGTGTCCTTATCACGGTCTTGCGGTATGGCAACAAGTATCCACTTTCTATAATAGGTTGTTGCCACACACAAGACAAACACTTGACTCTAGCTCCGAGGTACTTTTAGGTAATCGTCGCCCAAATAAAATATATAATCAAATTGAGGAAATTGCTCAAACCAATTTTCAGTGGCACACTCCCCGAGGCAGTAAATCTATTGCCCCGGGCACCCATAAGGTTGATGAAAGCACTTCTTTACAAGCCCAAATCGAGGCCCTTTCTTCAAAAATCAAAAAGCTAGAGATGGCAAAAACGGCCTTGGTTATGGCTTGTGAGGGGTGTGGTGGGCCACATGAAAGTTGGAGTTGTATGAAAGAAGTAGATAATCAAACAGAATCAGTAAACTACATTGATAATAGACCTAGGCCGTCGGGTCCTCCAACGGGTACCTACAACCAAGGATGGCGTAACCACCCTAACCTTGGTTGGAGAGAACCCGGCAATAGTAGTAACCAACAAAATCTAAACCAAAGAACAAACTTTCAATAACCAAGAAACGAGTCACAAAATTTCTCTCAACAATAAGGGGGACGAGAAAGGCTTGAAGATACCGTATCTCGCCTCATCTCCGACACCAAAAAGAAAAACTCGGATCGATTTCAACAATTGGAATCGAATTTTAGAAATCAACAAGCTAGTATTCAAAACATTGAAAAACAATTAAATCAAATAGCTCAAAATTTCTCCGAGAGACCCCAAGGCGAGTTACCAAGTAATACCGAAACCAACCCAAAGGCGCAAGTACATCTCATCACATTGAGAAATCGTACCGTGGGTCCCGAGGAAGCTCCATTGCCTCCAACTAAAAGAAGCCAATCTAGCCAAACCACAACTCCACCCATGCCCCAACAAGAAAAGGCTTCTCCACCAATTCAAGAGCCCACCAAAAATCCTCCGGTTCCATAACCCGGTCGGTTAATTCGCCAAAAGACCGATGAGAAATTTGCAAAGTTCGAAAATTTGCTAAAACAATTGCATGTTAATATTCCATTTATCGAAGTCCTAACTCAAATGCCTAAATATTCAAAATTTATGAGGGACTTCCTCACTCATAAAAGGAAAATTGAATCATTGCAATTAGTTAATTTAGGTGAAGAATGCTCCGCCTTGCTACTCAGCAAACTCCCGCAAAAGAAGATTGACCCTGGAAGCTTCACAATTCCTTGTTCGATTGGGGAATCCCCCATTCGCAATACACTAGCCGACATCGGGGCTAGCATCAACCTCATGCCCGCATCAATGTTCAACCGACTCGGCCTAGGGAAAACAAGCCCTACAAAAATGAGCATACAACTCGCCGATAGGTCCTTCAAATATCCACAAGGTGTCGCTGAAAATCTATTGGTCAAAGTCGGCGAATTTGTCTTCCCGGCCGACTTTGTCATACTAGATATGGAGGAAGATACTGAAGTACCACTCATCTTGGGGAGGCCATTCCTAGCTACGGCCCAAGCAGTGGTAGACATGAATGGTGGAACACTAACATTGAGGATTGGGGACAAGGAAATGAAGTTTGGAGTTGGGAGGAGAGTAGAAGACGACGACCCGGTCAATTACATGAAGGTCATAGACTCAAGTTTAGATGATGCTCTCTGACGGTGCAACATGGGATGAAAAACATCCCACTTGGGTAACATACGACCAGGCTTTGGGTCTAGCCAAGGACCCTTATAAACATGGCGCACCACGGAGGCATTCCGCGGAACTATCCGTAGTTTAGATTAATTTTTATGTTTTCTAGTTTAGTTCTAATTTTCAGAAATAAAACACACTCGGGATGGTGAAGGATACAAAGGGAAACTTGAACCCCATGTACAAAAACAGGGCCACCCGATAATTTTTCTTCATTACAACAAGTTCAGCACGGGGCCGTGCTCAGCCAACACGCCCCGTGCTCAACCATCTGCAGAAAATGCCCAGTTCAGGTAACTGGACACGGGGCATGCTCGCTGAACACGCCCCCGTGCCCAGGCTTCTGTTTCTTTTTGTTACTTTCTATTACTGGCGATCTGAACACGGGGCCGTGCTCGGAAAACACGGGTCGTGTCCAGACGCCCAGTAACATAAATTTTTGTTTTTTCACATCTTTTTACACATTCAATCAAACACCCTTTTACCCACCAAAACCCTTTTTCATTTTAAACCCTTTATTTTAGTAACAAAGCTCGGTTTTTCTTATGACTCCTTATAAAAAAAAATGATGAGGATGAAGCCAAACGAAATAAACAAACAAAAACAACTTTGTTTGAAAGATTGCTTCATCAAAATAAAAAGTTACAAAAAAAAGTCTTACGAAAACCGACGCTTTTTATGCCTTTCGCCCTTTTCTACTAACCACTAACCCAACCACCTACCTTTAACCCAAGCGTAACCCTTCCCCCAAAAGTCCTCTTGATATTTACAAAGGTGTATAGTTAAAAAGGAGGAGGATTGATTGCTTGGCAAACTTATGGCAGGAGTAAGTTCCATGCCGCTCTCGAGTGTTTCACTAAAATACACTTTCAACCGAGTGTTGAGTGATCCCCCGTGAGTTATGTGAACTTGTATATAAATGAAATTTTACAAAGGCATGTTATGCCCTAATAAGTAATTTATCTTATGTATTGTTTTAAATAAATCATGAAGAATAGGATTGTAAATAAATAAAAATAAAACTTAATAAAAAATCTTGGAAATCCTGACACTCTATCACAAGTCCAAAAACCTTATCTTCTACCCGTTCCATTTGGGAGTGTAAAGCCACATTATAAAGAGTTTTGCTTGAGTACAAGCAAACATTCAAGTGTGGGGGTATTTGATGTGCGCAAAATGCAACATATAAATTACATCAAATGTGGCATAAAACTAGCCATTTTTTAGTACTAATGTTGGATAAAGTGTGTTTTTGTCTTCCTTTTGTATTTTCAGGATTAAATGAGCTCAAATGAACAAAAGAAGCCAAAAGGCAGCTAAATCTAACATAAATACAAGAAAAGGAACAAACGTGGCATGCCCGACCCCCCGAAAGCATCTTCCCAAGCAAAAACAAGAGAACAGAAGCCTGAACACGCCCCGTGCTCAATGAGCACGGGGGCGTGCCCAAGTGTCTACAGAAAAGACAAAGTTGTAGAAGCTTCTATCACCCACCACGGGGGCATGCCCAGCGGACACGGGGCCGTGGTCAACTCTAAGATTCGCAGAATCTAGGAAAATCTTGATAGTACAGATACGCTTCTGCACACGGGGTCGTGCCCAGCGGACACGGGGGCGTGGTCAACTAATGCAGACAAACTGCATTAATGAAGAAATAGAAGATGGATGGACACGAGGCCGTGTCCAGGCTTCTTACAAGCTATAAATAGGGGTGCTTGGCTCATTTGCAAACCATCCCTTGGCACACCACCTCTCTCACACTTCAGCCACACTCCACCACCACCACAACACCATCATCCACCACCATCATCCATCATCCATCATAGAGTGTGTGAGTAATCTCGGGATCCAAGATTGATCGTAAGAGTTCTTGACAATCAAAGGCCATGTTTGCCTAAGTCTCTTACATCACTTGGTCAAGACAAGTGTCTAGTGTAATACTTTTTATTTTTAATCTTTTCGCACTTTTTATTTGGTTATGTATTAATTACTTTAATAACTAGTTTCTTATGCTGAAGGTGAGTCTTCCTTATCGTTTGTCCGTGGTGTCTTGGCATTATTTTACTGTCTATATAAAATAAAAGATTTTCACCACTCATATCTCCACGGTCTATATGGAGATATGTTGGCTACCTGGTCGGGGGTTAAGGGAACGGTTTGGTAAGAGTCTTGCCTTGTTCAGTGTATAGATCCTGCAAGGACCTGGGTCAAATTTAGTTGGACCTCCTTCAATACCCACTGGTATTGGATGGAGGGGGTCCAAACTCTTTGATCCCCTCATATGTAAGCTACTATTAAAACTTTAACCCGGCTACTTAGGTCTGTATCCCTGCTGACTCAGACTACTTAGCCGAGGGTAACGTCACCTTCAAAAGAGGAGCCTACCACATTATGCATTAATAACTTAATTAATTATCTTTCAATAATCCAACCTTTTAGGATTGTATCCTTGCTGACTCAAACTACTGGGTTGAGGGTAACGTCACCTTCAAAAGAAGGGCCTACTACAATAACTAATATAATCTCTTAAAAAGTGCAAAAGTCCGGAAATAATCAAAGGTTACACTAAACATGAGTCGGATCCAAGTGATTCATCTTGTCTATCTGTTTTTAGTTTTATTTTTATTTTCAGCATTTTAGTTTTTATTTTCTAGTTTAAAACATTTTTCTAAACTTTTGATTTGATTAGACGTTGAGGATAAACCGGTATTAAAAGCTCTTGTGTCCTTGGACAACCTCGGTATCTTACCAACACTATACTACGCTCACGATGGGTGCACTTGCCCATATGTGTGTTTAGTGTTAGTAAATATCGTGTTTTATAAATTTAAAACTTGGCTAAAAAGTGTTAAAGGGCTTAAAATATACATTAAAAACTATACGACACTTCACACGCATCAAGACCGCACAAGAAGAAAGATACTTACCACCACTCTTCTCCCGCACAACCGGTCTCGCCTTCCTATTCATCCTTCCCAGCATCATCCGCAACACCTACAGCTGCGAGTTGCTCAGTTTCTTCCAACCAATGACCCACATGTCTGAAAACCAATCAACCGTATCCGCTCTTGGGAGACTGATGTTCTCTGTTATGATAGTATCCGTTGCATTTCTAAGCTGCAACCTCGTAGTAATGGCAGCAACTTTAACGTAGAAAAACTTCGTCTTCCACTTCGTAAGACCTTTGGAAGGTGCCATCAACTTAGGACTACCGTCCTGTTGACGGAAAGAGAAGAAACCCAAAGATACAGTCATTTGATAAAACCGTCGGAAATCCCCGACAGTCGGTTCGATACCAAAAGCACGGAATGTATACTCAAAATTCCGAATCCGCATCATCCCAAATGGACTCACTTGAGAAATATGGAGTTTGTACCACTCCAAAACTTCAACGATAAACACCGTCAATGGCAGCCGGAGATTGCAAACCACGAAGAAATCAGCCCATAAGGTGACGTATCCCGCCGGGGCATCAGCGGCGGTGTCACCCTCTTGTGGATACATGGCCCCATACTCCGGTGGCATTTGTGTAGGATCGTTTTGTGACCCAAACGAGTCGTTCAGAAGAGATTTTATCAGTTTCAGATGCGGAAACTAAGAAACTTACGATGAAACAGCTTGTTTATCACTTTAAACCTCTTGTGTATTGATATTACAGCGATTACAATCAAAAGGTATACCGGCAGCACTTCGGTATCACTCTGAGAAAACTGTTACAAATGAAATGACAATTCTCCTATTTATAGTATTCAGCTTTCGCTTGAAGCATACATGTTGGCTTCAAGCGAAACCTCCTAAATATCTTCAAGCGAAACACATACAAATATAATTCTGTTCAAGCGAAACATTCAAACTAATTTGTCTTCTTGTGTGGTGATGTCATTGATGATGTCATCTTGATGATGTCATCATGACATCATGTTTGAACAAAAACCGCAATGAACTCGAGACTCGATATAAGACTTAGTCGACAGATGAATGCACCAACAGACTCCCCCTCAGATGTTGACGAGTCTTAAATGTCGAGTCTTCAATGTCTTCAGTCTTTATCAGTCTGAACTCTCTCTGAAATATCTTACATTGTAAGCATCCTCAAACTTTACCTCCTTCTCTTCTTCAGCATCAACAGACTCCCCACGAACAATCTCTACTCGGATGTCTTCAGACTCCCCCTTTCGATATGCTGGGATCGCAGTCTGGCATGTTGAAATCACATCGACCTCAGGTATCGGAACCTGGCACTCTATCTTCAGGTTCAAGATCGAAACCTGGCTACACCTGCACATTCTTAACCCAGAAATAAATTTTCTGATAACCACTTGTAGAGCATATTTTAAAATGATTCAACATTTATAGTCTCTGATGAACCACTTGCAGAAATATCATTTTCATTTCAAAGAACTTCAAACAAATACTTTCCCAAACCTGTTCGTCATGTCTAGCACTCGGAATTTTGAAAATTAGCTCTTCAACACCAGTTGTCGAAAATCTTTTTGAATTTTTCAAAATTTAAGCTAAAACACACTAAAAATCTTTTTGGTTTTTTTAGAATGAAATGAAATACAGTAAAGAAATATTTACAGACACTATTTTTGTGAGTTCGTGCAAGAGGATCATATCAGTTTTTAACAAGTCACTAGTACCGTTGATCTTAGTTACACAATAAGAATTAAACAATTCACTTAAATTGCCGATATACTGATCCACTTAAATTTTCACACAAATTTCAACTGATTCAGGATATGAGTTAGATGTTTTAAGGACTTAAACTTATTCATGTGTCCCACCTCTTGAATATACTCCCGTATCCAGATCCCAATATTCAGTCTTACAGGTGAGTATACCACAGATGATATCTGTAAGGGGTTAAAATGCGAGGGCCGTGAGAGCTCAGGTCAATCTTTCGATACGCAGAGAGATGACGGCTTCGACTTTTGGTGGGTCCCCTTTAGAGGATCTTTTGTTACAACAGCAATGACTATCAATTTTATTGTTTCATCAATTTGCTGAGGGCTGCACTATATTTCAAGCATGCGGAAAGTATTCTCCGGGGACTAGGCCATTGCTTTCGCAAAATCAGAAGTCCCGGGATAATACCCCAGATATCACTGAGCATAAAGACCTAGTATCTCAGAAAGAGGGACCTTTCAAACGAGATTTCAGGGGTTACCTATATATCCAAGTAGTGTTCCCCACAAATAAGCAAGTTTGAATTTAAGTTTATATCCCGAAAAAGTTTACTAAATGTATGAAAACCTATCGGCATATCATTAGTGAGACTGCTTAACGCTATTTAAACATTACATTTCTTTAGCATACTGTGACTGTCTACTGATGTACTATCATTTCCTCTTCTTTGACACTAAAACTCATTTTTGATTTTATCATGTTTTTGTCTTTTTCAAATTTTCAAATGTTTTTGAATTTTCTGAAAATTTTTTACTGCCCCTAAAATGCAAACACATTTTAGGAAATTTGAAAATAAACTGTACAATAAACTTGACAACCGATATCAAATCGCTTCAATTCGCCATCCACTTGGCATAAACAATCAGAACTCCCCCTTTCACAAAACTATTTTCTCATTATGATTTCAAAACACTTAAGTTTGTTTTAATCAAAATGATTTTTCCGGAAAATAAGTTTTGTTTTAACCACTTGTAGGGTCGGGTTCATCATCTTGTTCATTCAATCACTATATGAGAATTACATCAAGTTCAAACTAATGACCTTGACGAATCACTTGTAAGATCCAACCTCTTACCACTTGTAAAAATATCCAAATCATATAACCACATGTAGGAATAAAACATCTACACAAACCATTTTACCAATCAAGATGCCGATTCCTGCTTCGCACTTACCAACCTGGAAGCTCCGGCAATTCCTCAATCTGTAAAATTTTAACAATTTCAAGATTCATTTACACAATCAATTTTTAAGAATGATGCCGATTCCTGATCCACGATTACAAACTTGGGATCTCCGGCAAGTCAGATTTTTCAGGCAAAGAAAATGTCCACCCAAGCCTGACCAGCCTTGGGTGTTCTCAACTCAGACTCAGTTGGGGTGTAAGTTGCTTTCTTCTTAGCATAAAACTCTTTTACCCCTTTAACCTTCCCATCGATCATTTTTCCAAAAATTTTCTTTACGTTTCCATTAAAAGCTTTCTCAACATCAAATTCATTCTTATCAGAATAAAATTGATTAGAGATCTCAACTTTCCCGACTTTTGATTTAAAATTCTCAGTACTCAATGGTGGAAAGTTCTCATCATCCATCGGAGGAACTGAGTTTTCTCTTTTTACCTCAACCTGTGGCTCTTCTGATTTTGTGGAATCAGATTCATTGCCAGATTTTACCTCTGATTTCTTAACAACCCAAATTTGGTTGTCAAGATTTCCCCGTTTCTTGTAAAATCTTTTGGAACACTCACCAACTTCATATGTAGAATTTTTAAACACTTTAAATCGTTCAGTTGGTGGTTCCGTTTTATCAACAACTATATCTTTGAGTTTTTCTGAAACTCCCTGTTTTGTGTTGGTTGCCTTAGGACAGTTCCATGCAATGTGACCAACTTCATTACATCTGTAACAGGTTCTTGTTTCTTTCCTTTGATAAGCTCCATTCTTCATCTTTTCAGCAAGAAACTCCTTGTTTGACTGTTTCCAGAATGAGCTCTTTGCTTCTTCTTCATGACTAGTTCCTGCAACATATGTCATTTTTGATTTATAATCTCGAACATATTTTTCATTTTTATAGTTTTCAGGTGGAATAAAACCAAGTCCTTTCTTTTTGTAGCTACGATTGTGGTTTGGTTTCTTTTGAAAACCAGAACCAGAATTGTAACCCTTTTTCTTGTTCAAACGTTGTTGTACTCTTGAGGTGTAAGGTTTAGGTTTTACATTAAGATTTTCATCTTTTATTTCAGAAATACTAATTTCTGTTAGTTTGAAAACCTTTTTGATCATTTCTGGTTTAACACCTCTTATTGGAAATTCTTTATCAAAATATAATTTGTCAGAACCATTCAAAGTATATGCAACTTCAAATGTTTCGTCATTCAAATTAGATTTTGACAACAAAAATTCTTTACTATACACCCGTTTTCCTGATGACTTTGAACTCTTGACAGACGAACTCGAACTTCCGACAGACTGACACGAACTTTCGGACTCGTATTTTGACTCTGACTCCTCATCCTTATCCAACTCCTGATCAACCACTCTTTTTATCAATTCGGACTCATGATCTGTGTCGGACGCTGTGAATGTGACATCAATATTGTCCGGTAAAACATCGGTTATCTCGGATTCTAACTTAATATTGACTGCCTGTTTTAGTTCTTCCTCGTTAGGTTTTCTAGACGAGTATCCTTCCCAAATCGGAGGCGGACACTTATTATAACAGACACCCTGTTTCTTACCAGTATCCTTTTTCTTCTTTGGCTTTGTTTCTTCACCTTGAAACGCTTCAAATCCTTCAACGGTTGGATATATTCTATCAATTATGTAGTCACAACCTTTGTAACTTTGCAGCAATCTTCTGATTCTTTCATTTTTCAGTTGCTTCACTATCCAACTCTTTCTTCCACTTTGCACATTCTTCTATGTACAAGTTGATCTCTTTCTGCTTTGTCATCATGGTAGCATTCAACATCTTCAAAGCTTTCTCTCTTTCAGAGTTAGTCTTTTCCAGACTATTCACAGTTCTGTTCAATACATCATATGACTGTTTCAAATTTTTTACATCAAACAACAACTTTTCTTTCAACTTTTCTAACTCACTAAACCTCTCATCTTTTTCTATACATTGTTTACAAGACTCTAAACATGTAAGACAAGGTTTTGTGATTTCAACGATCTTCTCGACTTCAACTATCTTTTCAACTTCCACAATTTTCTCAATCACTTTGATTTCTTTCAATTCTTTTGCAGCTTTCCTTTCTTTCAGTTTCTTCAATTTTTCTGCAAAATAAAATTCAAAACTGTTAGAAGATAAATGAGATTTTCCAATGTTTATCTGTTCAACTTCTTCATCATCACTGTTATCTGTTGAACTGTTTTCAGAGGAAACAGATTTTCTATCTTGACTCTCCTCATTATCTGACATCACATCCATCCACTCCTTCAGCAACTCTGGCTTTTGCACAATCTGAGCAATAAAAGCTTTAACATTGGGATCAGCTGGAATGTACTTGTCCCAGCTAAAACCATCAGCCACTTTCTCGTCATCTTGATCCATGATGCCATAGTAAGCCTTTTTGTTTGCATCCTCGATCATTCTTCCATGTGCCGTTTGTGAATCTTTTTGTTGATGTGGTAGATGAGTAATTTGTTGATAAATGGATTTCCTATAATAATCATCTTTCCCAGACGACTCCTTTGCTCCTCTCGGCTCCTGATTCTTGCATTCTCTTTTAAAGTGGCCTTTCTCCCTGCAACGAAAACAGACAACTTTAGATTTATCAAATCCTAAATTAGAAAGGTTTGCATCCAAGAAATCATTTCTTCCTGTAACCAATCTAAATTTTTCTGCTCTCCTCAAAACACTAGCTAAAGCCCATTTAATATCCATTAGTTCCAGCTCCTCTGCATCAATCTGATCATAATCTTCTTTTGTGAGCATTGGATTGCCAATTCTTCTGGCAATCAACCCTTCATAAGACTCTAATGCAGTGACCAATAATCCCATATGATGCTTTACAACTTCTTCAGAATAATTTTGACCATTTTGAAGATGTAAAGCTACATTACACTGAATCGAATGCCCATTTCCAGCAGATGCACTTTGAACACTTGGAGGATTTACCGTTGAGAACCCACTAGTGTTGACTGATCCTTGACTGCTTGGTGTAGACTGATTTCCAGCACTAAATGCAGTTTGTATCTTTGGACTTGCTTCAGCAGTTTGAACATTTCCTTTATAGTACAATTTAATATCTTGTTGATGAGTAGAACTGTTCATTCTAGCAATTTTCTGCAGCTCCAGATCCTGTGCTTCCAACTTCTCTATAAACTGTGCAACCGATAACCTTCTAAACTGTCCGGAATTTTTCAATATCATCAGATATGTACCCCATTCCTGTTGCGGTAACGCATCAGCAAGCTTTTCAACCCATTCTGCTGGAGTTTTTGTAATCTTCAACTGTGACATAGTGCGTACAAGATGACAGTATCTTTCAATAAGACTCTTTGTTGTTTCACCAGGCATGCACGTAAATAGTTCAAATTCCTTTTTCAACAAAGCTGCTTTACTTTGTAGCATTTCAGTACTTCCCTCAAATTTCTTTCCAAGAGCTTCCCAAATAGAATAAGCGTTTTCATCATGTTGAAGCAACACAAATATATCTTCTTTAACAGCTTGTTGTAACAAATTGATCATCATCTTTTCTCCTTTGTAACTCTCTCTTTCTTGCTCCGTGAATTCTGAAATGATTTTACCAACTCCCGCTGAATTCTTTGGCCTCTCATATTCAGTTTCGATGCTCTCCCAAGCTTTTAGATGATTCGCCTGAACCCAATTCTCAAACCGTTTCTTCCACCCATGATAATCCTCAATTCCCATAAGTTTCGGGGGTTTTTGCATTGTTCCGGTTTCATTCTCCATGTTCATATTCTTAGCAATGTCACCCGGAGTAGTCGGAGATGTTGCGAATGCGTTGTAAAAATCTTCACTCATGATTCGATATCGAAGAATTTCCCAAACTAGCTTTCAAACGAACTGGTTCACCTCGTAAAAATATACCTGAAACGAACAAACAAATAATCAGTTTAAAAACTTATCAATTAACAGAATAAATCTGATACTCGAACAGGTGATAATTCTGTGCGGATTGAAGCTTGACAGACTGTGCGGACTGCTATGACCCGGATCAAATACAAACTACCTTTTTCCAATGACCTGACTAAAACACACGACCTGAGTGACTTTCTCAACAATGAACTTGGGCCGAACACTTGAATCGATTGATTATATCTCAAATTCCAATAACTCAACAACACTTTGGGCTTCAAACCGTGTATTAATGAACACTTGAATCGATTGATTAGATCTATGTATTCAGTCGATGCACAAGACTCCTTTAATTTTGATTATCCTTCAAAATAATGTGGCAGACAACTCCTAGTTTTCACATGCAAACATTGAACAAAGCAATCACATGACCAACTGGATTCACACAATTCAATACCTTTTAATTCTGAATCACTTTAATGTTATCTCATAAAATCACATGTATTCTTTTATAACACCAAATGTATTAAATGGCTGACAACTTTATCACTTCACATGCGCATGAACCGACAACAATCATCACATGCACTTTTTTACAAACTCAAAATGAAATCACATGTACAACTGAATTAAGATGTATCTCATTGGGCCGCAATATAGAATAGTGGGCTGACACAATAATGCATATCACATGCAAACTTGTTTGATCACATTCACATGTATTGTATCGGAAGTTGAACCCAAATGCCGACAATGTGTCACATAAAGACTTTAATGAACCGACTGATCAACCCTAAATGCTCATTGGACCTTTCACATATGTAGACTTATCCAAGACACATGATATCATTTACCAACTAGCTGACAATCCTTGTTTAACGAAACACACAACTCGATGAACATTCAAGCGAAACAGGTCAATCTCAAGCAAAAGCGGGTGTTTCGCTTCAAACAACACCAAATTTCAAGCGAAACGTTGATGATGTCAGCAAATATCGAACGAATTTCAAGCGAGCAGATGATTTTAACCCGTTTTTAAGTCGATTTAAGTTCTGAAACTTTCCAGGATTTGTTAATACATGTATGCGCACAATGTGTGAAAGTTTGAGCCGTTTTTAACCGTAAAAAATTTTAAATTTCGAAAAAGAATGGTGTAGAAACAGAATTAGTGATGAAAACGAGCTGTTTTTGCGAAATCTCTTCCTCCTGAGCTCTGATACCACTTGTAGGATCGTTTTGTGACCCAAACGAGTCGTTCAGAAGATATTTTATCAGTTTCAGATGCGGAAACTAAGAAACTGACGATGAAACAGCTTGTTTATCACTTTAAACCTCTTGTGTATTGATATTACAGCGATTACAATCAAAAGGTATACCGGCAGCACTTCGGTATCACTCTGAGAAAACTGTTACAAATGAAATGACAATTCTCCTATTTATAGTATTCAGCTTTCGCTTGAAGCATACATGTTGACTTCAAGCGAAACCTCCTAAATATCTTCAAGCGAAACACATACAAATATAATTCTGTTCAAGCGAAACATTCAAACTAATTTGTCTTCTTGTGTGGTGATGTCATTGATGATGTCATCTTGATGATGTCATCTTGATGATGTCATCATGACATCATGTTTGAACAAAAACCGCAACGAACTCGAGACTCGATATAAGACTTAGTCGACAGATGAATGCACCAACAATTTGAATATCCTTCATCAGGAACTCAAACGACGCCTTCGGCCACCTCAACACTGGTAGTTGCTCCCCCGAAGCATCACCTTCCTCCTCCTCCGCCGCTGCCGGCGACGAAGGGTTAGGGTTTTCACCCTCAGCAGAATGGGGATTAGATGGTTCAGCCATCACAATGTAGAAGACAGAAAACAGAAGATGAGTTCAGAAACTCAGAAACCTCACCGGAAAATCAAACAATTGATCGGAGAAGATGAAGGAATCTCTCTTTCTCTCATCGGAATTTTTTGAAATTTTGAAGAAGTGATGGGAAACCCCAAACGGTTTCCCCTTTTATACTCATCGCAATTAATGCGGAATAGTAACCAAAACGTCGTGTGTGAAAGGAGCGAACCATGCGACGACACGTGTATAGCGACAGTTCCGCTGACGGTTACCACTCGCGAGTAGCCACCCACGCGCCTGACAAAAGAGACTTTTTACACTCCTGCTACAGTGCAGTGATTACCTCGGGCAGTGCAAACGTCCTTTCATTTCAGCACATGCCAGGAAATCCCACCAACTTTCACCAACCCGCACGTGCGGTCAACAACGTTTACAAAAGCTACAAATGAAGATAACTCTCATGTACGCGGCATGCGGTTTTTTATGGTTTCTCAAACCATAACCTAGACCGGATGTCGTTTTTTACATCCCCACAAAATTAGAGAAAAAATATATTTACATTATGTAAAGGGGAATAACCAATATCCTCATATACCCACAAGCACATGTGGAATATGCGGAGATGACACACACGAGCCCGCACAGGTGTGTCAGATACTCAGAACCAACGTTGTTCTTTGGACTGCGAAAACCGCTTCTCAGGAACATCAAAACCGCATCACCTTGAAGTTCTTCAAGCTACAAATCCCTCGTGTCCGGTTCACAACCACAGAGGGGACGCAAACAGTTTCTCCTTAGGGAAAGGGATAAGTATGATGAACAACCGCATATCCGCAACCCTGACTCCTGATCCTTCAAGAGTTGCGTCAAAGGGTAACACTCTTTTAAAACGAGTCTTCTGCTGCAAACCGCAGACACTCATGAGTAGCTGCGGCATAACATAACTACGCGAACGGTAGCTACGGAAGAGCCACGACTAAGTCATCACACAAATGAACAAAGCTACTTCCAGGAAAACTGCTTTCCAACTAAGCGTGAAGGAAAGTGGCTACAGAACGAATGCGGACGAGTTTCACCTAGATTCCTAACTATCTAGGGTAATCTCCTTGAGCAACAAGCCAAGCAACAGTGGTAACAAGACTGCTTATGACTTTGTTTGCCCACCTATGAACCGCATAGAATAAACAATGGTGGGCATTACCATGCCTATGACCATGTTTATTTGCCCATGGTTCATGCAGACGATTCACATTGTTCGACCAAACATGGCCAACAATGTAACGGAACGAGGTAACCGCAAAGGACGTGCGGTTACTTGAGAGCTAAACTGGAGAACACGATCACCCCACAAAGCAGGGATCATCGTTACATGTCCAGTTGATAAACATAAAGCGAGAGCATGGCACTTACAGCATTGCATCCGCTACCGCAGAGGTTACAACTAGAGTTGCGGCCGCTGACACCTTCAGTCACGATCTCAAAGGTTGGTTCGACATACCAACAGGTGGCTGATAACATCAGAAAAAGGTAGACCATGCTACCGGATCAAAATCCTCGGCTAAGAATTCCGCATCAGACGGAACTTGCTCACCGGTACGAAAGAGACGTCACACGACTCTACCAGATCCCCAGCTTGATTTACTAGAAGCAGGAGCCAATAGTTTGGCCTAGAATCTTCTCCAGCTTCCATGCTATCTTCTAGACACCATAGTCCAGTATTCCTCCCACATGCAATTTGCATGAGAAAGCAACACTAGACTGGGGGACTTGAAGGGGTATGGTCCCAGATCTCGCACCAGCATGGCTGCGAGTGGCCATTACCCTTATCAAAACCCCCACCAGCAAGAACTTATCTGTGTCCGTGCGGGCACGCGCGAACACAGCGGTCGAATCCAATCGGTCAAGCGATGAGAAGACTTACCTTGTGTATGAAAATGGATGTACACATAGCGATGCGGCCTAGCACCGCATCCTATGAACATTTTCGTCACGACAAGGGATCTGGACAACAGCAACAGTCACCACAAGTGGCGATGAGGCCTGGCACCGCATCCCGCAGTATTCGCCAAAGTGAGAACGCGGAAACAACAGCAGTTACCGCAGGCAGCGATGCGGCGCGGCACCACATCCTGCCCACGAGGCAAGTGGGACTGACACCACAGTGCAAGTGGCACCAATGACAGTCGCCTGTCAGCCCATACGTAAGCAACAGACTGACACCGCAGTAGGACGTGGCTTCACCTCCACAGCCAACAAGCCTGACACACCTGCATAAGGGTGGCGCGTCGTCAGTCTGACCACTCAACTACCCTCCTTCACTCCTCGGCTATAAATACCCATCCCAAACCAGGTTTGAGGTATCGTTTCTCAACTCTCTCACAACTACTACTATCACACACTTTGCTTCACAAGCAAATTACTGATTCTCACGCCGGAGAGTGGTAACAAGGAGCACCCCCTACCCTTTCCTCCTTGTTACGAGTCACGGTGTGTTTTCCTTGTGTAGGAGACAGCCCAGCTGACGGTCCAGCCACCGATCCTCGGAAAGAAGGGATTAACCCTACTTGACGAGACCAGTGAATTAACATCTCTTGGTTAACCACTGTTTCATCAGAAGCGTTCTCACCGTTCTCACACTTTTGAGCGTTTTCTCCTGATCCCGTTTCTATATATATATATATATATATATTGCACATGAATGGAATGTAAAACTTGATGATTTTAAGTGGTGAAGCTTGGTTTTATTTAGCATGTTTTCATCATGAGCACCATATACCTACAGCTAATCACCATAGGCATACGAATATACGATCGATGAAGAGGCTATCTATTTTGTCCTGCGGTGAAAAGAAACAATCCATGGCCTACATTGTTTCCATCAGAGGCACAGCACAGGCATATGGTGGCCCTGAGAGGTTAACACAAGTTGTGTGCATTTATTATAACACTGGTGAATACATTATTATGCCTTTACTAAAACTTTGAATTTTAGTTTGCATTATTATAGGTAAAATATAATGCATTTATTGACTACTACACCAATCAACTGCATCATTCACTAATTCCTTTTTACATACTTTTTGACGTTAGTAATTTGCTGCCATCAATCTGGCCTCTTAATGGCATGCAAGAGATGTGTGTCGTATAAGCTAGTTTAGCACTTTATTAAACTTCTATTTTTATTTTCCTTATCTTTATTTCTTTTTAATAAATGTAATTCATTTTTTTTGGTTTCTTTTTTTTCCCTTTGTAATTTAGTGGAACTTTTACATTTTAACATGTTTACTAAACCTTGCAGCTTGCTTATTTTTTAGAAATAATAGTGTATTCACTTTTGAATCATATATAATTACCGCTAGCCGGATATTGAGCGACAAGTTAAGAGAAATGGCTATTATGCTACATAACCATCATATGTACCACATTAAAAACAATAGTTACATGTGTATACGTATTTTTAAGCGACAAACTAACTCACTCCTAAAATACTCTTATGCAACTTGTAGGATTTAAACCCTCCACATCTTGGATAGAAGGAGGACACTTTACCACCTCACCATGTCCCTTAGGGATACATATGCTTATGTGGTACTTATAATTCTCTATTTAATGTTGGTTCTATTTACACAATATGAATGTTAATATGTGTGACAACGTTAACAAAAACTTTGGTCCTAATGGAATTTGATTCATCTCTTGACTTCTCCTCGTTGAACTAGTGCGAAGATGGGTTGTAGTAAATCCTCAGGAAATGGGGGAAACATGAACAACATTTAGGCATCTTGGCTAGCGGACTCAAAGTTATCCATGAGGGTTGTTGGGTTTAGTGACGCCACTTAAATCATGAGGGTGTTTTGAGTCTCAGTGATGTTGAATATATAAGTACGTCCTTAAGTGAGCTAGCATTATCCGCTTAGGAACAAGGGCGGAGCTTTTAAAGGGTAAGGGGGTCATCCGCCCCCACTAATGTTTCGGTTAGTAGCTAGTGTAAGTTTTTTTGATTTTTCGTTTGAAAATTTTCATATAAATGAAACTTGAGGGTTCAAAGTTAGTATGTTTTATTTGTAAGAATGAGTTCTTTAAATGAATGATGATTATTTAGTTTTATTTGCAGTTAATATTGTTTTAACCGACCCCAACATATAAACCGAAACGTAACGACGGGAAAAAAAAAATTAGGTCCCATATGACTTTCTGCCCCCTCGTAACTTTTGGTCATGCTCCGCCACTGTTTTAAGATTTAAGTGTACCTATTCTATAAGAACCCTATTGTTAAGCATGTTTAGGGTGTAAAGAGTGGTTAAACTGGAATAAACAAATTAAACAATAGGGCAAACAGGATGATTTTAGTATTAAACTGATAAGAAGGGAGATGGGGATCACAGGAAACAGAAGGAGGTGGGAAATTAGAAATCACTCAGATCTAACAAATTCATGCCTATCTCATGCTCTCTCAATAATTATCTTAAATAGCACTAGTAACTTTATTTTGTTAGGGTACTGCTGATGTGGCTCCCATCACGTGGTCTTCAAATCGTTTGGGCTGGAATTTAGTTCTCTTACTTTTCCTTTGCTGCACATTAGGTGGGTCAACGTTTGTTGGTTGATCCAATGGGCTCATGACAATACCCTCCCCATTAACATCCACCTTGTCCTCAAGTGGGAAGTTTGGAAACTGAAGCTGTAACGTAGCATTGTCTTCCCAGGTGGCTTCTTGTTCAGAAAGACTTTCCCAATGCACTAAACTTTGAGGAACCAATTGAGTACCCTTATAAATGGTTCGGTGTTGAAGGATTTTGAATGGCTGAAGAATAAGTGTGGCTGCAGAATCCACCAGGTGTATAGCGGTAATCTGGGTAATTGGTTTACCAACACACTTTCGAAGTAAAGAGACGTGGAAGACCGGGTGGATTTTAGCTGTGTCCGGTAACTCGAGTTTATATGCAACCGTGCCAATCCTTGCGAGGATACGATAGGGACCAAAATAACGGTGGCCGAGTTTATGATGACGTTGCAAACGAACCGAGCCTTGGCGGTAAGGTTGCAACTTGACAAAGACCCAGTCATCAACCGAGAAGTTCACGTCCCGGCGATGTTTATCAGCTGCTAATTTCATACGAGACTGTGCTTTAAGCAGATTTGATTTCAACAAAGCTAATACAGTGTCACGTTCAAGGAATTGGTCTTCCAAAGTACTGTTGCTAGTGTTGTTTCGCAGGTAACGAGTAATACTTGGTGGTTTGCGTCCGTATAAAATTTCGAAAGGCGTCATTTTTGAAGAGGTTTGGTAAGAAGTGTTATACCAAAATTCAGCCCATGGTAAAAATTGCAACCATTTCGTCGGGTGGTCAGCCACATAACAACGGAGATACATCTCCAAACAACGGTTAAGTGCTTCGGATTGCCCATCCGTTTGCGGGTGGTACGCGGTACTAAATTTGAGGGTAGTACCATTGACCCGATGCAACTCTTTCCAAAAGTCGGTCATAAAACGTGGATCCCGATCCGTGACAATTGTCAAGGGTACCCCATGAAGACGAACAATTTCATTAACAAAAGCGGTTGCCACCGAAACACTGGTAAAAGAGGATGGTAAAGCAATAAAATGACCGTACTTGGATAATCGGTCAACGACAACCATAATAACCGTTTTACCTTGAGAAGTCGGTAAGCATGTGATGAAATCCATAGCAAGATCCTCGAAAACCTCTTGGGGAATTGGCAATGGTTGTAGGAGGCCACCCGGAGATAAAAAGGATGGTTTCGTTTGTTGGCAAATTTGACAAGAGGCTACAAAGGTTTTAACATCGGCGCGCATTTGCGACCAATAGAATGTAGAGGACAACCGTTGGTAAGTACGCGTCACCCCGGAATGCCCCCCAAAGGCTGATGAATGAAATTCATGAAGTAATTGTTGGCGTAGAGGTGGGCTGTTTGGAACGATCAGCCGATTTTTGAAGAATAAAAATCCATCTTTGAGTGTATAGTCTGGATATTGAGAAGGATCTGAGTTGTATTTGTGTAGAAAGGTAGCAAGTGCGTGGTCAGCCGGAATATCCGAGGCTAATTCCTTTAACAAAGAAGGAATAGGAGCGGAGATGGCCATTAAGTGGCCAGCAGGTACCCGCGATAGTGCATCAGCAGCGCCGTTTTGTGACCCGGGACGGTAGACGATATCAAAATCGAAACCCAAGAGTTTGCCTAACCATTTTTGTTGCTCGGGCGTTTGAATAATCTGATCTTGGAGTCTCTTCAATGATTGTTAGTCAGTGATGATTGTAAATTTGTGGCCCAATAAGTATTGTCGCAATTTAGCGATTGCTTGGGTGATGGCATACATCTCACGGTGGTAAGTTGAAGCTTGTTGCATTCTTTGACATAATTTCTTGCTAAAATACGCGATCGGGTGTTTATCTTGTGACAAAACAACCCCGATTCCCGAGCCCGATGCATCTGTCTCAATGATAAAAGGTTTAGTAAAATCGGGAAGGTGTAAAATAGGAGTGGTACTGAGAAGGTTTTTGAGTGTGTCAAAGGCTTGGAGGGTAGTGGAATTCCAACAAAACGCATCTTTGCGTAAAAGGTCGGTTAACGGGCCGGCGATGGACGCATAATTCTTAATAAAACGCCGATAGTACCCGGCAAGCCCCAAAAAACTTCGAACGTCCTTGACCGATTTAGGGACCGGCCATTGAAGAATAGTATTGATTTTGTCCGGGTCAACCGCCACGCCTTGAGAAAAGATAATATGTCCTAAATAAGCAATTTGGGTTTGACCAAAAGAACATTTAGATAATTTTGCCACCAAACTGTTATCTAAAAGCAACTGAAGAGTGAGAGAAACATGATGTAAATGGTCGTCCCAAGTCTTACTATAAATGAGGATGTCATCGAAGAAAACTAAAACGAAACGGCGAAGAAAGGGACGAAACACGTCATTCATCAAGCGTTGAAATGTAGAAGGTGCATTCGTAAGCCCGAAGGGCATTACTAAAAACTCATAGTGACCGTTGTGGGTACGAAATGCAGTTTTCATAGCATCCCCGTGAGCGAGACGGATTTGATGGTAACCGGCTAGTAAATCAAGCTTAGAGAAATAACGAGCATTATGTAATTCATCAAACAACTCGTCAATAAAGGGAATAGGAAAACGATCCCGAATAGTGATAGAATTCAAGGCACGATAATCCACACAAAATCGCCACGTGCCATCTTTTTTACGAACCAATAATACCGGAGACGAAAAAGCACTTGTGCTTGGACGGATAATACCATGGGTTAACATTTCTTGCACTAAACGCTCAATTTCCTGCTTTTGAAAGTGTGGATAACGATAGGGTCGTACCGAAACAGGGGAACTAGCTGGTATGAGGTCAATATGATGATCTTGTGAACGCACCGGTGGCAACCCAGTAGGGGCAGTGAAAACAGCAGCAAAATGTGTTAAAATAGACTGCAAGTCAGGAGGATAATCCAGTGGTGGTGCGGTCGATGGTACCAAACTCAAGTGAAATAATTGGCCAATGCTATCCGAGGATAATAAATTCCGAAACCCATTGAATTGGATGGCTTGAGCCATGGGAGTATCACCCTGCCATTTAATACGGTTCCCATTAATAGAGAACTCAAACATTGAAGTCGAGTAATCCGTAACAACAGGTACGAGAGTAGCTAACCACGAAACACCCAATACCATATCCCAACCCTGCAATGGTAAAGCATAGAGGTCGACCATAATGGATTGCCCTTGAATCACTAATTCCACGTTACGAGCCAGCCCTGAGCACGGTAGTCTCTCCCCGCTACCGACTAACACCGAAAATGGTGTAATAGCTTCAATAGGAAGATTAAGAAAGTTAGCAATGCGAGTTTGTACGAAGCAATGGGTGCTTCCCCCGTCCAAAAGAACTTGTACCTCTTTCCCAAATACTGAACCCGTGAATCATAAGGTGGTAGAGGAACACCCTCCTGCAAGTGCATTATAGGAAATAGTAGACTGAGATTTTACCTCCTCAAGTTGAAGTTTCTCAGCAATAACAGAATCGGAGCCATCCGAGGTCGGGGAATCCGGTGATCCACCCGGATCCGGTGAGTCATCATCAAAGAAGAGAAGTTGGGGTGCCGCTTTGCACTTATGGTCCCAAGTATACTTCTCGTCGCACCGAAAACACAAGCCATGAGAACGTTTTTGAGCAATTTCAGTCGGAGTTAACCTTTTGAATCCAACTTTGGAGTTATTAAGGGACGGAGTTGTAGGTTTGCTCTGCGTCGGAGGCGGAGTCTCATAGGAGACGGATTTAGGAGTGGGCAACAATGGTTTTGATAAGCCCAACGAAGGTCGTCCCATTCCTTTTTCGAATTGGACCCGTTGTTCGTGTAATTGGGCCTTATCAATCGCATCCTCCAACGTGGTGGGCTGGTGAATCAGAACGGACTACTTAATATCTGATCGAAGACCAGAAATCCAACATCTAACCAGAAATTCCACCGGTAATGGAATCGTACGGTTAGAGATCTCCTCAAAACGAGAACGATAATCAGCGACGGTGGATGTTTGTTGTAGCTTAGCCAATAATCCCTCTGGTGATTCCAGGTCGGTGGATCTGAATCGTTTAAGCAGGGCAGATGTGAATGCATGCCAAGTGGTAATTTGCTGATGGCGGGTAAGCCAATCATACCAATCCGCAGCGGCATCATCGAGATAGAAGGAAGCAAATGTCAATTGATCCTTCTCTGCTATGGAATAGAACGAAAAACAGCGAGAAGCTTGTGAAATCCATCGCTCCGGGAATTCCCCATTGAAACGGGCTAAGTATACCGGCGCCGGCTTATGGCGGCCGAGCACAGTATTGCCAATATCATCAGAAGTGAACGGAGCTTTGAATTTACCATTTGATTTGGAGTTCCCTGTACTCGAATATGTGCGTATGATCAATTCGGTGATGGATTTTTGCAAGGATGCTATGGCAGTCACCACCCCATCCAAATCCTGTCGCATCGCTTTCTGCTCTTCCGGGACGCCTTTCACAGAATCTTCCATAATTCGAGCTCGTGTACCGTCTGCCATCGATGCAGGGGTATGATGAAAGCACCAATTGGAATAAACAAATTAAACAATAGGGCAAACAGGATGATTTTAGTATTAAACTGATAAGAAGGGAGATGGGGATCACAGGAAACAGAAGGAGGTGGGAAATTAGAAATCACTCAGATCTAACAAATTCATGCCTATCTCATGCTCTCTCAATAATTATCTTAAATAGCACTAGTAACTTTATTTTGTTAGGGTACTGCTGATGTGGCTCCCATCACGTGGTCTTCAAATCGTTTGGGCTGGAATTTAGTTCTCTTACTTCAAATCGTAACTTTTGGTCATGCTCCGCCACTGTTTTAAGATTTAAGTGTACCTATTCTATAAGAACCCTATTGTTAAGCATGTTTAGGGTGTAAGGAGTGGTTAAACACTTTGGAGTGGTAAACTAAAAAACCGACCAATCAGAGCGCGCCATGTCAATCAGGCAAAACTGTTTAAACTTTGCTGAAAATTGTTAGCAATGGTTTAGACACTTGGTGAAGTGGTAAACTATTTAAAAAAAAAGGAAAAAGTTGTGATTGGTTAAGATAGGAATGGACCCCACCCCACCACACACACCCTCTACTTCACCGCATCGGCATCACACCACCGATTTGGTAAACTTGGAAGCGGCAAACTTTGTTGGTGGTGGTGTTTACCGAGTGGTAAACTAGTTTGCCACTCCTTCCCGCACCCCACTCCGGACACCCTTAGTAAAATTACTACTAGAAACTATTTCCTCTTTAAAAAAATCTATGGGTAACCTAAACCTTAGTTTAAGACTTGAGTTACGATGCCAATGATGACAATATTGTGGTTTTAATGGACATGGTGCTACAAATTATCGAATCTAATTAATTAGTTACTAGCTTAACCACTATTTTAAGACTTACACAAATTGAGTCAACCCAAAACATAGTGATGAAGACGCAAAAGCCCTAAATTATTTAGTGCCATAATTCAAAGTATTTTTGTAGTAGTTAAAATATAATAAATGATGCTACTTTTTGTTGACTTAATTATCATAGTTTTTTTTTCTTTTTTAACGGCAAATTTAGATCACTGCAGACAGACCACTGGAGTATAATCATGTCATCAGCAGAACCGTCCGATCATATCCATTTCTACTAGGCAATAATGCCTATACACCAATTCAGGAGGAAACCCAATAAATCTGGGAAAACCCCCTTTGTGGGAATCGAACCCATGACCTAATGGTCATAAGCCTTATCTCACCCCTAAAATACCACTAGACTATAATGCAGTTCTTAATTATCATAGTTTAAACAAGAAAATTATTTCACTGACCTTAGACTCTGATGTTGACTTAAATTATCATAGTTTAAACAAGAAAGTTATTTCGCTGACCTTAGACTCTGAAAAGTCATTGCTTGTTGTTGTTATTTATTACTACTATTATTATTTCCTACCAACAGGGCTGTAAACGAACCGAACGTTCAGCGAACAGTTCGTGAACCGTTCGGCGGGAAGTTCGTTCATGTTCGTTCGTTTAATAAACGAACGAACATGAACAAGAAATTTCGTTCGATTAGTTAAATGAACGAACATGAACAGAGGTCTCGTTCGTTCGATTGTGTTCGTGAACGTTCGGTAAGGTGTTCGTGAACATTCGTTGATTTGCGTTCGTTTATGTTCGTATGTTTGTGTTTTAATTAAAGATCTTTGTACTTTCTTATATTTTATTTGTACTTTTTATATTATTAAACTTTTATTTATTTTATTTCCATAACAATTAAACTAGGAAACTCACTTTCACCTTGTTTATTCTCATTTCTCTTTCATTTCTCATTATTTACATCCACGAATACAATCGACCCCCGTTCCACAATAAGAGATTCAAGTTCGAGTGCTACTCTCTCGGCCATCTATCTTTATCCTTCGTCGCTTTCGCCAAATTTATTTGTGTTCGTGAACCGTTCGCGAACACGCTCATTTCCTTAATGAACGAACACGAACATAAAATCTCGTTCGGTAAGTGTTCATGAACCGTTCGTGAACACATTTATTCCCTTAACGAACGAACACGAACAAAGCCTTGTTCGTGTTCGTTCGGTTCGTTTACAGCCCTACCTACCAATCAATTTACAAAGTTTTGTTCTTTTTAAAATTCACTGTTCAATTTTCCATCTTTCTATTTCTATTGATCCACTTTGCATTTGAATTTTCTTTTATCATGCTTTTCTAATTATTAATAAAATAAATATAAGTATGTTTTATTAGTAGTTATTTTATATATAGAATTGATGTAATAATAATAATACACACTCTTTTAATTACGTAGGTTTCTTATGTTTTTATATGCAAAACTGAGTGGCCAAAACGAGTCAAATGTGTGTTGATGTAGTTTTGATCATATTACGACTATATTCTTTGGGTTTTCTTTTTCGGTTACTATATCGTATGTCGGTAATGTACTGGTACTTGACGAACCAAACTGCACCGAAACCGACCGAGTTCCCGCTACGTTTCCGCCGCAATACATGGGTTGAATTTTCTACGATAATGTTTTACGTCTTGGTCAAACTTTGGTGAGTTAACACCAAGCAACACGCGTGCATGGTTCAACATTTTTACGTCTATTTTTTGTTTGTTTAACGGTCCCGCCATATCATGCGGGTCATAAAACTCGTTATTTTATAATAGAGAACTAGTCTTAACTTCCCTATGGTGATGTGTGGGGCGTAAAATCATGCTACCAGTATTGCAGGGAGGGGGGAGGGGCGTAAAACTAGGCTAAGCAGCAATCGAACAATGACTAAAACCGGGAAAAAAACGTAAAATGAAAACACGAATTTCTAACACCAAGTGATGTAAAACGTAGATGAAGTCGAATTTATGCTAACCCGTATTAGAAAGTTGAGAGGGTAAAAAAACCTGACGGACCAAGGTGACCACCAAACACCGTGTTAAGTAGCACTTGAACAAAAAAAACTCAGTGACCACATGTGACCATTAAACATCATAGTAAGTAGCAACCAAATGACGATCAAATAAAGGAAAAAACGAAACAAAACTGTTAAAAAAAACTAAGGGTGAAGGGAGTGGTTACCTATTTGGAATAGGTAAACTCCCCTTTCACCCAATCAGACAGTGTCACGTCAATTCACCTAAATTGTTTACCTAATGCTCAAAAGCATTGGCGATGATTTACCTAATAGAGTTTAGGTAAACTATTTTTTTTTTTTAAAAGAGGAAAATTTGTGATTGGTTGAGAAGGAATGGAGTCAACCACACATCCATCTCTCTCCCCCTTCCCTCATCGGTAAACCTTTACCGATCATCAACCTTCACTGAGCGGTAAACACAGACGGTGGCGGTGTTACCGTTCGATAAACCGCTTTGCCGATCTGTTTACCGCCCCACTCCGCTTACCCTAAACTTATTTAACATTTGTTACCATTCCATGTTATAAATTAATTATAAATAAATGTAATATAACATATATAAGATATACATAGAACATAGGTGATAGGACAAAGTTTACATCCATATATACTGCCCCCCACTCTTCATTACTTTCAATTCCTCATCTTTGTCTAGTACACTCTCTTCAACGGATTAATGGCCACAGTCAGTACATTCTCACTCATCTTCATCTTCATCACTCATTTCTTCACCGGCAATGGGGATCAAGTTACCCATAGAGAAACACTCGAGATAGTCACTTACGGTGGTGGTGGTGCATTACAATCCCAACCACCGAAAGATGATCATTATTGCCCCCCTCCACTTCCCCCTCCTTGCCCACCTCCCCCTCCTCCATCATGCCAACCAATGTCACCACCACCACCTCCCCCACCACCACCACCGCCACCACCATCACCACCTCCCCCATCCCCATCGTGCCCGGAACCAACACCACCACCACCACCTCCCGCATCCTGCCCACCACCAACCATGCCACCGCCACCACCACCACCAACCCCATCACCGCCACCACCACCAACCCCATCACCACCACCACCATCACCTCCACCACCCGTACCAAAAAAATCACCATCACCACCACCACCATCACCCCCACCACCAGTACCAAAAAAATCACCACCACCACCACCAAAAAAATCACTAGTTTTCGAGAGCAAGCGGCTAGAGATAGTGTACGACGTAATTCAAACCTTTAAAAAGAAAGTGACACACGACCCCTTAGGAATAACAAAGACATGGAAAGGCGGAGATATTTGCAATTACATAGGGTTCATATGCGACATCGTACCCGATTTCAAACAAGAAGCCGTTGCCGGCGTCAAGTTCAACAACTTTAACTTCAACGGCCCAAATCTAACCCTCAACGAATTCCTCATCGGCTTACCGGACATCGTTTTCTTCCATGCAAACTCCAACAACTTCACCGGCACCATACCTTCTGACATCAAAAACCTACGCTACTTCTACGAACTCGACCTCAGTAACAACAATTTCTCGGGTAGATTTCCACACTCGTTTCAGTGTTTAATGAAAATGGAGCTTTTGAACTTGGCATATAATAAGTTCTCAGGTGTGGTGCCGGAGGAGGTGTGCAGCCTGCCGAATCTGTCGAATTTTACGCTTTCGTATAATTATTTCACTCAGGTTGGTCCACAGTGTCGAAAGCTAATCGATAGCGGGATACTTGACATGACGAAGAACTGCGTTATAGATCTTAACAACCAGAGAACAGATGACGAATGTGAGGAATTCTTCTCGAGAAATCATTCTGTATGTCCAAACGAAAAGTTTCTCACAACTTATGCACCTTGCAACGAAGGCTTGTCGGGTGCTCAAGTTAAGTCGTCGAATATTCAAGGGAGTGTGCCGGCGCCGGTGCAGGCTCCACGAAGGGGAAGTTATGGAGCTCTTTCCCCGCATTAACTCATATAATGGCTTTGTTTATTTATTTATTTATTATCTATCTATACTATATAATAAAAGAAACCACTTTAGGACACTTGTCATTATATTAGGTCATCTCTTATAGATAATTAATATAATATAAACAAATCTCAAAACCGAAAAAAATAAAATATTAATTAAGTTATACAAAATTCCAAATTTAATTATAGGCCATACAATACAATATAATATAAAACACTGTTAACAATTACAAATGTTATATACAACTAGGTGATGCCCCGCTCGTATTGCGGGGCGATGGCCGAATAATTCTCAACCAACTAAAAAAGCAGTACTATAGTTTTGCTAGAAAGAAAAAGTAAAAGGAGTGTTATGCAACTACTTAACACGATTTTTAGCTGTGAGCAAAGTCATATTTTTATTTTTACTTGTGCGAAAAATCAAAAAAAATTTCCTGAGGGTAAAATCCTAACTTTTAGCTAGGGGAAAACCATATTTTTATTTTGTACTTGAGGCAAAAACGTAATTTTGAATTGACGGTGATATCTTAATTTTGAACCGAGAGGAAAATCGTAACTTTTAGCTGGTGGCAAAAGCATAATTTTATTTTAAACCGGGGGCAAAGACGTAATTTTAAAATGGGGGCAAAACCGTAATTTTAAAGTAGGTATAAAATAATAAACTGGTGTAAAATCGTAATTTCTAGCCGGGGGGAGGGGGGAAACAAAATTTTATTTATTTATTTTATTAAACTAAAGTAATTAAGAATAGAACCTATTTTAAAAATGTTTATAAGGGGTAAACAAAAATATTAATCAATGTTTATTGGTTCTATACTTTTATTTCCGTGTTCAATTCTCAACTCAAATACGGTAGTCACTATCTTTACGTGACATTTATAAGAACCATTACCACAATCACCGCATTTATCATATATCGAGTATATCCGTTAGTTTTTTTTAAAGATATTACTACACAAAATTACATTTATACAACTCGTGTAATACACGGGGTTTTTAAAAAATATAAATTTTTATTATGTAGTATATAAAATTAGATTTATTCAATCCATATAATAGATAGGGTTTATAAAGATATAACTTTTTATTGTTTTGTATATAAAATTACATGTGCTCAACCCGTATAACACATGATGTTCTTAAAAATGTAACTTTTTCATTATTTAATATATAGAATTAAATTAACTCAACCGGTACAATACACGGGGTTCTCAAATATATAACTTTTTTTATCATTTAATATATAAAATTACATTTATTCAACCCCGTGTAATACACGGGGTTCTAACCTAGTTATGTTATATTATATTATAATTATTATTATTTATTTTTTTGTGTGTGTTTTTTAAGTAAGTGAAAATAATTTGACTTATTCATGTGGTCTTGGAACTGTGGTTCTTTCAAAATGTATGTGCAATATAAACATTTGGTATTGCTTTTGAAGTAAAATATACATATAATTGTGTATAGCTAAGTGGGGTGAACATTGTCGTGTTATGAGATGCCTTTACATACAAATACATTATGTGATTGATGATAAAAAGCAATAAGATAATATTATAGATAGAAGAAAGTTAACATTCTATTAATAAAGTTATTTGTTTTAGTATATTAAACAAAAAATACATATATAATAGGCTTGTTTCGAATGACGAGGCTACTTGAGTTCGATAAGTGAAATTTAGACTCCTATTTGTTTAAAAATAAATAAATTATTAAGGTCATTTGAGATGACCCGATCCAATGTTGTAGCGAGCCGTTTTGAGTAGTATACGAGCGATTTGACTCGTTTCCCTTGATTTTTACATTTATATTTAAAGAATTTGGACTCCTATTCGTTTACTAAAAGAATTAATAAAATATTGTAGCGAGCCGATTTAAGTAGCACACTAGCGATTTGATTCGTTTACCTTGATATTTACATTTATATTTAAAGAACTATTTTAAATACAATAAAACTTTTGAACCAAGAATATAATACCAACAAATGTTTTGTCACAGATTTGTTAGTTTTTATTTGAATTTGGTTTTGCCTACCCTGTTCGAATCTAATACCAACAAATGTTTTCTCACAGATTTGTTAGTTTCTCTGTATATAACACAAAAGGTTCTTATTTTCATGAGTAAAGTAAAGGGGAATTTACGAAAATGACCAATAATAAAGTTGACTTTCCAAAATAGTCAGCTCATGCGTCATTGGAATAGGGTATCACCACTCTTATGCGTCCTTCATTCTTAAATGGACACATATCAAAGTTGGGAATTTTATATGGGACCCACCATCTACCACCCCACCCTAGCCCTTACACCTCCACATCACCCCTACACCCTAGCCTCCAGCTTCGTCTCATGTGTCTCTTTCAGTCCCTGTTAATAAACCCACACATCTTTAAATAATCTTCATGGATAAAGACCCATCTTTCTCACTCACACCCATTTTCAACATAGAGACACAGGGAGAGAAACGAAGAAGGCGGAGATGGAGGGTGGCCGGTCGGCCGACTACGACGGTGGCACGACGGATCTCCACACCAAATCCCAACCGCCGCCATGGTTGCCGGAAAAACGATTTGAAATCGAGCTCCCTAGTTGCAGGTGTCGGAGAGGAAGCTGGAGGCGTCTGCAACTCGCCGGAGACGGAGCCGGAGGCGTCTGCAACTCGCCGGAGATGACTGCAACTTTCAGACGCATCCCGTGCACTTCCAGACGCATCCCGACACTTCCCAGACGCATCCTGGCACTTCAAGGCGCATCCCGGCACTTCCCAGACGCATCCCGGCACTTTCAGACGCATCCCGCGCATCTGAAAATTAAAGACGCAACAACGGGTTCTGCGGACACATAAACTACCTCGGGATCTGTGATGCGTTGTTCCAAGAGCGCATGAGGTGGCCATTTTCGCAAGTGAGTTTGGTCTTTGGTCATTCTCGTAATTTCCCCTAAAGTAAATGGATGATTTCTGTAGTTTACCAAAATTTTGAATTTGTTCTTTAACTTTACAAAAGTGTACGGATTATTTCTGTTGTTTACACTTTGTAACGCATTCAGTTCCAAACCAACAAATCTAAAATTTCAACAGACCAAGTTAGGGAATAAATACAGTACAAAATATAACTTTTGAGACCACCTATGTAACGTTACATTTTGTTTTTTTTTTCTTTTTTTTTTTGGTGCGTGTGCCGACATGAACATGTACAACCAGGTGTAGAACAAAAATCTTTTTTTGGGAAGAGAGATGATTATTCAAGTTTGCCGACTAGAACCAGGTGTAGAAGAATTTTTTTTATTTTGGTGTAGATGAAAATACAAGTTTAGACTATCTCTAATGGTATGTACGTTCTTAGGTTATCTTAGCTAATCACGTAATCTAAACAAATAATATTCTTACAAATCCTTAAAAACCCAATTTTATTTTGAACCCTACAAATATTTTTATCCTCCTTAATTTTCACCTAATCACCAACTCATTACACACAATTTTGAAATAAAACTTTTCTTTTATTTACTTTAGGCGCACCACATCACATGAACCCGAGAGACAAACCCATGCCCTTGTGCAAGCGCATCTCACCTAAGGGCTACTTAGGATGGATGACCTCCAGTAAGGGCCTCCAAGGACCTTCAAGGGCTTGAGTAGAGGTGTACAAACTAGTTTAAAAAGAACGGTCTGGTTTTTAAACGAATCGTTTTTTCATTAAACCGGTTTCGGTTTCAAACTGGTTTTTGTAACCCAAAGCTACAACATATCTCCACCGATTCGGGTTGGTTTTTAAAAGTGGTTTTTAATAACTAGTAAAAAACCCGATAAAAAATTGCCAAAAAACTTGTCTAGAAAAAAACCTGCAGAATGCATAGTTTGTTGTTTGCTGCTTTTACTTTAAAAAGCTGCGGTTTTTTATGGTCTCGATCGCTGAAAAAGCCTGCGGAGTTTTGGGTTTTTTTTTGCTTGGTCTATTCGCACACGGTCTTTGTCTTTTTGCACACCTAAAGCGCCCCGCTTTGGCCATAGCGGGGCGCTTTAGGTGTGCAAAAAGACAAAAACCATGTGCAGATAAGTTTGTTTTTTTTTTTTTTTTTGAAATAGGTGGGATGTGGGTTAGTTTGGTAGTGTTTTTGGAGGAAAAAAAATTGTATTTGAGTTTTATTATTATTATAAAATATTAGTTACATATAATTCATAGTTGTTTTATAATTACGTTTTTTTTTACGTCGTTATTTTTATAGAACGTATATAATATAAGTGCGTCTTTATAAACTGTTAACGTAGTTTATTTTGTTAAATTAAACGAACACGTTAAATAAAATGTACAGAAAGCCATAAGAATTAAACGTAAACAATCCAAAACCAACGTGATGTAAATAGAAGATTAACTGCAATATATATATATATATATATATATATATATATATATATATATATATTTCAGTTTGTACATACAAAACAAAAAGGTACAACTGAGTACATAATACATAACAAAACACTAAACAAACAAACTAAGGTACTAATCCTCGTGCGGTGGGGACGGTGGGAGGGGAAGTGGAGGCAACCCAGCGAGCTCTCGTAGAGCAACGAGCGTCTCGACGATCCAGTCAATGCGTGCGCCCTGGCGTCTGAGGCACCGGTCGAAGTCCCGAGCCACCTCACGCGCTGCCGGAGGCAGGTCAGCGTAAACGTGCTGCGGGTACTGTGGCGGCTCAGGAGCTGGCTGAACTGGTGGTACCGGGATCTCCTCGATATGCTCCTCCTGAGCCGGATCCTCGAATACAGGCTGAGCCTGATCCTGAGGCTGAGCCTGAGCCTGATCCTGTGGCTGGCCCGGGTACTGATCGAGGCCCAGAGCCTGTAGCTGAGCCTGCCGAGCGGCCTCCTGAACAGGAGGAGGGGCTAACACTCCAGGCCTCAGCTCAATAACAACCGGGATGACCTCCAGCACCACCTCCGGATGCCAAATCAGCCCGTCACGGCCCTTAAACCTCAGACCAACATCAAAGGTACGGGTGATCTGCATGGCAGATACTGACGCGCGGCCCAACCTGGTTGACGGGATCGGATCGGACAGCTCCGGATCATGCTCGGGCACGAGCCCTAGTGAGCGTGCAATGGCGGTGATGTATGAGCCAGTGTGCAGCTGCCCGCGGAGCTGCCGGTGGTATGTTGTGGCAAAGTAATCTGCCAGGCAGGCTGCTAGATCGCAGGGCTGGCGGTGAAGTAGGCAGTATAGAAAGAAAAGGTCACTGAGGTTGACCTTCTCCCTGCTGGTACCCCGCGGCACGATAGATGACGCGATAACATGGTGAAGGTATCGGTACAAGGGGTCTCTAATGGTGGTGTCCTTTTGCCAGGATTTCCCAAAGGGAACCCTGGAAATGGCCCTCCAGAAACTGATAAGCGTCTGCCTGTCCATCACCGTAACCGCCTGCGTATATAAATCAGTATCAAGCTCGGGCTCTATGCAGATACCTGTATGGACAGCAAACTCCCGCACACTCATCTGAAACTGCTGACCGGCGAGACGGAATGTAACCTCGTGGACTGGAAAATCCGGGTCCTCCACGTAATCCGCCGGATGCGGCGCGTATGTAAACGTAGAAAGAAACTCGACCGTAAGCTCAGGGTACGAGTCCTCCATCGCTATCTGAAATAGGCGCGACCAAGGAGTATCTAGTCCAACTATATCACGCGCCCGCGCGACCTCTCCCACGGTCTCCAGCAGGTCCCAGTCTATCCCTACATGCCCCCCAATCTCTATGGTGCGCAACCTAGCGCATCTCCCCCTCGCCCGTGACCCCTGCGGAAACTGCAGGTACGGACATGTCGGCTCTCCCTCCTCTCCTTCCTCTCCCACCTCTACCTCAGCCTCCATATGCTCAATCTCGTCATCGGAGGAATCCATCCCTGCACGTTGAAAAGATAATAAATAAATAATATTATTTAAACAATTTAAATAATAAACAAATAATATTAAATATAAAATAATAAACAAATAATATTATTAAACAATTTAAATAAAAGATAATAAACAAATAATATTAAATCTAAAATAATAAACAAATAATATTATTAAACAATTTAAATAATAAACAAATAATATTAAATATAAAATAATAAACAAATAATATTAAATAAACAAATAATAATAATAAACATATAATATAATAAACAAATAATATAAAAATAATATTAAATAAACAAATAATAATAATAAACAAATAATATTAAATAAACAAATAACATAAAAAAATAAACATGAACCAAAGCGCCCCGCTATGGCCTCGGCGCGGCGCTTTCGTTCTTTGTTATGAAGAACAGGCCCAGCAAGTCGATCCAAACCGCCCAAATCAAATCAAAATCAAACATATAACTTGAACCAAAACAATAAATGAAGTTCGATCGTACCTAATAGCGTTTGAAATCTGGAAAAAGAAGATCTTTGCCCTAGTGTGTGTAATCGCACCTTTGTGTGTGTGTTTTGTTTGTTGATGAAATGGGGGAGAAGGCTGCCCCGCTTCAGGTATAACGAGGGGCCAAAGCGCTGCGCTGTGGCCTAAGCGGGGCGCTTCGGTGCCAAAGCGCTGCGTTATGGCCTAAGCGGGGCGTTTTGGGCCTTTTTTAAATTTTTTAAAATTGTTTTTAATTCACAAACGCGTCGATAATAGTCTAAATTTTACGTTTTTTCCATTATACATCATTTTTTAATATATATGGACTATACTGCAAGTTCCGGATCAAATCGGTTACGTGTGATGTCTTATTCCGTTATATCGTATCATTTTGGTTTGAAAGCACAAGTACTCCTGTGAGAAGTGTTATGTGTATCAGCCGCCTACCGTACGTGAACATGACGTATTTTTTCATTAATTGTAGTATTATGATGTATATTGCTGAAACTTTTCAAAGAAGCTCCTTTTCACTTGAGGGGGTGTTGGATCGATCTGTTGTTTCAATTTTTCAAATTCCGCGTCTACATCGATATCCTCTATTTTATTCTTTGCAGGCTTGAAGTCAAGCTTCTTCCAGAACACGTCTATGTGTGTGATCCGGAGTTGCTGACCTGTGGATGAAAACAAATTAGGTGACAAAATCATAACGAGAAAGGTCAAAGATATTAATTACCGTTATTTTCCAACTTTTCCAAACGACAGGCACCTGGCAAACCACAGCTGGTAAAATGTTGGCAACCACAGCTTGCACCGTAGGCTCTCAACCCGTCTTCCTTACGTTTTAGTTCCATACTCAAAAGCTCAATCGCATATATTGAAACCTTTCTGAGAATATATGCAAGCATGGGCTGATTCTTGTGGTGCGTCATCACTTTTCGGAGGCTTGCTTCAAAGCTACTTCTAATCTCGGCGTATTGTCTATCAACAACATGATCAACATACAGTATAAGTTTATCCAGTGTGTTGCGATGACTTGGAAAGTGACTTTTTAGTGTTGCATGCATGCCCTCAACCCTGTTGGTCGTAGTTTGGTGAAAGTTGATAGTTTTGTTAATCCAGCAAGATACAAACTTTTCACGGTACGGATCCAACCAGGATTTCTTCAAATAATCAAAAACCTCTAAAATTAAAAAACGTAAATAGTCAGTTTTTGTTATTATATAAAATTTGAACATAATTATGTAAGAAATACCCACGTTCACGGTCATCTTCTTTCAGCTGTGCTTCAAGGTTTTCCAAGTTATACCTGTATATTTCCTCGGTCGTAGACTCGCACAATGTCCAAAATGTACGTACGAATTATTTCCACTCCTTGTCAGAGAATTTCTTCTTGCTGTTCTTATTAATATTTTGTTGAATATGGAACCGACAAAGATACTTATGCGCTTTTGGAAAAACATGTTCACACGCGTTCATTAGCGCAAAATCCCTGTCTTTTAAAATCACGCGCGGTTCCATACATCCTACCAGCATAGACTTGATCCTCTGCAACACCCATAGGTAGTTCTCTGACTTCTCAGCGGAAATTACCGCACAAGCAGCCGTAAACGATTTGTTTGTCGACGTCATGCCTACGACCTGAACAAATGGCAGGTTGTACATGTTCGTTTTGTAGGTGGCGTCAATCATTAGCACATGTGGGAAGGCACACCACATAGTGAATGATTTTTCGTGAACAAAGAAGACATCTTCAACTTCGTTCGATATCTCATTCGTGCGCATGTAATAAGTGTAATCTTTTTCGAGAAGAATGTTTTTAAGTTTTTGCATCGGAGACTTACCGACATTTTTTTCGGCGTTGATCTTCTGAACAGCGTTGTGTATATCTTTCGGAATAAGCTTTCTAGCCGGATTGTTTTTTGTCAGCGTTCGCCAGATACTTTGGTTGGGAATATCTTGCTCTGCCAGCTCCTTAACCAGTTTTTTATCCTCCGAAGAAAGCCTTCTCGCATACGCGTGACCCTCTAAGTTTTCAATAGGAGTGTGGTTATGCTTCGCCTTCGTCACCTCGATCCTCCAAACACTTCCGGATGATTCTGAAAACCCGATCATCTCGAACGGGCAGCCTATTTTCTTGCTACCAGTTTTCCTCTGTGTAGCTATACTCTTATGCTCCCCACCAAAAGTACATTGAAACCAAATCTTGTAATTCTCTCCTCTTTTATTCGACCTCTTAATCACAATGAGGTAACCATTGTCTTTTGCCGTGTCTTGTACCCAACGCACCAACTCTTTACGTGACGAAAAGGTCTGCGTTGTATCAAACGAAAATGTAACCGGGTAACAGCCTTCCTCGTCAAAAGACACATCCTCCGGCTCACCATCGTCACCGAGGTTCGAATAGACTTGATGTTCAAAGCACTGTTCACAACCGTAACTGTGGTTTGGATAACACTCCTGCTGTACAAAGCTTTGCTCGCCACCGTAACCGAAATTCGAATAACCTTGTTGTGCGTAAGGGTCCTCCACAGGGGTATTCAAATCCAGCTTCACCGTGTTATCACGATAATGAATGCCAGATACAACCTCTGCCTCCCTCAAGTTGGACGAGACCGGTTTCTCATACGAGTCAGAAATAGCGGTCCCCTCGTAAGAATCAGGAACAACTGACTCGTCAGAATATGGACCGAAAAGATAGTTGCTTAACCACGACATCGTTTTTTCAAGACATGTAACTAATAGAGCAAAGAAAATCGACAAACAACAAAATCACCGAATACCCTCGAATGCTAAATGTTCTGTCTATGCAGGTTTAAATAATGAAAATTTGGGGTCGAAGCGCCGCGCTTTGGCCATAGCGCGGCGCTTAGGGTTCACGGGACACTGCAACATCGTATCACCTTTATGTCTCTGCAACTTATGTTTCCAACGTCAGTCAAATCAACTTTTGTCAACCAAAGCGCCCCGCTATAGCCATAGCGCGGCGCTTTGGGGTGTGAAAATAATTTTCACCGTGTGAGACTAGCATGACCCTTTTTTTTTCAGAAAAAACCCCGCATTTTTAATGTTTTCATGCTAAAAAAACCTGTAGTTTTAGGGGTTTATTTGCTGAAAAGACCTGTTGTTTTTAGGGGTTTTTTTGTCGAAAAACCTACAGTTTTTTGATGTTTTGTGCTAAAAACCAGCAGTTTTAAGGGTTTTTTTTTTCTGAAAAAGCTACAGTTTTTGGGGTTGTATTGCTGAAAAAAACCTTTTAAAATGTTATAAAAAAGATTAAAAAATAGTTTTTTTAAACAAAAATGTTAAACATAAAAGACGATTCATTGATAAAACGTTAAACGTTAACAATCACCAGACATAAAGAAAATACATAAAATTAAACTCTTAATTCCAGGAACGTCCACTAATATATATATATATATATATATATATATATATATATATATATATATATATATACTTAGTGGAGCTAAAATACTAATATTTCTTGATAAGCATTGTTTAATCTTCTTCGTCGCCCCGAAACTATTGCAAAGGTATTCATCATATGTGGCTTCCTCGTCGGTCATTGGGTTCGTCAAATGGTCTTCAACCTCATCCTCGTACACTTCGCCTTCTTAAACCAATTCTCCCTCGCGCGAGCGTATGTATTGAACTCTCTCCGCCATATCCAATTAATCTTTCAAGAAAATTGACATCTCAAGCGCCCGTGGTGTTAGTCGAGTTCTCCTTATCGATATCACCCTACCACTAATAGAAAAAGCACTTTCCAAAGCTACCGTGGAAGCTTAGACCGTTAGTAATGTGACAACTGGCAAATAACTGGTAATTCCGTACAATCTAATCACTATTTATATTTCTTAATCTCATGCATTTAGCGTAATTTAATTACGTAACTGTGTCGTATACTGGATAACAGTGTTAGGACAAGAAAACAAAGCTAAAACATATGTTGGTTTTAGTCGTAAGGCGAAACCAAACAAACAATATCCCAAAAGTGTTGGTAGAAAGTGCTGCGTGCACTATTCACGGTTACACTGTTCATGCCAGCAAACCGTGAAATCAGACCGAAACACTGAAAAACGACACTCGGATAACATAACTGAGTCCAGTTATATAAGAAAACATTATTATGAAAACACATCTTGCAAAGAAACAAGACTTTCCGGTATAACGCCCTAACCTCAAAAATGTCCGTTTCGGCTTAAAATATAGTATTTTTAACGCGTCCGAACCTATAACAAAGCATTTCCGGGACTTCGGAATAATGTCAATTGATGAAAAGCACACTAAAACAATGAGATGATATCAAAGGAATGTTCATAATCACAAGTTTCCGGCGTTACGCCGCTATGCACTAAACTAGTTCGTTAGCGACTCGACGAACTAGTAAGCGAAATTTCCGTCATCGTAGCAACCAAATGGAAACTCTAGTGAACTAGTTAAGCTAAATTTGGGACTCAGAATCACTTCATACAACTTTCGGATGCAAGAAAACAACTTACGGAAAATACTTGTCGGTGCGGCGCAAAAGCACCTTTATTCAATCGACGACCGAATGAAAGACATTTTAAGCGTCGGGATACACTTTTTACTAGTTGGACAAACTATTTAGTATTAATTAAAGTCCCAATCCCCAATTACACCACTAATGATGTACTTAAAACCCTAAACACCCCACACTTCTTAATTACCAAAATATCTAGTTTTTAAGTATTTTTTTTTATAAAAAATTTTACACTTACCCCCCCCCCCCCAACTCCAAGTTGGTGGATTCAAGTGGGTCCCACCCCACTTGATTAGTGTTGAAAATGGATGATTAGAAGCATGGTCTTGTAGGTATGATTGACAATACATGAATGTGAAGATAAGAACACTAAACACTACCATTTCATCCATTATCCTTATCATTTTTCAAACACCAAAGAAACTTTCTTTTCTCCTCCCTAACTCACGGCTGAACCAAACAGCCCTAAGACTACCATTTTCCTTCATAAACACATCACATTTCACTTACTTTAAAACCTTACAAGATCATCTACACATGGGTTAGGCATGGAACTTCATTAATGAACTTCTTGGAGCTTAAATATCTTCTAACCTTCTTGTTTAGCTTGTGCAATATTGTAAGATTTCAAACCTTTGTTTTTAAGCTTCATATTACTAGTTAATATCAAAAGTACAAGTTGATTATCTTGAAGATTAATAAAAATCTAACCAAAAACCCTAACCTCAAAGCTAATAAACACTAAATATACCTATATTATGTGTTGATTTATTAGATTAGTGTTAGCTAGTTTGCATAATTATGATGATTATGTTAAAGTAAGTTATTTAAGTGGGTGATCTTGTATGATTAAGAATGTAAATGATGATTTAAACATGGTAATGTTTAAATCTAAACAAGATCCTCAACCTCATGGTCCATGAACTTTACTACAACGTAAAAATGATTTATTACACATAAGGGATTTTTATAAAGAATAACCACCATGATTTTTATTATGAGCATCCTAAAAGTTTAGTAAACAAAGTGGTTTAAAGAGAAGATTTTGATTTGAAAAGATAATAAAAATGGGGTCTTTAAAGTCTTAATAAATATGTGAAGACTTCATTAATTTTAACCAAGTTATTAAAAATATACTTATAAAAGTCCATGGAAATAAGGAGGAAAAGTGTATAAAGCATGCATGCAAAGTTGTTGTAATAAAACTTGATTTAGAAATTGATTATGATTATGGGTTTAAACATGGATTAAACGCGTTTTGAAAACGTGGGAAATGTCATAGTTTAGGGGAAACTATGGCGAATTTTTCTAAAAATCTAATCGTGATTAAAAATGAGGTTAAAGGGTGATTAACAATGTTAAACACGATTAATGGTTTTAAACGTCATTATAGAAGCTTTCATGAAAATGGTTAAGTCTTAAATGTTAAAGTGTTCTTAGGAACTAAAACATGTATTTTCATAAAAAATAAATGGTGAAAATAATAACCATACATATATATATTTTTGGGCAAAAATTATATATATTTTGGAAAACTCATTAAGTATAAGTATTATGTGCTATGTGTATGTAATTAGATACACTTAGGGTGATCAAAATAACACACCCATGATTACAAGAAATACTTGTATGAAACAAGTATAATATGGCACAAAATACATATACATGTTTCCTTCACATTCCAATGGAATGCTAGTAAAATCGGACAATTAAATAAAATGGCCGAAATGGAAATACATAACACTTGATGACGACAATTTGGGCGTATCGACATCGTAAACAAGTTACTACAATGTCGAGTCTAAAAATAACATATTTTTAGACACTAAAGCGAACGCATAACTAAGTGGTCAAAAACAAGAATCCGGAAAGTCGAAAACTATAAAAATTACCAAGTATTTTCATGTGAAAAACGAACTTATTAAGTTACATGCTTGGTGAATTTTTGATAAAAATTACAAGAGTATATTTAATGGACTCACTAGGATTAGATTTGGGCTAGGCCCAATGACATTAAAAACTAGAGTTAGGCCCAATAACAAGAAAACTAGGGCTAGGCCCAATAACAATGAAACGTGGGTTAAGCCCAATGACATAGGTTCAAAGCCGTTCGCATATAATTCAATACGTATAGAATGCATGAATACACATAACAATCGAGCGAGTAAACTATCAACGCTCTAAAATACAAAGTTGTTCCAAAGATGACAAACGAGAACATAATAAAGAATTCAAGATGAACAACTTGTACGAGGTCCGAAAGACCTAGTGTCTAACGAGATTAGGACACATGTAGGTTATTGACACGTACGGACGCTCACTTCGATATCATAATACACGGAACACAAACTTGTGAGTTCATGTCCCTCCTTTCACTGTTTTCAATGTTTTGTTTTCAAAAACATCGAGGGGAAATACATGCTAAAACTATTGGTATGTTAGTTACGGAGTAGTAGATAACATGATCAATGTGCATAAGTAGGGAGGTAACATTAGTAACCATTAATCACTTAGTGACCAAGGTGCAAAAGGTGTAGATCTATTGGGTTTGAGGCACGACCCACTCCTGGTTGGTATACCCTGGAGTGCTTTTGTGATCCCAATGATGACAAAGTGTTCTCGGTTTGGTTATTTGCTTATGGTACATTATGTTAGGGGGCTCGCTACCCACTGATAGATCCTTAACAGACTCCATGAATGAATCAGAACATACCATGATTACAAGATCTCATTTTCATGAATACTACGATTACAAGATTTCATTTTCATGAATACTACGATGACAATGGTTCATTTTCATGAATACTACGATTACAAGATCTCATTTTCATGAATACTACGAATACAAGATTTAATTTTCATGAATACTACGATTTCATATGATAACATAAACTGCATGAACTCGCTCAACTTTTGTTGACTTTTTAAAACTACATGTATTTCAGGAAACAAGTCTTGAGCCGGTGATACACGATTGGACGCAATGATTACCTTTCTTACGTCACACACAATACGCTTCCGCTACTAGCAGGGTGTGACAGATTGGTATCAGACCTCCGATTGTAGTGAACCGGGGACAGACTTTTATAAAGTTTGGTCTACAATCACCAAGGGCTCCCACATGAAAACAAAGTTGATATCATTACAAAGATGATTCCAAAAGTATGTCAAAAATGACAAATGGTTTTCATTGTGTCAAGATAACATGAGGATCTATCACGCGAGCTCAATCATAAGTAACGAATATGGATCAATACATGATTAGTCTATAAGGAATAGACTTGAACACAATAAGGATTACATGTGAAACACAAGAACAAAAACAACATGAGATTTAGTGATTAATTATATATATAATATATTTATATATGTGTTGTACGGAATATTTGCCATGAATGAAAATACCTTCGACTATGAATTCTATTATTACACTTAACTCACTCGATGAGAATGACGACCTCGCGTCTATTACGAAGCTTTTGGCGGAAGTGGTCCCTAAGCGAGATCCTAAAGCATTGATTCCGTGGAAGATGGTTGCTTCCCTCGGATAGTATATGTCTAGCTTCGGTCGTGACGACGAGGCTGAGGTGGCAGCCTTAGGCAACAACTCTACTAGTGGGACGAGGTCCCTGAGATTCATAAAGGTCATGACTGATTACATTCTTGTCAAGGCAAGGAAGATGAGGTATTCATCTTGAAGGTGCCCCTCCAGTTGTTATTATTACGAATTCTTTTTAGACGAACGTTGTGCCCTTTCACGAATAATGACAATGGGCATTGACACGTGGACCAGCATGAAGGTCCCTTCTATGTTGAAGGTATGTAGACAATAGAGTCCTCTCTCTGACTGATCGTCTGCTTTGAACGAGAGACACTAGGGTGACCATGCAAGACAATTTATTATTACGGGGGCCCACGTAATAACAACTTGTAGTGCATGGGAATCCTGGTGGGCTCTGCGGGTCAAACTACGAGATCACTATCCATTCGAAGTTCTTAAGTTGTTCAAATTTCTATCTAGTAGAACACTAACCGAAATGGTTACTATAACACTCTAAGATACAGGAAGACTACACGTATTGTTTGCACTTAATATTCGATATATAACACGAGTCGTTTGAGACTAGTCATCGAAAGCAAACAAAACTAGTTAGCCACTCATGGAGGATTTTTTTTTCAACATTCTCGAAATTCTTGTACATGGACTGGTTCTTTGGTGTCTATGACACCCAACCTTATCTTAGTTATCGGAGATGATTACATTAAACTCTGTCGTTCGATATTTGTCTTATTCCAAGGGATGCTATGGCATGAGCCATGCTACAACCCCTTCATTGTATTATTCGACATCTATGGAAACTATAACAATTTTGTTGAAGCTCGTGGAGCTCAAGGGGTATCAACGTATTCGTCACACGGGCTAATGCGGCGAAGGATTTTTCCCATTTTGGACGATCGAGATCCAGGAAGTATGGAATACACGTTGTAAAAAAAATTTGGAGACTACCGTTTGGTTGGTTTCTCCTCCTCAACGAATTACTTCTGTTCCCATTTAGGCATATGGCTAATACACTCAAGAGGTACTATGCATTTTGGAATGCGTTTATTCATGAATATCATTGTTCAAACATACCTGAGCAATGTTGTCTTGAGGTTTCCATGACCAATCACATTCTTAATCCTTAGGCGCATGATATGCTATATCTGTCCAAATAAAAGCCTAGACCCGATGATACTATGTATCGGAAACAACGTGGCGTCGACAAGAAAATCTACGCTGAGAAGAGGGTCAGTTAATCAGCGCCCTACTATTAAAGTTGAACTAGAGGTCATATGGAACAACATGAGGTTGTCGAGTCGACACTAGCGATGGTACTGATGGTACCGGTATTTTAAGTGGTTCAAATCCCGATGGGACGAGAATGAGTGGCAATGCCACACTTGGAGATGCAATCACACCAGATTTTAATCCTAAGGCTTTTCCGGATTATAAGCCGCGAGACCTCATTGATACGAAAGGTGCGTTGAGTTCTATCCGCTAGATAAAGACAAGGAAGTCAGTTAACCTTGCTAATAAATGTACTCCTAAGTAAGCGTTTTGGTAAACGAATAGCCTTCTATTGAATGAGGCGTTAACTTGGTGGAATCACCAGGTGCAAATTATAGGAAGTAATACCGTAAGGAGGTTGTCGTGGGAAGAACTCAAAAATCTTAAGCGAGAAGAGTATTGCTCGCTAGTGGAAAAATTCCAAGATTGGGAACCGAGCTCTAGAACTCAATCATGATTAGAGCTAATGTTGTTAGTTACCCCGACGCCTCTACAATCTGTCAAGGATTGATTGCATATTGGATAACACTCGAATCCAAACGCACTGAGCGCTACATTTGGGGTTTAGCCCTGAGATCCGAATCATGATCACATCATGTCACCCTACCTAGATTTATTTTCAAGTAACTCTCTCAGTTAGTCTCACCATGGATGTGGTGAGGATGGGGGACTACCCAAGGAGGGTGTTAAGAGAAAGAGAAATCCCGTGACAAGCAAAGCGAAGGCGATTACTGCCATAATCGATGCTCGCATTAAGAAGTATGCTAATAACTTGTCAAAATTCGGAATGAGATAGGTGAAACTTTCATCATGAGGGCACTTGCAAAAGTGACAAGAGTAGCAGTGTGGTGAGACTTGGCACAAAACAAGAACTAATGAGTTAGCTATATTTAAGAATGAACGAGGTGGTTTTTACTGTGGCAAGGAGGTCACTACGAGCATGGATGGTTAAGCATGAATCAAGCTAGTGAGTAAGCAAGTCTAGGGGTATGCTCTACTCTACAACCATCATGTATCAATTCTTTGGATACCAACGTCGGCATAACTTAGTGTCTTTAGATACTAAGCATATACACGAATTAGAGTCATGTAGGTTAAACATGTCTTGCTCTATCAAGTTAGCTAATGAGGAATTAGCGGAGTCATGTGAAGTCATTAAGGGTCGCCGATACGTTCCTATCAACCGACCCGTTGCATCCGTGTTGTTTAATACCGGTGTCGGTATTAGCTTCATCCCCATAAAATTCAAAGTATGCTTGGCCGAGTCAAGTAAACAAGACGTCCTTTCATTCAATAGGATTGGCCAATGGTAAATTAGTCAAGTCAGGAAGGACATCAAAGGATGCACACTCGAACTTGGAGCACGAAGATTCAGTAACGACTTTTCACTCATTCAATTAGGTTGTTACGACTTAACTTCTGGCATAGACTGGTCGGTCAACAACCGAGCAGAAGTAGTTGTGCTGCGAAAACTATTATTCTTTTTCCCCCGTCTGACGAGAGAACATCTTTTGGTGCACGGAGAGAAACACGACACACGGCTGCTGACCAACAGCTGTATGAAGGCTCGGAAGAGTCTGAGAACAGGATGCATCGCCTTTCTTGTCCATGTGGTCGACAAGAAGGCCGAGTAGCGCAAGGTGGAGGACATCCCTTTGGTAAGGGAATACCCTGAAGTCTTTCCAGAAGACTTGCTGGGACTACCTCCGCAGCGACAAGTCGAATTCAGTATCGATCTTGTGCCAGGAGCTGCACCGGTGGCGAAAGCTTCATATAGACTCGCACCCTCGGAGATGCAGGAATTATTTACTCAGCTTCAGGAATTGTTTGACAAAGGATTCAATAGACCGAGTTGCTCACCTTGGGGAGCTCCGGTGCTATTTGTCAAGAAGAAGGATGGAACTTTTCGAATGTGCATCGATTACAGAGAACTAAACAAGCTAACTATTAAAAAATCGGTATCCTCTACCGAGGATCGACGACTTGTTCGATCAGTTGCAAGGTTCCAGCTTCTACTCCAAGATCGATTTAAGGTCCGGATACCATCAGCTGAGGATTCAGGAGGAAAGCATTCCTAAGACAGCGTTTAGGACTCGTTATGGGCATTACGAGTTCCTTGTTATGCCCTTTGGCTTAACAAAGACACCCGCCGTGTTCATGGATTTAATGAACAGAGTATGTAAGCCATATCTCGACAAGTTCATGATCGTATTCATTGGTGACATTTTAATATACTCATGAACCGAGGCGGAACACGAACAACACTTGAGAACTACTCTGGAGCTACTTAAGAGAGAACAATTGTATGCCAAATTCTCAAAATGCGAATTTTGGATTCGCGAGGTCCAATTTCTCGGTCACGTTGTGAATAAGAATGGAATACATGTGGACGCAACTAAGATAGAAGCCATAAAGAACTGAAACGCTCCCAAGACCCTAACGGAAGTAAGACAATTTCTAGGCTTAGCGGGATACTATCGTAGATTCATTAAGAATTTTTCTAAAATGGCTCAACCGCTAACCTCGCTCACTCAACAAGATAGAAAGTTCGATTAGGGTGAAAAACAAGGAATGGCATTCCAAACGCTCAAAGATAAACTATGCCAAGCGCCAATCTTATCACTCCCTGACAACACCGATGACTTTGTTGTGTATTGTGATGCATCACACCAAGGCTTGCGTTGCGTATTAATGCAACGTGAAAAAGTCATCGAGTACGCGTCACGACAGTTGAAAGTTCATGAAAAGAATTATACCACTCACGACCTAGAGTTGGGCGCAATGGTATTCGTTTTAAAAATTTGGCGCCATTATCTTTATGGTACTAACTGTACCATATTCACATACCATAAAAGTCTTCAACATATATTCAATCAAAAAGAATTAAACATGCGCCAACGGCGATGGGTAGAATTGCTGAATGACTATGACTCTTAAATCAAGTATCATCCGGGCAAAGCAAATGTTGTGGCGGATGCTTTGAGCCGGAAATAGCAAGTCAAAACATTACGAGTACGAGCTTTAGAGTTAACCATTCAGACGAACTTCACTACTCGTGTGCACGATGCACAACTAGAAGCTCTATAGCCGGAGAACATCCAAGCAGAATCCTTGCGAGGATTAGAGAAACAAATGGAAGAGAACAAAGATGGCACAAGGTACTTCATGGGCAGAATCTAGATTCATTACTTTGGCGGATTGCGAGACTTAGTGTTGGATGAAGCACATAAGTCAAAATATTTAATACATCCCGGATCTGATAAGATGTATCAGGATGTAAAAGAATATTACTTGTGGCCTAATCTCAAAGGAGATATTGCGACCTACGTTGGGAAATGCCTAACTTGTGCAAAGGTCAAGGCCGAGAATCAAAAGCCATCTGTACTATTACAACAACCCGAGATTCCCGTTTGGAAATGGGAACAGATATCAATGGATTTCATTACAGGACTCCCACGGACCTCTCGAGGTCATGACATGATTTGGGTTATCGTCAATCGATTAACCAAGTCAGCTCACTTCTTGCCAATTCGCGAGAAAGACAGTACAGAGAAGTTAGCTGAACTTTATCTCAAAGAGATAATAGCACATCATGGAGTGCCTATTTCAATAATCTCGGATCGCGATGGTCGCTTTGTGTCAAGAATATGGCAATCATTTCAAGAATCGCTTGGATCTTGTTTGGATCTAAGCACATCATTTCATCCGCAAACCGATGGGCAAAGCGAACGAACCATCCAAACGTTGGAAGACATGCTTTGCGCCTGTGTGATGAATTTCGGCGGAAACTGGGATACTCATTTACCTCTGGTAGAGTTTTCCTATAATAACAGTTATCACACAAGCATCAAAGCCGCCCCATACGAAGCACTATACGGACGGAAGTGCCGATCACCGCTGTGTTGGGCGGAAGTCGGAGACAAACAACTCATTGGCCCTGAACTAGTCCAAGAGACTACTGACAAGATAGCAAAGATACGAGACCGTATCAAAGCGGCTCGTGACAGACAAAAGAGCTACGCGGACCAAAGACGTAAACCATTATCCTTCGAGGTCAGAGACAAAGTCTTGCTAAAAGTCTCGCCTTGGCAAGGCATAGCTAGATTCGGGAAATGCGGAAAACTAAACCCGAGATACATTGGGCCATTTGAGATTCTAGAAAAGATCGGTACCGTCGCGTACAAGTTGAAACTGCTAGAAGAACTCAGTAACGTACACGACACATTTCATGCGTCGAACCTCAAGAAAAGTCCGACTGTTGAGACAGTTATCATCCCAGCGGATGAAATTCATGTAGAAGACACGCTCCAGTTTACCGAAGAACCCGTCGAGGTTATGGACCGGAAGGTCCACAAGACAAGGAGAAGTCGTATCGAACTAGTCAAGGTCCGCTGGAACTCACGTCACGGACCCGAGTACACCTGGGAACGTGAAGATCAGATTAAGGCAAAATATCCCCACCTGTTCAAGAAGGCTCCTGCAAAGGATGGCTCAACTTGAATTTCGGGACAAAATTCTTTTTAACAAGGGGAGAATGTGACAACTGGCAAATAACTGGTAATTCCGTACAATCTAATCACTATTTATATTTCTTAATCTCATGCATTTAGGGTAATTTAATTACGTAACTGTGTCGTATAGTGGATAACAGTGTTAGGACAAGAAAAAAAGCTAAAACATATGTTGGTTTTAGTCGTAAGGCGAAACCAAACAAACAATATCCTAAAAGTGTTGGTAGAAAGTGTTGCGTGCACTATTCACGGTTACACTATTCATGCCAGCAAACCGTGAAATCAGACCGAAACACTGAAAAACATTATTATGAAAACACATCTTGCAAAGAAACAAGACTTTCCGGTATAACGCCCTAACCTCAAAAATGTCCGTTTCGGCTTAAAATATAGTATTTTTAACGCGTCCGAACCTATAACAAAGCATTTCCGGGACTTCGGAATAATGTCAATTGATGAAAAGCACACTAAAACAATGAGATGATATCAAAGGAATGTTCATAATCACAAGTTTCCGGCGTTACGCCGCTATGCACTAAACTAGTTCGTTAGCGACTCGACGAACTAGTAAGCGAAATTTCCGTCATCGTAGCAACCAAATGGAAACTCTAGTGAACTAGTTAAGCTAAATTTGGGACTCGGAATCACTTCATACAACTTTCGGATGCAAGAAAACAACTTACGGAAAATACTTGTCGGTGCGGCGCAAAAGCACCTTTATTCAATCGACGACCGAATGAAAGACATTTTAAGCGTCGGGATGCACTTTTTACTAGTTGGACAAACTATTTAGTATTAATTAAAGTCCCAATCCCTAATCACACCACTAATGATGTACTTAAAACCCTAAACACCCCACACTTCTTAATTACCAAAATATCTAGTTTTTAAGTATTTTTTTATAAAAAAATTTACACTTACCCCCCCCCCCCCACTCCAAGTTGGTGGATTCAAGTGGGTCCCACCCCACTTGATTAGTGTTGAAAATGGATGATTAGAAGCATGGTCTTGTAGGTTTGATTGACAATACATGAATGTGAAGATAAGAACACTAAACACTACCATTTCATCCATTATCCTTATCATTTTTCAAACACCAAAAAGACTTTCTTTTCTCCTCCCTAACTCACGGTTGAACCAAACAGCCCTAAGACTACCATTTTCCTTCATAAACACATCACATTTCACTTACTTTAAAGCCTTACAAGATCATCTACACATGGGTTAGGCATGGAACTTCATTAAGGAACTTCTTGGAGCTTAAATATCTTCTAACCTTCTTGTTTAGCTTGTGCAATATTGTAAGATTTCAAACCTTTGTTTTTAAGCTTCATATTATAGTTAATATCAAAGTACAAGTTGATTATCTTGAAGATTAATAAAAATCTAACCAAAAACCCTAACCTCAAAGCTAATAAACACTAAATATACCTATATTATGTGTTGATTTATTAGATTAGTGTTAGCTAGTTTGCATAATTATGATGATTATGTTAAAGTAAGTTATTTAAGTGGGTGATCTTGTATGATTAAGAATGTAAATGATGATTTAAACATGGTAATGTTTAAATCTAAACAAGATCCTCAACCTCATGGTCCATGAACTTTACTACAACTTAAAAATGATTTATTACACATAAGGGATTTTTATAAAGAATAACCACCATGATTTTTATTATGAGCATCCTAAAAGTTTAGTAAACAAAGTGGTTTAAAGAGAAGATTTTGATTTGAAAAGATAATAAAAATGGGGTCTTTAAAGTCCTAATAAATATGTGAAGACTTCATTATTTTTAACCAAGTTATTAAAAATATACTTATAAAAGTCCATGGAAATAAGGAGGAAAAATGTATAAATCATGCATGTAAAGTTGTTGTAATAAAACTTGATTTAGAAATTGATTATGATTATGGGTTTAAACATGGATTAAACGCGTTTTGAAAACGTGGGAAATGTCATAGTTTAGGGGAAACTATGGCGAATTTTTCTAAAAATCAAATCGTGATTAAAAATGGGGTTAAAGGGTGATTAACAATGTTAAACACGATTAATGGTTTTAAACGTAATTATAGAAGCTTTCATGAAAATGGTTAAGTCTTAAATGTTAAAGTGTTCTTAGGAACTAAAACATGTATTTTCATAAAAAATAAATGGTGAAAATAATAACCATACATATATATTTTTGGGCAAAAATTATATATATTTTGGAAAACTCATTAAGTATAAGTATTATGTGCTATGTGTATGTAATTAGATACACTTAGGGTGATCAAAATAAAACACCCATGATTACAAGAAATACTTGTATGAAACAAGTATAATATGGCACAAAAATACATATACATGTTTCCTTCACATTCCAATGGAATGCTAGTAAAATCGGACAATTAAATAAAATGGCCGAAATGGAAATACATAACACTTGATGACGACAATTTGGGCGTATCGGCATCGTAAACAAGTTACTACAATGTCGAGTCTAAAAATAACATATTTTTAGACACTAAAGCGAATGCATAACTAAGTGGTCAAAAACAAGAATCCGGAAAGTCGAAAACTATAAAAATTACCAAGTATTTTCATGTGAAAAACAAACTTATTAAGTTACATGCTTGGTGAATTTTTGATAAAAATTACAAGAGTATATTTAATGGACTCACTAGGATTAGAATTGGGCTAGGCCCAATGACATTAAAAACTAGAGCTAGGTCCAATAACAAGAAAACTAGGGCTAGGCCCAATAACAATGAAACGTGGGTTAAGCCCAATGACATAGGTTCGAAGCCGTTCGCATATAATTCAATACGTATAGAATGCATGAATACACATAACAATCGAGCGAGTAAACTATCAACGCTCTAAAATACAAAGTTGTTCCAAAGATGACAAACGAGAACATAATAAAGAATTCAAGATGAACAACTTGTACGAGGTCCGAAAGACCTAGTGTCTAACGAGATTAGGACACATGCAGGTTATTGACACGTACGGACGCTCACTTCGATATCATAATACACGAAACGCAAACTTGTGAGTTCATGTCCCTCCTTTCACTGTTTTCAATGTTTTGTTTTCAAAAACATCGAGGGGAAATACATGCTAAAACTATTGGTATGTTAGTTACGGAGTAGTAGATAACATGATCAATGTGCATAAGTAGGGAGGTAACATTAGTAACCATTAATCACTTAGTGACCAAGGTGCAAAAGGTGTAGATCTATTGGGCTTGAGGCACGCCCCACTCCTGGTTGGTATACCCTGGAGTGCTTTTGTGATCCCAATGATGACAAAGTGTTCTCGGTTTGGTTATTTGCTTATGGTACATTATGTCAGGGGGCTCGCAACCCCCTGATAGATCCTTAACAAACTCCATGAATGAATCAGAACATAACATGATTACAAGATCTCATTTTCATGAATACTACGATTACAATATTTCATTTTCATGAATACTACGATGACAATGGTTCATTTTCATGAATACTACGATTACAAGATCTCATTTTCATGAATACTACGAATACAAGATTTAATTTTCATGAATACTACGATTTCATATGATAACATAAACTGCATGAACTCGCTCAACTTTTGTTGACTTTTTAAAACTACATGTATTTCAGGAAACAAGTCTTGAGCCGGTGATACACGATTGGACGCAATGATTACCTTTCTTACGTCACACATAATACGCTTCCGCTACTAGCAGGGTGTGACAAGTAAATCACGGGCCATGGAGGCTAAGAATGAAATTGATCTTCCTTAATTACTTTTCCACCAAGCCAACAAATCAAAACTTTTAAATTCTTGTGGAGTCAGCATTCATATAAAGTTCGACCTACTATACCTCTCGATGTTCATGTACTTTTGTTTCTTTTCTAAAACTTGGTGGAATCCTGTGCCCACCAAGCTCACAACTTAGTCTATAGTTGTGGGTTTGTGTTGAGGTGATTTCCATCAAGTTATGAGTTCAAAACTCTTACTTTAAAAAGTTCATACATGTTATAACCCAAGTGTTGAAAGACAATCACGATTCATCATCTTCCATATGTGAACTTGTGACTTGTAAAGGTGTGAACCGTGGGAGCTTTGGCTTTCCAATCTAGTTCTACTACCTCACTTGTAGAACTTATGTATGAACACTCAAGTGGCTTCCTAATATCAAAGTAACATAACCCCGCCTAGCCTCCGACACTTAGTTAACTCTTTGCATGTCGTGGTTGTTCACCCAAGTTAGGATTTACTTGGCCACTTGAGCATGTATTAGTTAGTTATTTGTTCCTTGTTATTCATGACCCTCCAAATCATCCTTGTGATGATTTGTGTAGTGGTAAATCATACATAGAGGTTAATCCTCCATGCTTGACTTACATGATAATATATGAGAATCTATGATAGACTTAGCTTAGATTATTAATATAACTATATAAATATACATACATACACACATACATACATACATATATATATATATATATATATATATATATTAGAACTTGGCCAAGTTTGTGATAATAATCTGTTTATGGTTATACATCTTAAACTTGGGCTAACTTATCTACGATTCTAAGTCACTCGTTGTCGATTCTAATGGGAAAACTAGGACCCATGAAATCACATATAACTTAGTGTCACTACGAGTACTTAGACTAGATAATACTTTTATGAATACATACTTTTCGTACTTTAAATTCTACATCCTGAATCTAACCACTCCTTAAACATCATGTAATCTTACCATTTACTCCTTATTCATAAACAACTCATCACTCAAGGATAATCGGAAGGCTTTGCAATATTGTGAGTATACTCGACGCCCTTTTTACCGTTTTACACTTTTTGGGTGCAACATGTTTACATATACAAAACATACTCAACATACATACTTTTATGCAATCATACAAACAATCCAATACATGCTTACTAATATATTATGCTTGATTCGTTATTCTGGGTTTGTTCGTTTTGTGATAAACTTGTCATTAACTTCGTACGAGCTTACCCTTAACATGTATAGCGCTATAGGAGTAACGCACCGCCCGTGAACGTGAGGTTATGTTAAGGCATTCATTCATACTTGCGCTAAACCTTTGGTTGACTTGTTTGTTCACATGCCAGTTTATACGTTAATCTTGATAACTAGGTTTGCCATGTGGATTGTTCATTTTCATACTTATATGCTAGTACTACAAAACTTGTATACCCGCCAATACTTTTGTGTTGAACTATACTTTAAAACAGGTTGCAGGATTATGATGATGATGATGATGATGCACAAAACTTAGTAGGATGCCTAGAAACGCATTTTAAACTTTAAATACTTGTTGTAATGTAATTCATTTTGTTTCAACTTATTGTATTCAGTTTCAAACAATGTACTTGATTCTTTTAGCAATGAAATGAAATTTATTATTAAATACTTGTCACAATTTAGTGTTATGAGTAATGAGTAATCTATTTCGTCTCACTTTGATGTTTCCGCCATCGGTTGGGGTGTGACAGATTGGTATCAGAGCCATAACTATAGGGAATTAGAAAAATTGTCATGCTTTTGACTTAGTCTATAGTTAAGCACCATACTAGACCATACTTGATTTATGTGCTAAATTCTTGAAATGCCTCTTATGTGCTCATATTTGTTTTACCATTTCAAAACATACGCCTTTCCTAAGGCCATTTTACATGATTATGTTGAACTCGAAAACACTCGTATTATTCAAACGAGACGACTTCACCAAAAAAGGCGTGAAACCCACAATTTGGTGAATGACTCTCAATTCGATTATTCATTTTTGCACAAAATTCGCCATCAAGTTAGGAGTGAAATCCTCACCTTGATGGAGAATTTCCATTTCAAATCTAGTGGACCTGGGTCAACGTGTCGGAATTAACTTTCTTGACCCAACGAGTACTAACCACACTTAGGGTACGATGTTGTCAAGTTAGGGGTGAAACCCGCACCTTGTCAACTAGTCCCACTCCTTGATTTTCAAAATCCCGCCAAGTCTTGAATTTTTTATTGATTTGGAACATGTAATAACCGGAAGGGTGAAAATTTCAGCGCGAGTATTCCAACTATTAGGCCAAAGCATGCTTCCCAAACTCAAAAGAAATTTCGACCACTTTGGTTTAGTCAAAGGATCCGTTTTGGAACAATCCAAGTTTTAATCAAACTTCCATTTTACCAATAACAATTTTTCGCTTATCACGATTCAAACTTTCCATTAAAAAAAATCAAATTATTTTCAAGATGGTTACACACACATCATACTAAACCTTTTCATATACTTAAATGTTAGTTACATGCATGATTTCAAAACGTCACCAAACAAGGATTACATTTCCCGAAATCCTTAAATGGAGGCATATCATCAAGATAGGAGTGATTCCCTTACCTTGACGATTAGCTATGCTATTTCCTTTCTTAAAACAACCTCACCAACGGACTAGGGGTGATTTTGGTGATCGTTACAAAACTTTATTTTTAAAGAGACTTTTTATACTAACCACACGATCAAGCTTTATACCTAGAACTTTTATCATTTTGTCGCAAAAATTTAAAAACTCATCGTTTTATCAAACGTATTTCTTACCCTACAATCCGTTTTACATAAATCCCGTACACAAAATCCCTAATCATACCTTAAATGTTTTATCACCCGATTTTCGAAATTTTATGAAATGCTACCTATAAACTTAATCGGTCTAATGAATCTCTTGCCCACAACATTCGAATCCAAAACAGTATACTAAAGACATTTGTTCTCAAATCGGGAACCAACCCAACTTTACTCACATGCTTATAAAATCTTATAGGTGTTATAAGGTCATTTTGCTAGAACTATTTTCAAAATCAATAAGTTCATTTTGCTAAAACTCTTTTCGAAATCAATAAATCGTTTTGCTAAAACTCTTTTCAAAATCACTAAGTTCATTTTGCTGAAATTCTTTTCAAGGAACCAAGTTCTCACAAAAGTTTCTAAAATACAACTCTTCGTATGGTAATACAAAATACTTCAAATAAAACAAACTTTTTGATTTCAAAAATCTTTTTAGATACCGCTCAACACGTCACTCAAACTCCAAAACACGTGGGCAATGAGACTTCATAGGAACCGACAATCTTCGGCAAACATAAATCCCCAATTCCTTTTGAAACAAAAATAGCATTTCCTTTTCTTTTCAAAATACACCTCGCATAACCAATAGACCCTTTATATTCTTTTGACATTCACAAACTTGATTATCCATTCCTGTCAAACTCAATCTATTTTGATTCAATAAACGCAATGAATTACTCAAACAACTATACATGCATATCGTCGTACACATTTTAGTCAATATTTCACGACAATCTCACACATATCATTCATTTCTTTACGTACTCGAAATTTCTTGATTATTTTATATGCTTAGATTCGTTGTGTCTAAAGACATACTATATACGCAATCATTATCATTCATACTTGTACTTATATTCATACTCATACTCATACATTCGTACCTATACGTAAGCATAACCCGAACGGTTCCCTTACGTTGGTCGCATACATACTTAAACATAATCATACTCACATGCTTAATTTTCATACCCTATCATACGCACATATTCTCATTTTCAAAGTTACTATATCCCTAACTCATACACAACTAGTACGAACTATGCGGATCATGCGACGACCAGTGTAATCGCGGGTGCACACGGGATTATGGTGGTAGACGCATGAAAGTCATAGGGTGTTCTACTGTGTATGGAAAGACACGGAACGTAACATGACACTGAATAACGAAACGGATGTAACATGGTTGATACGACGCTAGTACTTCCTATATATAAGTGTTTTTACCACGTTACCAAACTTTCGTAAAACGTGCCATGAGAAATTCGGTGTTTTACAGACCTTATTTAAACACGATACACAAACTTTAATGACTCACAAACGCACTGCTAAATGCGCGATATCCGATTATCCATGACGAAACCTCATCCCTAACGTCTCATATTCGTTTTACATCCAAAATTCATACCATTCCTATCCTTGCATTCATCTACTAGTTCGTTCGTTCACTCTCGAACCACAAATATTCCCAATTATTCTTTGACTTTTAAACAAACCTTATTTACAATGAATCGGTTCAAATGTTCAAACCCTAAATACCTCCTTACTTATTAAACCTATATTCCATTCTTTATTTACGCGCAAACATACTTAGTCGGCCGTTACCCCCAAAATTTTTGATAAATACCTAACATTCTCGTTTCTCACAAATAAACAATTTTCTACAAACATGTGATTCTTATCATCAAAATGCCAACTATTTTACACGAAAACTTTTCTTCTTAAGAACATTTTTTTAAATACTTCCCTCATCGATTTATTCGAACCTATCCAAACTCACTTTGCACACACACATGCACGTTTTACTTATACTTACGATTAATGCCTCAAATCACCTTAGTCAAACGAACATATTTTTACACATCTATCCTTTTTGTTCCTTAAAATTCCATATATTTTCAACATGCTTCAAACTTCAAAATCTCGATTTTAGTCAATGATTTTAGCCAAAATGTCTTTTTACAAAGTCTTCCTCTTGAATAAATTTCGATAAAAAAAATTTCTAAAGGAGAGGAGATTGTAACGCCTCGCTTTTTGGAAACTTACCTTAATTATAAAGATTGTTTACATTCCTATTTTTGGAAACTTATATCCGTATCGTATCGTATTCGTATTTCACTTCCGGCTTCGTAGTTCGTAACCTTAATTGTAGTAAAACTTGATCATTGTATTTAAATTATATTTTGAGTAATCGTACTCGTTTTACATTCAAATCTTATACATACTCGATACACATTCGCTATTCTCGTAAACACGCGTTTATCTTACAAACGACTATTGTAATTACATACATGTTATGCATGCAAATAACTTAATTTTCGATTCACAATATTTGAATTATACCTTTATACTTAGTTTATACCTAATTGCATGATTAATACATAAGATATACATTGAAACACCTAACATAACAAACCTTAGGGACTAAACTCATCAAAAACCAAAAGTCTGTCCGGAGAGCCATGGTCGCGCGTCGCGGCACACCCTCCTCACTCTCCCGTGACCCGTGGGGAATATCGATCCATGCCAGCTTCTATCCAGCTATGGGATTGGCTCGTTTTTAGTCCTCAACTCCCAACTAACTCTCCTTAATACATTTCCAACACTTAACCCTAATACCCCGCTATATATACACCTATTCTAACATCCATTTTCACTTTCCAAACTCCTCAAACACTCCCAAATCCTCTCAATTCATCCAACTTTTCAAGTTTTGGCATATTATACCTTTGCTTAAAACAGTGAGTTTTGAGCTCCCTTCTTCTACTTTTTCTCATGTTTTCTTGCACCAATCTACTTGGATGACTTTCAAGGATGTTATCCAAGATTCACCAAGGTGAAATCAGGTGATACATCACTTACATAAGGCTCCAAAGTCAGATTTACTTTATGATTTATATAAACTTATGCAAACTCACTTTTCTTCATCATTTCTTCTCTTACAAAGCTTGGAACACCTCTAGGAATGTTTCCATAGGTTTACCATGGTAAAGGTGTCACACCCCTTTCTGCGGCGGAAGCACGAGGTGTGATCATGAAAGGTTCTCATTGCATACGAAGAGTAAACATACTACATGCTCAAAAATATCTTCAAATATTACATTACCGAAAACATATGTCAAGTGTTTACAACACGAGATAACATATTGTCTTAAAAGTCACAACTTTATTTAAAGATAAACAAAGCGACATCCACGAGCATGAGTAAGACTACGCGCACATCCATCCTAGTTACCTGAAATACATGTGAGTTTTTGGAAAAAACGTCAACATAAAGTTGGTGTGAATTCATGCAGTTTTGTATTTCACGTTTGTATACTTTGTATAAAAACATAGTTGTGAATAAATCAAGTTTTTCTTGAGTACTCCACGTACTTCAAGTTATATATCAATCTTCTTGAGTACCCCACGTACTTCAAGTTACATATCAATTTTCTTGAGTACCCCACGTACTTCAAGTTATATATCAATTTTCTTGAGTACCCCACGTACTTCAAGTTATATATAAATTCTAGTATGGTATGAATTTTATATAAATACAGTATTTCTGTAAATATCAGGATTGTTAATGGGTTGCAAAGCCATTAACATGTGACACGACATAGGAAGTCACCAAACCTAAGGCATTTAATTGGTATATTCTGAGACACAAAAGCACTACTCGATTCTCGCCCTCACCGAGAGTGTGGCTGCCAGGCACCCGTTAGATCTAACCTTTTGTTCTGCGGTCTACGTATGTACACGATTAATGGTGCTTCTGTACCCTATTCGTGACACTATTTCTCATAACGCATCCTACTTGGTTCTCGTCCTCACCAAGCGCGTTTCTTTTTATCATTTCTCATAACGCGTCCAACTTGGTTCTCGTCCTTACCAAGCGCGTTTCTTATTGTCTTATATTTTGTCACACTTGGTTCTCGTTCTCACCAAGTGTACTTCTTGTATTTATATCATACCATTTATAAATATTGTACTTTTGTACATGTATTTCACCCCCGAAGTTATAAAAACTGAAAACAGTTAAAGAGAAAAGGGGGAGCATGAACTCACAACTTTGCGTTCCTAGCGTCGTAAACTTCACCGGATTTGCTTAATTAACGTCGTAACCTATACGCGTTTTCTTAATGTTAGTCACTAGACTTGTGTCGCACAAGTACAGTCACTCTCTTTTGTGTATATATTCTTGTGTTAAAAATATTCTATATTTTTAACTAAGTATCTTACTTATATTATTTTCTCCAAAAATAATTATAAGTTTCTTGTATTTTTGCACTTTGCACCCGAATTATGTATCTTGTATGTTGTATGTGTATTTTTATGTTTATACTCCTCATGAGTATTTAGTGTATTTTTAGGTCTTAATACACTAGCACGTATAACACATACTATATACACTTAACACACAAGTTGGTGATCAAATAATATATATTTTTCTCTCAAAAATATATACTTACTATCCATTTTTATTTTTGAAGAAATTCTCATTTCTAATCACCAAAAATTAGGGAAACCTTGGTAATATTTTTAAGCACATTTTTAGGGAAAAAGTTTCTTAAAAACTTATATTTTCTAAGTGTCAAAATTTATAAAAATTTTGACAGAGTTTCCCCTAAAAATGGAGGTTTCCCATGTTTTCAAAACATGTGTTTATTTTCTTTTAAATCGTCATCAATCATCAACAACAATTATCAACAATAATCATCAACAATAATCACTAATTTCTCCATTTCATGAACTTGAATATTTACAAAAATGTGTAGTAACTTACTAGCACATTTAGTAAGTCTTGTCATCTTTAAAAATAATTTTAGTTTCTTAAAAACTTTATTTTTAAAGAATATGAAGTTTCACAACTTCTAGTCGAGATTCGCAAAAATATTTCTTTGTTAAATTTTTCTTGTGACACAAGTGTCTACACACTTGTTTATGTACTAAAATGCTTTTAGTTCGGATAAGATCCGGGCTTTAACAAAACTAATATTTTTGCTTGGTTCTTCCGAAAAACCACTTGTAGATCTTTAGATCTACATGTTTAGAGTCTTATTTTACAAGAAAATTTACTTTTACACAAGTTCATGTTTTATGAATGGATGGATCCATCATCTTTTAACTTTATAACTTTTACATCCTACTAGTTCATGCTTTCAAACATGGACTAGTATGTCTAGATGATGATCCATCTTGTTTTTACTAACAACAACATCAAATAATAACAATCATACAAGATTCACATGATTTACACACATGTCTACTCTTTATCCAACTAGTTTATCTTTCTTTCAAGACTTTTAGTTATGTTCTTGTGTGTTCTTGCTTTTTAACCAATAAACTTCTTATTAACCACTTTAATCATGAACAAGGAAGTGTTTTAGAGCACTTACTACTAGCACAAGGCTAGGGAAGTTCAAGAGTGCAAATGAGGTGGATAAAAGCAAATGGAGAAGGTCCTTCAAGTTCCGTTGCTTCCACACCTCCTAACTTAGCTTCTTACACCTTGGAGTCACCTTAGATTGCTTGATATGAAGCTTGCAATGGATGTGTGGGTGTGTATGGTTTGGGCCGTAGCCAAGAGAGGAGGAAGAAGGGATTTTTGGTGTTGTGTAGTGTGTGTGAGGATATAGGTGATGGTTTACTTATAACCATTTAATTCTTGTAACCAAAGGGTCTTGTGTTCCCAAGTACTAGACATGATCTTACAACAAATCTCTACAAATCTTGTGGGATCAAATGAAGATCTTGAAATAGGCCATGTGGGCCGATTTTAAGCATGGGGGAGGGGGTCTAGTTGTAACATTCAAGATCTTAATTAGATTTACCAAATCTAAATGTATCAAAGTGAATCTATGAAAGATCTTGTGAATCTAAAAGAGATCTATGAAAGATCATGTAAGATTTAAGGGATCTTGGCAAGATTATTATAGATTTGGAAAGATCTAGTAAATATTTGGAAGTTCCGGGTAATGTCCTGTTGTTCGGTTGAATACCGATTCGTTAAAGTGCTAAATTGCACTTTTTAGCGTCTTTTAAGTATCTTTCTTGTACTCTTTCAATTCCCAACACTTAGGGAAATATTCTGGATAATAAAACGACATTTCTGCATAATATTTATATGTCTAAATGCTGATTTATTGCTGAATTATATAAATTCTGCACTTAAAGTGCGTTTCGGGTGCTTTTTAGTGCTTATTTTTGCTTTCGTATTGCATATATATTAACCCTTGTATGTACTCTTGGGTTTTAATGCATTCTTGTTGTCGGACCTACACCTAGGCTCCAATTTTATTGTCTGACTGCTTTCTGCAGCTCTGTTGACACATTGTGTCTTACCGGTGAGTTTAGTATTATTTTTGACGCAACGCTCTCGTTTATGCATAAAGCAATATTTTGTAGTATACAACGTGCATGAATTCACTTGTTTAATCATGTGTTCAGACATTGCTGACAATTAAGCACATAATTGCAATCATTAAATAATGATTAAAGTGTACGGAAATTACCAGTTTGTGCCAGTTGTCACAAAAGGAAGGTGGAACAACGCCATTTTGAGGTCCAAACTTTCTGTTTTGGAAGAATACTTGTTATACTTTCATAAAACTATGTTTTCTTGATGTTATCTCATGCCTATTTGTTCTCGAACCTATCTAAGGTTATTAGACTTGTTAGGAGTAGATTATTATGAGTTGAAGAGGTGCAATGTAACATCTGTGCTTGTAATCATTATGAACAGTTCTATTAGCAATAAAACAATGTTATTTGATCCCAATGTTTGTTTTGTTATATTTTACATTTTTCATGTTTTGACTTTTGTGTAATTTCAAACTCTATATCGCTTTCTGGAGAGTTATACGCAAACTGATGCGAAAACGTAATCAGTTTAATGTGACAAATACTCCAGAACATCTACATATACTTAACATACCGTAAATAACCTTTACATAACTTAGAAATAAGTTTTGAAGGCTTTGGTATGGCAAAAACAAGATTTATTCGTCTATAGGGACTAAACTTGACAAACTGCGAAAGTATGCCAATTTGAACTGTAACAAACATTCCGGAACATGACCATAAGTTAAACACACCTTAAATATCCTTTACATAGCTTAGGAATAGGCTTTAAGGGGTTCGGTGCGCTAAAATAAACTTTTGGGTCATTCAGGGACTAAAAGTGTCAAAAAGTGCACAAGTTTGCACTTTTGCGCATAACTCACGTTCTGAATACATCTGGACATCCAAAAATTTATGTAAGCATTATAATATTTTATTTTAGTGTTTGGCATGAGAAAAATCCATTCGTCACGCAATTTGGATCGTTTTTCACGCTTATGCGCATTCCGTCGTAATTAACCGAACAACGCGATTGTACGGCTAAACGAACCGACATCCGGCATATTTTTGAGCATGTTTCATGTTCCCTATACTTTAACATCCTTGTGAAGCTTAAAAATGGGTTTGACGGGTGTTAGAAGTGCCAAAACACGACGATACGCGCTCAGGAACCAAAACTGCAAAACTGCAAAAAAAAATATAAAAAAAAATAAATAAATAAATAAAAAAATGCAGCAAAAAGCCATTTTAAACATAAGTTAGCAGCCCCTAACACTTCCCAAAGGTCAAATGCCACATGTTAATCTCCTATGGTGGCCAAAATTAGTTACCACAACATTTTGACAAGTGTACGGCCTAGATCGTGCCCCCTTTTCCAAGAAACGATCCTAACGGTTGTGGGTTTACTATAAATACCCAACCCATTTTCACTCATTCCTCACTAGAATCTGATCTAAAAGACTCTAAGTTGAAACCATTGTTTCATACCTGAGTTATTTGGATCTAGATTAGCATTCGGGGACCTTTCGTAAGTATTCTTTCGTTCTTTTATCGCTTTCGAGTCCGAAAGTCAAACTTTGTTTGACTTTCTGCATTGACCAGTTTATGGTCGATGCGAAGTTCGTTTGAACTTCATAACGTGAGCGTGATCACGATGGTTATAGTCCCTAGTGACTATACCTACTGATTACCACGTTATCCAGGCTCAGTGACGAGTCGTAGTTTCGGTCAGAATACGTATTCTTGCGTATTTTGTAACCAAACTACTTATAGGTATCAAAACCGTTTGTTTTGATACCAAACCTGTTTTCTAAACTTAGTTAAGCATGTTTTAATATGCTTAGCTCGTCACTTTTAGTTGTGCTTGTATAGGGTCGTAAGGTAAGCGATCTAAACAATCGCTTATACTTTCGAACCCGACCCATTTGGTCGATCATTAGGATCCGACCAAATACATTAGGTGACCATAGTATATAGGGAATAACCCTTTGAGGTTATACCTTATGGTCGCTACGTTTAAGTAGTTGTATGATAGGTAATTTATATGCCTTAGGTAAATTACCAAAATACCCCTTTATGCCAAAATTCATTTTTAAACAAATGTAACATAACTTTTGACATCTAAACTGATTTGACAACCATATTAGACATGTTAAGGCATATATTACTTGTCATAGGACTAGTTAGGCGGTCCGAACGCGTTTCACGCGAACGACGCGTTAAAGTAGCATAAGCTACCTAAACGGGTCGTAATGGGTCACAAGCACTTAGGATAGGTTTCATTTAGTATGTAGGCTTTGTTAAACCATACTACATGAGTTCCCATACTCATTTGGTTTACGAACCCTCATTCTATCCGAACTTCCGATTTAGGTCCGGTTTATTAATGTAGTTACCTATATTAGGTGCCGTTTGATATTCCGAGATCTCTAGCATTGCTTGGTGGTTATCTTAGGACTTCTGAGCAATCTCATGTGAGTACATAGACCCCTCTTTTACTGTTTTCCAAACATTTTGGGGTGGAACACATGTGCCTACTTGTTACTTTCGTGCTTTCCTGTTTTCACATCATATACCTGCTATGTTTGTTAGTACATTATAGTACATGATTTCATTACATTTCATGCTATGTATGTCCATTGTGTGCATACTTAGTACATTGTTTTACATTACATTTCTGCTATGTATGTTAACTGATAGCATGCTAGCACATTGATTTACATGACTTTTCTGCTTTGTATGTTAACTTAGCATACTTAGTTCATTGTTTTCATATAACATGTTCACTTTTGCTATGACATTTGGTTTGCACAAACGAGACTATTATACGTTCATTAACATTAGCTACGCCGCTCGGTAGTAAGTACTGGTACCATAGGACTTGACAAATCCCATTCCTGACATTTCGGGTTTGTTTGGATGTAAGGAATGACTGAATCCGAAAACATTACTTTTGATAACCTTGACTGAAAGGGTTGTCCGACTGTCTCAAGGCTTGAATGTATGCGTTAACTTACCACATAAATGTTTGTATCAATGTAACATGCATTACTTTATAAAACATAACTTTTTGATACATTCAAAATACTTTGTTTTGTACATTTCTACATTTGGACTATTTGACAATACTTTACTTACAAGACATAACATTTGTTACACATTACTTGACTACTTTTGGATTATCAACATTTGACATGGTTTATACAAGGACTTTTGACAATTAGTTTAAACATAGACATTATACATTGTTGGTTGGTTAAGTGACTTAAGTAACGAAATGTGAGTAATATGACACAAGCATGGTGGATACGCCGCTGGTACTTCCTATATATAAGTGTTTGTATTATATTACATATCATAGCGTTATTTAAATCATTGATTTTGGACTTATACATTTTATACAAGTAACATGTTTTCACAAGACTTTGTTTTACAATACGGTTTATTTTATACAACTCATTTTACATGGTTATTCATTTAACCATACATTATTCTTTTACTTATACATATCATCTGAACTTATTGTTTTTCAAGCGATTTACAAAACAAATCAAATTACAAGGTTCATGACTAAACATTTTCTTAAACTTAAGTCATGAATCTTATTTTCACAAACCTATGTATCTCACAGGCATTTTTATGCTGACGTACCTATTTTCACATGTGTTTTCAGGAGCTTTTTCGTAGGATGATGATCGTGACACTAGGGCGGACCTGTGCCTTAGAGATTTAAAATGAAGAAAGACTTAGTTTAATTATGTTCTGAACTCTTTAATTTCTGTTTAAGACAATGAAACTCTTATGTTAATAAATAAAATAGAACTTTGAATGCCATGGTTATGAAACAATTAATTCTGTTACAACACTCCCCGACGTTTTCCGCCACGTCTTGTATGCTATACGTGGTCGGGGTGTGACAGAAGAGTTGGTATCAGAGCCAATGGTTATAGGGAATTATGTTATTAGTAATGCTTTGACCTAGACTATAACCTTTCTAGGACCCTAACACAAGTTATCTTGTGTTTAGATCTTAAAACATGTACATCACCTATCCTTAGGTGATTATCAAAACAAGAAACCAAATTTTTCCGAAACGATTTTTGAAAAACAATCTTCTGTTTTTGAATGATTTATTACAAGGTTTTGAACCCTCTATTGTAAGGTTTTGAACCCTCTGTTATATGGTTTTGAACCCTTCCAGTTTGACTAAATTTTTGGCCTTGTGCCTTCAAATTTTCAAAATCTCGTCAACGTTTTGGGTTTTAAATAATGTGAACACGTGCAAACTGGAAGAGTGAATGCCTGTATTCTGGGTTTTCTGTCTAGGCAAGCACTTCGTATACATCTCATCAGACGCGAGACCAGTTGTGCTTACCTGGGAATTCTTGGGATGAGTGTTCACTTATAGGCGAGCATGTCTTCATGATACATTATTTTTGATCCATTTACTTTGATTAGTCACTGTGTGTCGTTTGTTTACTTTGTGATACGGACAAATGACCACCATCTTTGCTTTTGTTGATTTTGTTTCATCTCATTCTTTTCATCCCATCATCTCACTCGTTTCTTTTCATGTTTCCTCTTTTAGAATGCCTCCTCAACGCGACAATCTGATTGCGACTGCCGAACTGGCAGAAATTATTGCGGAGCAGATGGCTGCTCAGTTCCCAAATCTCTTTGCTCAATGGCACGCAGCCAACAATAACAACAATGCTCCATGCAAATACAAGGATTTTAACTCGGCTAAACCACTCAAGTTTAGTGGTTCTGAGGGAGCGACTGGGCTTCTTCAATGGTTTGAGAGCATTGAGAATACTTTCCGCCACGTGCAGTGTCCGAATAATCGCAAGGTCGAGTTTTCCTCGAGCGTGTTTCAGAAGAGGGCTCTCACATGGTGGAACGGGGTTATGAGAGATCGGGGTGCAGAAGTTGCTCTAGCGCAAACTTGGGCTGAACTTAGGGCCCTTATGATGAGGGAATTCTGTCCTCGTCATGAACAGCGAGCGTTGGAGAAAGAGTTTGAGGACTTGAAGCAAGACAGTGGTGAGCACAGGGCTTATACTGATAGGTTTGAAGAGTTGAGTCTGCTTTGCCCAACTATGGTTACCCCACTCGACAAGGCTATCGAAAGATACATCGACGGCCTACCTGACTCGGTACAAGACATCATTACTGGTAGCAACCCTACCACACTCCGTCAGGCGATCGAATTATCAGCGACATTGACTGAGTCGCAGATTCGAAAGGGGAAGCTGCACAAAAAGGGTGACAAGGGTAAGAAGCAGGTGTCTGATAAGGAAGATAGCAAGAAAGGTCAAAACAAGAAGGGAAAGAATTCTGGAGGGTCTAGGAAGCGGAAGGCTTCCCAAAACTATGATGTTACTGCACAGGCTCAGGTTGCACCAAATCAGCCTGCGCAACCACTAGCCAAGAAGCCTTATCTTGGCAATGCACCTTTGTGCAACAGGTGTAACGGCCATCATCAACCACACCTCCAGTGTCGTCAGTGCACCAACTGCGGAAGATCTGGTCATCTTACTGCCGCCTGCCGCATTCCTGTTAACCAGAACCAGGCAGTTCAGAACCAAGCCCAACAAGTTGCTCAGCCTCTTGCTCAGCAACAAGGTCAAGCTGCACGACCTCATTTTCATCCTGGTTCATGCTACAATTGTGGGGATCTGACCCACTACAGGAACCGGTGCCCAAGGCTAGCCAACCAGAATCCGAATGCGAACCCGGATCAGGCTCAGGCTCGAGGACGAGCTTTTAACTTGAATGCCCAAGAGGCGCAGGCGGACGATAACATGGTGAACGGTACGTTCTTTATTAATAATCAGCCTGCATCTGTTCTTTTCGATTCTGGTGCCGACAAGAGTTTTGTGTCATTGTCTTTTGAGCCTATGCTTCGCGTGTCTAGAACGAAACTAGGTAAACCTTTGACAGTAGAAGTTGCTAGTGGTGAACCCATTGTTCTTGATTCTATTCTTCGCAACTGCCAGTTTAATCTTAACAATCATCTTTTTCCAATCGACCTCACGCCTATGCAACTTGGAAGCTTCGACGTCATAGTGGGTATGGATTGGTTATCTAAGCATCGCGCAGAGATAGTTTGTTCTGAGAAGATTGTTCGTTTGCCGCTTTCGACAGGCGAGATCCTACAGGTTCAAGGTGAGAAACCTGCCGGTGGTCTCAAACTCATGTCTTGTTTTAAAGCTCGGAAGTATCTGCGGAAGAACTATGTGGCTTTCTTAGCACATGTTACAGCAGATAAAGGCAAGGGTAAGTTCATTTCAGATATTCCTGTCGTTCGGGATTATTCTGAAGTTTTCCCTGAAGAGTTACCTGGTCTACCTCCAGCACGCCAAGTCGAGTTCCGCATTGATCTCGTACCTGGTGCAAATCCCATTGCCAGAGCTCCATATCGTCTTGCACCGTCAGAGATGCAAGAGTTGTCTAAGCAGCTTCAGGAGCTCTCTGACAAAGGTTTTATCCGTCCTAGCTTTTCACCCTGGGGTGCTCCCGTTCTTTTTGTCAAGAAGAAGGATGGATCTTTTAGGATGTGTATCGATTATCGTGAGCTTAACAAGCTTACCATCAAGAATCGATATCCCCTACCGCGCATAGACGATCTCTTTGATCAGTTACAAGGCGCTTCTTATTTTTCAAAGATTGATCTACGTTCCGGATATCATCAACTTCGGGTGCATGAAGAAGATATTCCCTAGACAGCGTTCCGCACTCGGTATGGACATTATGAATTCACAGTCATGCCATTCGGTTTGACTAATGCTCCTGCTGTTTTCATGGACTTAATGAATAGGTTCTGCAAACCTTATTTGGATCAGTTCGTCATTGTTTTTATTGACGACATCTTGATTTACTCTAAGACGCGAGCTGATCACGAGCAACATCTTCGTCTTACTTTGGAACTCCTAAAGAAAGAGCAACTTTTTGCCAAATTCTCAAAGTGTGAATTCTGGCTCAAAGAGGTTCAATTCTTAGGACATATTATCAACGAACAAGGTATTCATGTAGATCCCTCCAAGATCAGTGCGATTAAGGATTGGGATATGCCTACTACTCCTACTGAGGTTCGTTCTTTTCTTGGTCTAGCGGGTTATTATCGCCGCTTCATAGAAAACTTCTCGAAGATTGCAGTTCCTCTAACTGCTCTAACTCAGAAGAAAATGCCCTTTTATTGGGGATACAAACAAGAGGAAGCTTTTCAAAACTTGAAGCAGAAGCTTTGTGACGCGCCTGTTCTAACTTTGCCTGAGGGCAATGATGATTTCGTCGTTTATTGCGATGCATCTAAACTGGGTCTTGGCTGCGTTCTTATGCAAAGGAACAAACTCATAGCATATGCATCGAGGCAGTTGAAGATACATGAGAAGAACTACACCACTCATGATCTTGAGTTGGGTGCAGTTGTCTTCGCTCTTAAGATCTGGAGACACTATTTGTACGGTACGAAATGTGTGGTTTTCACGGACCACAAAAGTCTTCAGCATATCTTCAATCAGAAGAACTCAACATGAGGCAACGACGTTGGGTTGAGCTTTTAAACGACTATGACTGCGAAATTCGCTACCATCCTGGTAAGGCGAATGTCGTAGCTGATGCATTGAGTCGTAAGGAACGTACTAAGCTTCATTGTGTACGTGTTCAATCTGTTATTCAAGCTCGATCTGATATCCAAGCCCGTATTTCTCAGGCTCAACAATCTTGTGTTTCACAAGGTTTAATGGATAAGGAATTTCCCTATCACATAACGCCTGCTTTGGAACTGAAGGACAATGGATCGTATTACTTAATGGACCGTTTGTGGGTCCCAAGCCAGGATGATCTTCGTACCTTACTTATGGATGAAGCCCATAAGTCGCGTTATTCTATTCATCCGGGCTCAGATAAAATGTATAAGGATCTTCGTATTCATTATTGGTGGCCTGGTATGAAGAAAGACATTGCCTTATACGTATCAAAATGCCTTACTTGTCTTAAGGATAAGGCTGAACATCAGCGTCCTTCTGGTTTATTGGAGCAACCAGAGATCCCAGTTTGGAAATGGGAAAACATTACTATGGATCTTGTTACTAAACTTCCGCGCACAAAGAAAGGTCATGATGCCATCTGGGTAGTTGTTGATCGTCTTACTAAGTCCGCGCATTTCTTGCCAATCCGTGAGGATTTTCCTACTGACAGACTTGCTCAAATCTATGTGGATGAAATTGTGGCTCGACATGGTGTTCCTTTGAACATCATTTCTGACAGAGATGCTCGTTTCACTTCTCATTTTTGGAGAACCATGCAATCTGCTATGGGGACCCAACTTAATCTGAGCACGGCTTATCATCCGCAAATGGATGGTCAATCTGAAAGAACAATCCAGACTCTGGAGGATATGCTAAGAGCTTGTGTGATCGATTTTGGTGGTAGTTGGGATTCACATCTTAAGTTGATTGAATTCTCCTACAACAACAGTTATCACACCAGCATCAAAATGGCTCCTTTCGAGGCTCTCTATGGTCGAAAATGTCGTTCACCAGTCTGCTGGAATGAGATCGGCGAGGCTCAACTTACTGGACCTGCTCTCATTTTAGAGACAACTGACAAGATAAAGAAAGTTCGTGATAACCTTTAGACAGCTAGAAGCCTTCAAAAGAGTTACGCGGATCCAAAACGCAAGGCCTTGGAATTTCAAGTCGGTGATCGAGTATTACTTAAGGTCTCACCTTGGAAAGGTGTGATCAGATTTGGAAAGAAAGGAAAACTTGCACCTAGATACGTTGGACCATTCAAGATCGTCGAAAGAATCGGAAAGGTAGCCTACAGACTTGAGTTACCTCCTGAACTTGGAAATGTTCATCCAACTTTTCACATGTCCAATCTCAAGAGGTGTTTAGCTGATGAGAACCTCCACATACCACTTGACGAAATTCGTGTTGGTAAAACACTGAAATTTGTTGAGAAGCCAGTGGAAATCATGGAACGTGAAGTCAAGTGGCTCAAACGTAAGCGCATTCCTTTGGTCAAAGTTCGTTGGGAAGCTAAACGTGGACCCGAGTTTACTTGGGAATGCGAAGATCAAATGAAGGCGAAATATCCGCATCTTTTTCCACGAGTTTCCTCTAAATAAATTTCGGGACGAAATTTCCACAAGTAGGGGAGACTGTAACATCTGTGCTTGTAATCATTATGAACAGTTCTATTAGCAATAAAAAAATGTTATTTGATCCCAATGTTTGTTTTGTTATATTTTACATTTTTCATGTTTTGACTTTTGTGTAATTTCAAACTCTATATCGCTTTCTGGAGAGTTATACGCAAACTGATGCGAAAACGTAATCAGTTTAATGCGACAAATACTCCAGAACATCTACATATACTTAACATACCGTAAATAACCTTTACATAACTTAGAAATAAGTTTTGAAGGCTTTGGTATGGCAAAAACAAGATTTATTCGTCTATAGGGACTAAACTTGACAAACTGCGAAAGTATGCCAATTTGAACTGTAACAAACATTCCGGAACATGACCATAAGTTAAACACACCTTAAATATCCTTTACATAGCTTAGGAATAGGCTTTAAGGGGTTCGGTGCGCTAAAATAAACTTTTGGGTCATTCAGGGACTAAAAGTGTCAAAAAGTGCACAAGTTTGCACTTTTGCGCATAACTCACGTTCTGAATACATCTGGACATCCAAAAATTTATGTAAGCATTATAATATTTTATTTTAGTGTTTGGCATGAGAAAAATCCATTCGTCACGCAATTTGGATCGTTTTTCACGCTTATGCGCATTCCGTCGTAATTAACCGAACAACGCGATTGTACGGCTAAACGAACCGACATCCGGCATATTTTTGAGCATGTTTCATGTTCCCTATACTTTAACATCCTTGTGAAGCTTAAAAATGGGCTTGACGGGTGTTAGAAGTGCCAAAACACGACGATACGCGCTCAGGAACCAAAACTGCAAAACTGCAAAAAAAAAATATAAAAAATAAATAAATAAATAAATAAAAAAATGCAGCAAAAAGCCATTTTAAACATAAGTTAGCAGCCCCTAACACTTCCCAAAGGTCAAGTGACACATGTTAATCTCCTATGGTGGCGAAAATTAGTTACCACAACATTTTGACAAGTGTACGGCCTAGATCGTGCCCCCTTTTCCAAGAAACGATCCTAACGGTTGTGGGTTTACTATAAATACCCAACCCATTTTCACTCATTCCTCACTAGAATCTGATCTAAAAGACTCTAAGTTGAAACCATTGTTTCATACCTGAGTTATTTGGATCTAGATTAGCATTCGGGGACCTTTCGTAAGTATTCTTTCGTTCTTTTATCGCTTTCGAGTCCGAAAGTCAAACTTTGCTTGACTTTCTGCATTGACCAGTTTATGGTCGATGCGAAGTTCGTTTGAACTTCATAACGTGAGCGTGATCACGATGGTTATAGTCCCTAGTGACTATACCTACTGATTACCACGTTATCTAGGCTCAGTGACGAGTCGTAGTTTCGGTCAGAATACGTATTCTTGCGTATTTTGTAACCAAACTACTTATAGGTATCAAAACCGTTTGTTTTGATACCAAACCTGTTTTCTAAACTTAGTTAAGTATGTTTTAACATGCTTAGCTCGTCACTTTTAGTTGTGCTTGTATAGGGTCATAAGGTAAGCGATCTAAACAATCGCTTATACTTTCGAACCCGACCCATTTGGTCGATCATTAGGATCCGACCAAATACATTAGGTGACCATAGTATATAGGGAATAACCCTCTGAGGTTATACCTTATGGTCGCTACATTTAAGTAGTTGTATGATAGGTAATTTATATGCCTTAGGTAAATTACCAAAATACCCCTTTATGCCAAAATTCATTTTTAAACATATGTAACATAACTTTTGACATCTAAACTGATTTGACAACCATATTAGACATGTTAAGGCATATATTACTTGTCATAGGACTAGTTAGGCGGTCCGAACGCGTTTCACGCGAACGACGCGTTAAAGTAGCATAAGCTACCTAAACGGGTCGTAATGGGTCACAAGCACTTAGGTTAGGTTTCATTTAGTATGTAGGCTTTGTTAAACCATACTACATGAGTTCCCATACTCATTTGGTTTACGAACCCTCATTCTATCCGAACTTCCGATTTAGGTCCGGTTTATTAATGTAGTTACCTATATTAGGTGCCGTTTGATATTCCGAGATCTCTAGCATTGCTTGGTGGTTATCTTAGGACTTCTGAGCAATCTCATGTGAGTACATAGACCCCTCTTTTACTGTTTTCCAAACATTTTGGGGTGGAACACATCTGCCTACTTGTTACTTTCGTGCTTTCCTGTTTTCACATCATATACCTGCTATGTTTGTTAGTACATTATAGTACATGATTTCATTACATTTCATGCTATGTATGTCCATTGTGTGCATACTTAGTACATTGTTTTACATTACATTTCTGCTATGTATGTTAACTGATAGCATGCTAGCACATTGATTTACATGACTTTTCTGCTTTGTATGTTAACTTAGCATACTTAGTTCATTGTTTTCATATAACATGTTCACTTTTGCTATGACATTTGGTTTGCACAAACGAGACTATTATACGTTCATTAACATTAGCTACGCCGCTCGGTAGTAAGTACTGGTACCATAGGACTTGACAAATCCCATTCCTGACATCCCGGGTTTGTTTGGATGTAAGGAATGACTGAATCCGAAAACATTACTTTTGATAACCTTGACTGAAAGGGTTGTCCGACTGTCTCAAGGCTTGAATGTATGCGTTAACTTACCACATAAATGTTTGTATCAATGTAACATGCATTACTTTATAAAACATAACTTTTTGATACATTCAAAATACTTTGTTTTGTACATTTCTACATTTGGACTATTTGACAATACTTTACTTACAAGACATAACATTTGTTACACATTACTTGACTACTTTTGGATTATCAACATTTGACATGGTTTATACAAGGACTTTTGACAATTAGTTTAAACATAGACATTATACATTGTTGGTTGGTTAAGTGACTTAAGTAACGAAATGTGAGTAATATGACACAAGCATGGTGGATACGCCGCTGGTACTTCCTATATATAAGTGTTTGTATTATATTACATATCATAGCGTTATTTAAATCATTGATTTTGGACTTATACATTTTATACAAGTAACATGTTTTCATAAGACTTTGTTTTACAATACGGTTTATTTTATACAACTCATTTTACATGGTTATTCATTTAACCATACATTATTCTTTTACTTATACATATCATCTGAACTTATTGTTTTTCAAGCGATTTACAAAACAAATCAAATTACAAGGTTCATGACTAAACATTTTCTTAAACTTAAGTCATGAATCTTATTTTCACAAACCTATGTATCTCACAGGCATTTTTATGCTGACGTACCTATTTTCACATGTGTTTTCAGGAGCTTTTCCGTAGGATGATGATCGTGACACTAGGGCGGACCTGTGCCTTAGAGATTTAAAATGAAGAAAGACTTAGTTTAATTATGTTCTGAACTCTTTAATTTCTGTTTAAGACAATGAAACTCTTATGTTAATAAATAAAATAGAACTTTGAATGCCATGGTTATGAAACAATTAATTCTGTTACAACACTCCCCGACGTTTTCCGCCACGTCTTGTATGCTATACGTGGTCGGGGTGTGACATGCAAACACCTCTAAACTTTTTGTATTTGTTCAATGTTCACGTACTTTTGTTTCTTTGCTAAAACTTGGTGGAATCTTGTACCTACCAAGCTCACAACTTAGTCTATAGTTGTGGGTTTGTGTTGAGGTGATTTCCATCAAGTTATGAGTTCAGAACTCTTACTTTAAAAAGTTCATACATGTTATAACCCAAGTGTTGAAAGACAATCACGATTCATCATCTTCCATATGTGAACTTGTGACTTGTAAAGGTGTGAACCGTGGGAGCTTTGGCTTTCCAATCTAGTTCCACTACCTCACTTGTAGAACTTATGTATGAACACTCAAGTGGCTTCCTAGTATCAAAGTAACATAACCCCGCCTAGCCTCTGACACTTAGTTAACGCTTTCCATGTCGTGGTTGTTCACCCAGGTTAGGATTTACTTGGCATATTGAGCTTGGGATAAGAAAATACCGTTATTTTGCTTAGTAACCTTTATCCCCAATAAATGATGTAACCTACCTAGATCAGTCATGGCAAACTCTCGAGAGAGTGTGCTAATAATGTTGTTTAAGAGACGGTCATTAGAAGCTGAGAGAACTATATCGTCCACATATAACAATAAATACGCAATATTAGACGAGTCATTTTGATAAACAAATAAAGACTGATCACACATGCTGTTGCGAAACCCTTTGGAGGTGATAAAATTAGCAACCCGGGTGTACCAAGCCCTTGGTGCCTTTTTAAGCCCATATAGCGATTTCTTCAATCGACACACATGATTAGGAAATCGTGCATCATAAAAACCCGGCGGTTGATGCATAAATACCGTCTCATGTAGTTCCCCGTGTAAAAATGCATTCTTAATATCAAGTTGATGAATAGACCAAGCCCGAGATACTGCGAGAGACAAAACTGTGCGAATAGTGGCCGGTTTGACCACAGGACTAAATGTCTCATCACAATCAATACCAACTGTTTGGGAATTACCATTAACCACCAACCTAGCCTTATAACGCTCCAATGACCCGTCCGATTTAAATTTATGCCAAAATAACCACATGAAACGAATGACAGGACGGTCAAGTGGACGGGGAACAAGCTCCCATGTTTCATTATCCTGTAATGTCGTAAACTCAGTCTGCATAGCATGCAACCAATTAGGATCAGTTAGGACTTTGGAATACGAGGTAGGAACCGGTGAAAGGTTAACGGTATGGTGTATGGCCGAGGGGTTTGACCGAGATTTGGAACGAGTTGTCATGGGATGTTGGTTGGCAATCGGCTGGGCTTGGGTTGGTGTGGGTGTGGGGTTAGATGGGCCGGTATTGGGCTGGGTTGGGATGGCAAAGGAAGGGTTAGATGGGCCGGTGTGGGTTTGAATGTTGGTACGGGGACGACAGGAGTATGTAAACTGGTACGGGGCCGGAACTGGTGGTGATGCGGGCAGGTTAACGTGCTGGCCTACGGGGTGGTTAACGGGCTGGTTAATGTGTAATACCCGACTTATAAATCAAGATTTTAATAATAAGATACACATTTTAATGCTAAAATGTGACTTTACAAAATCTTGATTACTAACATTCCCATATGTTTACAACATTTCAAAAACATATTTATAAATGTTTACATAATTCACTTTTAGTAAAACAACTCTAGATTTGACGCGGAAGCTTCATTTAACGTGTGTTCGGTTCTTGCTCGCCACTTGATCTTCATCCGGGACGCTTGACAATCACCTATGATCAAAACCAACTTAGAAGTCAGTTTTGATAGTTAAATAACAAGTACAACAAGAAAATTGGGTCAAATAATCGAAATAAAACAAAAAACATAATTTTCAGCGTTTTAGGCCGTCGCCACGCGCGACGGTAAAAGGGCCTGGCCGTGGCGCGACGCCACGGTCTTGTTTCGACAGAATGTTGATGCTGGTGCTGCATAATTCCCAGCATGACTCGATTTCACAGAAACGAGCATAACTCTCTCGTTTTTAATCCGTTTTACCCGATTCTTTTTCTTACGCACTCGTAATTTAATTCTCCATCTTATGGAGTTAAAATCCAACATCCGGCATAATAAATTTTGAGACTTCTAAGCCTTCGACTCATTACCTTTTTACCAAAGTTTAACCCGTTTATGCATTTATCAAACAAACATATTTGTTTGATCCTTATTTCACAAGCACCTCTTCAATTTAATATTATCTACCATGTTAGGTTCTAATCACAGGTTTCTTACACAATTTAAACCTGTTTTCGCTCGTATGCTTATTTTGACCCGTTAAGGGTATTTACGCATTTTTTAAGACTTTGACTCGCAAAGAGCATACCTTTCACTTACATACTTATCCAAAGTAATCATTTAATCTATTGACTTGTTTCTAAACAACCTTTTAAAATCGTTTGCCCGATATACCTATCAAGGGCATTTTTGTCAACTTCGCTCCATCCTTTACAACAAAGGACTTTATTGGACCTTTAACCAATCCACTCACTTAATTTTAATTCTAAACACACATACCTGACTCGGATCAATATATTGACCCGTTTCGATACCTTGCCTTAGTAGCCGCTAAGCAATAGCAATGTACATATCCATCTGATAGTTATTCCTATAATCATATAGCTCAACAAACTATTAGTCGATATTGTCAAAGGGTGATAATTTCACCTTTTGACCCGTTTGCTCTAAAGGACATGAAACTCTATGAGATGATATTTATTACCATCTTATCCATACGACTAACTCCGGTTTACAGCGTATAGTCGTTTTACTTGTAAATCGTCAATTGATTTCCTTGACCTATTAAAACCCACGCTATGATGTATTGATGTGTGCAAAATGCAACATATAAATTACATCAATTGTGGCATAAAACTAACCCTTTTAAGTACTAATGTTGGAAAAAGTGTGCTTTTGTCTTCCTTTTGTATTTTCAGGATTAAATGAGCTCAAATTAACAAAAGAAGCAAAAAGACATCAAAATCTGACATAAATACAAGAAAAGGAACAAGACGTGACATGCCCGACCCCACGACAGCATCTTCCCAAGCAAAACAAGACAACAGAAGACTGAACACGCCCCATGCTCAGCCAGCACGAGGGCGTGCCCAAGTGTCAGCAGAAAAGACAAAGTGGTAGAAGCTTCTATTGCCCACCACGGGGCCGTGCTCAGCGGACACAGGGCCGTGGTCAACTATAAGATTCGCACAATCCAGGCAAATCTTCATAGTACAAAGATTCTTCTGCACACGGGGTCGTGCTCAGCGGACACGGGGGCGTGGTCAACTAATAAGACAAAGTTGCATTAAATGAAGAAAGAGAGGATGTGGACACGGGGCCGTGCCCACTGGACACGGGGCCGTGCCCGAGCTTCTGTTCAGCCTATAAATAGGAGTGCTTGGCTCAAGCTCAAACCATCCCTTGGCACACCACCTCTCTCACACTTCACCCACCACCCACCACCACCATAACACCATCATCCACCACCATCATCCATTGTCCATCGTAGAGTGTGTGAGTCGTCTCGGGATCCAAGATTGATCGTAAGAGTTCTTGACAATCAAGGCCATGTTTGCCTAAGTCTCTTACATCACTTGGTGAAGAAAAAGTGTCTAGTGTAATACTTTTTATTTCTAATCTTTTCGCACTTTTTATTTGGTTTTGTATTAATGACTTTAATAACTAGTTGCTTATGTTGAAGGTGATCTTTCCTTATCGTTTGTCCGTGGTGTCTTGGCATTATTTTACTGTCTATATAAAATAAAAGATTTTCACCATTCATATCTCCACGGTCTATATGGAGGTATGTTGGCTACCTGGGCGGGGGTTAAGGGAACGGTTTGGTAAAGGTCTTGCTATTGTTCAGCGTTTAGAGGTCCTGCAATGGACCTGGGTCAAATTTAGTAGGACCTCCTTCAATACTTAACGGTATTGGATGGCGGGGGTCCCAACTCTTTGATCCCCTCATAAGTTAACTACTATTAATACTATAACCCGGCTATTTAGAACTGTATCCCTGCTGACTCAGACTACTTAGTCGATGGTAACGTCACCTCCAAAAGAGGGGCCTACCATAATTTGCATTAATAACTTAATTAATTATCTTCCAATAATCCACCCTTTTAGGATTGTATCCTTGCTGACTCAAACTACTGGGGTGAGGGTAACGTCACCTTCAAAAGAGGGGCCTACTACAATAACTAAGATAATCTCTTAAATAAGTGCAAAAGTGCGGAAATAATCAAAGGTTACACTAGATACGAGTCGGAACCAAGTGATTCATCTTGTCTATCTGTTTTTTCTTTTTATTTTATTTTCAGCATTTTAGTTAGTTTTTATTTTTCTTAGCTTAAAACATTTTTTCTAAACTTTTTATTTTGATTAGACGTTGAGGATAAACCGGTACTAAAAGCTCTTGTGTCCTTGGACGACCTCGGTATCTTGCCAACACTATACTACGCTCACGATGGGTGCACTTGCCTATATGTGTGTTTAGTGTTAGTAAAATATCGTGTTTTATAAATTTAAAACTTGGCTAAAAATAAGTGTTAAAGGGGCTTAAAATATACACCTAATATATATAACACTTCACACGCATCAAGTTTTTGGCGCCGCTGCCGGGGACACAAGGATTTTAAGAAAGTTAGGAATCAACGGCCTAATCGTTTTTCTTATTTTTCATTTTTTTTTAGGATTTTTCTTAATTTTTCAGCTTCTGCAGAACTCAGCACGGGCCGTGCCCGCTGAACACGCCCTGTGCCCAATCATTGGAACTGGCAATCCTGTTTTAAGTCAGACAGTAAGCTGAACACGGGGCCGTGCCCACTTAACACGCCCCCGTGCCCAAGTTTCAGTTACTGAAAACAGAACCGTAAGATCCCGACGGTTGGTAATTTCTGGCACGAACATGAGTGATACTGATAATTTTCACTTTCGGCACTCTTATGGTACAATGTGGTGTCAATTATGTGGTGGTAACCATAAAGAATTAGAATGCTATTTTCTAAATTATAAACCCCACTATATAGACCCATCGTTTCCTAGTATCCTTAAGAGGGGCGGAAGTAAAAATAATCCTTATCTCTCCCTCGAATGCTCCCAACCGGATATTCTAGGAGAAATGCTTCTTGATGAATTATTTCAACTAGGAGATCTAATTATTGCTTGGTTAAAAGAACTTAGGAAAGATTTCAATAATCTTTTCCAAGACGGTAACCAAGAAGAAGAGTTGGAAACGCATTCAAACAACTTCGTTGTTTCCAAAGATACTCCTAACTCTAGCGAGGACATGAGCGATAGTCGTCCCTGTGTCGATTGTGCCGTGAAGGACTCCCCATCAACTTCGTTTGATGCATACATAGACCTGAGCGATTCGACATACACCTTCTTTAACGAGAGCCCGGAAAATGGTTGGACTTGTCCACCTACATATAGCATAGGAATCACCCTCACCGACAACCTCTTGCGTTCCCGTCTTAATCTAGATCAATTGAGGTATCTTAGGCACTTTGGGGTTGTTCCATCCAGTAAGGAACCGCCCGATCCGGAAAAGTTCCTTAAAAATAGACGAATTCCTTAAGACAGCTTCTAGACACGGGGCCATGCCCAGGTCAACACGCCCCCGTGTCCACCCAAAGATTCCCTTCTGATTTTATCAGAATGCGGACAAAAATGTGTCAGGATTCTGTCTGCACACGGGGCCGTGTCCAGCCAACACGGGGCCGTGCGCAACGTACTGTCATTTTCTATAAATGCAGCCCAGAATCCTGCACATTTGAACCATTCCAAGGACAGAGATTTGGGGAATATTCTCACATACCATCCTAGGTATTTTCTAAAAGAAGTTTCTCAACCGTATTCTTGTCCTTTCCTCTTTTATCCACTATCTTCTTCTTCAATTTTTATCATACTTCCATTAAAGCTTGAACTTTCCATAATTTCAAGCCTTATTGAGATGTTTGTTGGATTTTTGACCATGGAATCTTGTTAAAAAGAAGTTCTACAACAACGTTTTAAGTTGTTTCTGTTCAAAAATGCTTTACAAATCATGAAAACAATTTAAAACCCCAAGATTCCTTGCTCCTAAATCCTGCAGATATTTGAACACGGGGCCGTGTTCGCTGAACACGGGGCCGTGTCCGAAGTACTGTTCACATAAAATTGAACTCTTTTCGGTGTGTTTTCTTAGAATGGCAAGCAGAACTAGCGGAAACTCTTCATCACATTCCAGGAACAACCGGCAGGGGAGAAGATCATCAACGGTTGAAGATTCACTTGTAAACTATGTTTACGCTTTGAGAGAAGCCCTTGATGAAATGACTAGTGTGGAAGAAGCATTGGTTGACCGCATTAATCATTTGACGGTGGGACTAGAAGGATGTCTCCGGGAGGTCAACCTTTTGCACCAAAGGTTGAACATTCTCGCCTCTCCTCCTTTGGTACCGATTATCACCCAAAGGGCATGGAATGTGGTGCCGGAAGTCATCATTCCGGCCGAATGGTACGCCCTACATCCGGAGCCTCCTAGAGACATACTACAAGGGGTTCCGATAGGTGTCACTCCTCATCCACAAGAGATCGAGGAACATGAAGCCGCCTCCTTTCTCCCAAGGGAGATAGAAGAATGGCTCTAGTAACATCTAAGGGACACCGTTCGGCTTGGAGTTCTACAAGGATTTTAAACCGGAGATATATTTCCGGAATTTTGGTTCTTATTGTAGAAGTAGGACTCCTTAGGAAGATTTTACAGATCACTTGACCTATTTAATATTAGGACTTTTTACCGTTATTTTCTGCTTTATTTTTCATTTTTAGGACTAATATGTAATTCTCTCTATGATTAATGAATGATGGTTTTAGTTAATTTGGTGTTTGGATGGTGTTGAATGGAATAAAACACACTTGAGATGACAAAGGATACAAGGGAAACTAGAACCAGCACCCCATGCAGGAAAACAGGACCGTCCGACAATTTCTTCGTTTACAGTAAGTTCGGCACGGGCCGTGTCCACCCAACACTGCCCCGTGCTGCACAGTCTGCAGAAAAAGACCCAGTTCAGGTAACTGGACACGGGCCGTGTTCACCCAACACGCCCCCGTGTCCAGGCTTCTGTTTCTCTTGATTTAATTTTGTTACTAGCACTTGAACACGGGGCCGTGCCCGGATAACACGGGGCCGTGTTCAGCGCCCAGTAACACAAAATTTTTGCTTTTTACACCTTTTTACACATTCAATCAACCTAAAAACTTATTTTTGGGACACATTGAGGACAATGTGTAATTTAAGTGTGGGGGGGATGCTAAAACCTTGAATCTTGCAAGTCCTAAATACAAGCCTTACACAAAACTCTATTGGAACCGCTAATCACCCCAATTTTTTTTCAAAAATTTTCAATTTTTTTTACTTGTCTAGGTTTAACTCGGGAAATTCAAGTTCTCAAAAAGGTTATATTTTTACGAATTTACAACCGATAGCGTCGTGATAAAAAGAACCAACATAAGAAAATTATGAAAAGGCATGGCAAACTAAGTTAAAATTTGATTATATATACTTGATCACATAAAAACCCATTCCCACAAAAGTGAGTTTTGAGCCTTTATTGAGCATACAAATACATATCTTTAAATCAAATGCTCATTTTTCGTTTCTTGTGTGAATAGCCGCTTGGTTCTTACAACTCTAGAACTTGCCACGACGATACATTCCCGGTCCTTAGCAACTTAAACCCGAGTAAGTAAATGATGGAGGCATTAGGACTAACCCTTTTTATTTCTACACCATTATTTTTCTTTTTTTTACCACCTACCCAAAATCCCCCTAGTTAGCCCCTTTGAGCCTAAACCTTTTCATTTCATAACCCAAACCAAACACCCTTTTACCCACCAAAACCTTTTTATTTTTAACCCTTTGTTTTAGTAACAAGTTCGGTTTTTCGTATGACTTTTCAAAAAAAAAAATTTGTGTTGATGATGAAGCAAAAGAAAATAAACAAATAAGTTCATCAAAAATAACTTTGTTTGAATAAAAGCTTCATCAAAATAAAAGTTACAAAAATAGAAAGTCTTACGAAAACGACACTTTTTACGCTTTTCGCCCTTTTTCTACTAACCACTAACCACTAACCACTAACCCAACCACCCACCTTTAACCCAAGCCTAACCCTTCACCCACAAAGTCCTCTTGATATTTACAAAGGTTTATAAGTTAAAAAGGAGGAGGATTGATTGCTTGGCAAGCCTATGGTAGGAGTAAGTTCCATGCCACTCTCGAGTGATCCACAAATACATTTTCGGCCGAGTGTTGAGTGATCCCCGTGAGGTATGTGAACTTGTATATAAATAAAATTTTAAAGAGGCATGTTATGCCCTAATAAGTAATTTATCTTATGAAAAGTTTTGAATAAATCATGACGAATAGGATTGTAAATAAATAAAAATAAAACTAAATAAAGAATCTTGGAAATCCCGACACACTATGACAAGCCCAAAAACCTTCTTTTCTACCCATTCCATTTGGGAGTGTAATAGCCACATATTAAAGAGTTTTGCTTTAGGACAAGCAAAGATTCAAGTGTGGGGGTATTTGATGTGTGCAAAATGCAACATATAAATTACATCAATTGTGGCATAAAACTAACCCTTTTTTAGTACTAATGTTGGAAAAAGTGCGCTTTTGTCTTCCTTTTGTATTTTCAGGATTAAATGAGCTCAAATTAACAAAAGAAGCAAAAAGACATCAAAATGTGACATAAATACAAGAAAAGGAACAAGACGTGACATCCCAGACCCCACGACAGCATCTTCCCAAGCAAAACAAGACAACAGAAGACTGAACACGCCCCATGCTCAGCCAGCACGGGGGCGTGCCCAAGTGTCAGCAGAAAAGACAAAGTGGTAGAAGTTTCTATTGCCCACCACGGGGCCGTGCTCAGCGGACACGGGGCCGTGGTCAACTATAAGATTCGCAAAATCCAGGCAAATCTTCATAGTACAAAGATTCTTCTGCACACGGGGTCGTGCTCAGCGGACACGGGGGCGTGGTCAACTAATAAGACAAAGCTGCATTAAATGAAGAAAGAGAGGATGTGGACACGGGGCCGTGCCCACTGGACACGGGGCCGTGCCCAAGCTTCTGTTCAGCCTATAAATAGGAGTGCTTGGCTCAAGCTCAAACCATCCCTTGGCACACCACCTCTCCCACACTTCACCCACCACCACCATAACACCATCATCCACCACCATCATCCATTGTCCATCGTAGAGTGTGTGAGTCGTCTCGGGATCCAAGATTGATCGTAAGAGTTCTTGACAATCAAGGCCATGTTTGCCTAAGTCTCTTACATCACTTGGTGAAGACAAAGTGTCTAGTGTAATACTTTTTATTTCTAATCTTTTCGCACTTTTTATTTGGTTTTGTATTAATGACTTTAATAACTAGTTGCTTATGTTGAAGGTGATCTTTCCTTATCGTTTGTCCGTGGTGTCTTGGCATTATTTTACTGTCTATATAAAATAAAAGATTTTCACCATTCATATCTCCACGGTCTATATGGAGGTATGTTGGCTACCTGGTCGGGGGTTAAGGGAACGGTCTGGTAAAGGTTTTGCCATTGTTCAGCGTTTAGAGGTCCTGCAATGGACCTGGGTCAAATTTAGTAGGACCTCCTTCAATACTTAACGGTATTGGATGGCGGGGGTCCCAACTCTTTGATCCCCTCATAAGTTAACTACTATTAATACTATAACCCGGCTATTTAGGACTGTATCCCTGCTGACTCAGACTACTTAGTCGAGGGTAACGTCACCTCCAAAAGAGGGGCCTACCATAATTTGCATTAATAACTTAATTAATTATCTTCCAATAATCCACCCTTTTAGGATTGTATCCTTGCTGACTCAAACTACTGGGGTGAGGGTAACGTCACCTTCAAAAGAGGGGCATACTACAATAACTATGATAATCTCTTAAATAAGTGCAAAAGTGCGGAAATAATCAAAGGTTACACTAGATACGAGTCGGAACCAAGTGATTCATCTTGTCTATCTGTTTTTTCTTTTTATTTTATTTTCAGCATTTTAGTTAGTTTTTATTTTTCTTAGCTTAAAACATTTTTTCTAAACTTTTTATTTTGATTAGACGTTGAGGATAAACCGGTACTAAAAGCTCTTGTGTCCTTGGACGACCCCGGTATCTTGCCAACACTATACTACGCTCACGATGGGTGCACTTGCCCATATGTGTGTTTAATGTTAGTAAAATATCGTGTTTTATAAATTTAAAACTTGGCTAAAAATAAGTGTTAAAGGGGCTTAAAATATACACCTAATATATATAACACTTCACACACATCATGTATCTTTCCCCAAACTAACGGTTATTGTCAACAAGTGACTAAAGTACCATTTTACCCTTATTATTTGCATTGGTTTACCATACAAGGTAATTATTAAAAACTCGTTATCTTTTAGTCATTTCATGACTATTTGACCATATTAGCTCCTTTTTATCCATTCAACATGTTTATGACCATTGTCTTTTGTTCCGGACCGCACTTATCGTGTCGGAACATCATAATTTAAATAAGACTTATCATTCATATCCTATAAAATCATTAGGTATTAAATAATTAGAATGTAAGCTTTACTTACCTTGCATCCAAAACACTCTTTTCCTTCACAGTTGCTTCGTTTGACCCGCTTCCTTTCCAAGCCTCCACCTAGCTTGTCAAGCGTCAAACTATCATCATAATTCGTAAGACGGTTAGATTAGTCATCATTAGTTATGACTATTCCATCTTACGGATTTTACATCAAAATTCACCATTTGATTTCATTTTGGTCAGTTTGACTTTTAAAGGTCAAACTGCCTATTAGCATAAGTGATTATATTATAAAACTCGACAATTCATTTAAGCACTTTGTCAAGTATCCGATAGGCATTATTCTTACGCCACCGTTTTAACTACTTTTCAAGTCTAAGTTCATGCCATTGTTAACACCAATTTAACTTAGCTCTTGATTATCAAAGTTAATTATTCATTTGTAAAGCAAGAACTAAAGGTTTCTATCTACATGTAAAACCCGTTTCATCATAGCATTAGACATTCATCCGAACATCTAATATAATCAAGTTCTACATATTAATTAGTAGACATCATGATTCCAAACACCTATTTACATGAACAAAAACACTAATTTCATCATAATATACAAAACCCATTTCAAGTCACATATGAGCATTCACTCGAACTTATAAATTGTTCAAGTATTTTGCTCCAACTATCAAATATGATGATTCTAAGCACATGCATATCATCATCTTTACTATTTAGTCAAAACCCACTTGGCTCATACTTGATTAATTGACTAATCACTAGTTTATGGCACAATTCTACAAGTTTGCATCAAGGGTTTGTTTCTAGACTTAGATTCAACCCAATATCAATCATATATACAATATTCATCACAGAAATTTCGATTTTTGGTGTTCATCATAAATTCAAAACATCACCAAATTACAAAATTTGACATACCTTGTGATCTCCTAGCTTAGGTGATCACGAATTTAGTTAAAGCCCCAATTCTTAGCTTGATTTCCCCTTTGATTTTGAGCAATTTTGTGAGTTTTAGGGTTTTGAAAGAACCCATCTTGTGCTCCTGATGTATTTCGACCAAACACACACTCATGTGTGTGTTTTGGTGTTTTAAATCCTTTAGTTAAAAACAACTTTCACACTTGTCCCTTTTTAGTCCCTCGTGTTTTATGTTGATCAAATGAAACTATAATTCACTATTTATAACTTAGTCACATATTACTAACTAAGTTAATTATTCCTAGTTAATTTAATGGGTTCGGGAAGTCATAACCCGTTTTACTTTAAGTCCCGTTAAATTGCGTCTTTTATCCATTTTATTTTCTTAAAAGCTCTCGTTCAGCTTTTATTTAATATTAAGATTATTTATTTAAATCCTAATATTTACCGGGTTACTTTTACCACTAACGGTACTTTACCCCTCTTTTAGTACTAACGTAGTTTAATTACCAAATCTGTATTCGGGGTGTTACATAATGGGCTGAGAAATGGGTTGGGTTACAGGCCGATGAAAAGTAAAGCCCGGTGGGGTAGTGTCGTCCAAAAAAGCGTAGGTGAGAGAATGAGTAGGACGTGTGAACGGGAACACGAACTCGTCAAAAGTCACAAGACGGGAAATATGTACCTTGCTTGTGGTAGGGTCCAAGCAACGGTTGTCACACCCCAACCAATGGCGGAATCATCGGAGTGGGACTAGTTCGAGATTGTAAGAGACTTCATAACACTATTTGTGACAATATTTAATTCAAACCGATTTCATTTCATAAATAAATTGTCAAAGCATTACAAGAAATTCAAATAACAACATTGTTCAACATAACATAACAAAATTGATACAACACTTTAAACCTAAACGTCTAAGTGAGTATCTAGGCATCATTGCTAATCCATTTCATAGCATCATCGATCCTCAACCTGTAACATGTTTAAAATACAATTCAATGCAAAAGTAAAGGCGAGTATACAAGTTTAAGAATAAGTATAAGTATAAAAGTTTAAAAACGAATCCACATGGCAACTTAGTTTATACAAGATCAACCTAACATGGCATGCAATATTTCTAGTCAACCCTCTTTTTACGCAAAAAGATATAATTCAACATGACCACTAGTCTACGGGCGGTGCGTTACTCCTATAGCGTTATACATGTCAAATGGAGGCTCGTGAAAGCTAATGACTAAAACATATCACATAAGTACGGTCCACGTATAAGCATCAAGTATAACAACATAGTATTCATGTATAAGGATTGTTTTCGTGCATTGCATAAAGAATAAGTTTAAGTGTAGTTTAATAGGTAAATATGTTACACCCCAAAAGTGGTAAACATAAAAGGGGGTTGCGAGTATACTCACGGTTTTGCAAGTCTTCTACTTGAATCCGCGAGTGAGTTGTTATCGATTATGTCACACCCCCCAAAATCCACCTGCGGAGTACTACCGCTTGGAGGCGTGACTGACCAGGATCCAGCCACCAATCATATCGAACAAGCATATAAGTAGTTATAAAAATCCAACCAACACAATTGGTGTTCAAACAAAACATAATTTAAGTTGCAAGCGGAAGCATAAGTCTTAAAACCAAAACATAAGTTTAATTGTTTCAAAGTTTAACATGGCACACAGCCGTCCATGTCCCACAACGACCCTCCTCCATGCAAGCTCCAGCTAAGTACCTAAGGACCTGCAAAGCATGTAGTAACGAGTCAACAACAAGTTGAGTGAGTTCACGGTTGGGTGTTCGTTTTAAGTTGTTTCGAAAACAGTTTCCTTTATCTGGCATCCTGCCGTGGGGGTTACCCCATAGTTGAAAACGTGACTTGTTTATTCCCGGTTACTCTGGAAATCCAGCCGTGGGGGCTACCCCGTGTTAGTTATCTGGCATTTCGGCCGTGGGGGCTACCCCATGTATACACTAGACTCGTTACCATATCGACTGCTGACTGTAGACATGTTTATGTGCCCTGAAACTGTCAATGTCTATCATCATTGACGTGCCCCAGATCCATTAGTTCACGCCCGTCCTCTGCGGCACGGTGTGAGGTTTGTCAGACCTAAATAGCGCTATCTAACTAATGACCCGCTCGCCATTGGCCCGGCGATTAAGTCGATATAAAAAGGAGGGACTTCGTGATAGAGTTTTGGTCTAGTACGAGTTATCTGTCCGTGAGGACGAGGAATTACATTCCTGAACCATTGCTGTCCTACCCAAGGAGGACGAGGAACCCATGTTCCTTAACCCCAATTCCCGACCCCTGGGAATCCCATGCTTTGTAGAGGGTGTGAACTCACCTTGGTTTGCTCGGCAGATACACAGAAAAGTCAAGTCTAGATGCTAGTGGTCAATCACGTCCTAACATAGTTGTACCATATAAGTCAGGTTCGTATTTAGGTAGTGCACGTATGTTTCTACACGTATGCTAGCACATTGTATGCAAGTATCATTCATGGCAGCCCAACAACATTCACATTCAACAGTAACACATAAGGCCCATACGTTCGGCTCAATTACTTAGGCCCGTAATAGTGTGCAAGTTCAAATCAGCGTGTACATGCATGTAGTCTCGAGTCGAGACTGTGCGGTCTCTTATCAAGACTGTGCGGTCTCGAGTTATAGTCCACAAGGTTTCGAGTCGCAACTAAGGTGATCTCGGGTCATACATGCAGTGGTCTCGAGTCGCAACTGGACTCGCGAACATGGTCTCGAGTCAAGATGTTTGGGTGTTGATCAAGTGGGGTCTCGAGTCGAGACTATAGGTTCTCGACTCGCAACTTGTGTCGAAACCAGGGATCTCAGGTTGACATTTGGTGGCCTCGAGTCGAGACAGAAGGTCTCGGCTGGGGACATTTGCTGAATTCGACATTGTACTTGGCCAATGAGATTTCATGGTCATGATATTATGTACTATCCAGTAATATTGCACTAACATGTTCCCTTGTCTAGCTAAATACCGAAATGGATCAAACATGGCAATTTCAAATGTTCATAACATATTCATATCATCTTCAAGTTGTTCATCATATATATTCAAGTCATGTTCATGTTAATTATTTAAACTTGTTCATCATATTTCCGGATTTTTAGCATAAATCACAAACATAATCATGAACAACAAATCAACACACTTGAACATACCCATCTAATGGTTTCAAATCATCACCTAACATCTCAAAAATCAACTCTACGCTAATCCGATTAACATGGTACTACACATATGCAAGCCGGTTTTCATGAACATCAATAATCAATGGTTTGAATCATATTTAGACACAAGATATCATGAGCTCATTATGTAACATATCCGAAATCAAAACATGTTATCCGATTATCAACATCATACAACTCCGATTCACAAAACATCATCAAGCATACAACTATATTAGTTCGATCATGTCATTCATACTATCATTTAACAACAACATCATAAAGACACTAACCGGTTGATGGGTTTCAAGGGTGAGTATGAAGCTTCCAAACGGGTGTGTGTGTGAGTCGATCCGAGAGCTCCTAGTGTCACCGGTTTGATCCGAGAAGAAGGAGGAGAGGTGATGTTGAGACTTAGGGTTTAATGGTTTCTAGCGAGAGTAGGGGAGTATGTGTGTTGTCCAAAGATGATAGTGTTGGTTAGCAACAAGGATATATACTAACTTCAAGTGGTGCACCCTAATGGGTTTTCGAATAGGCTAAGGGGTGTGTGGCCCAATCCGGCCCAACTGTTACTGTTCACTCGAGACCGCATGGTCTCGAGTCGGGTCCTTGTTGTCTCGGTTCATATACATACACGCATACATACAATTACAACACATAACCGTAACACGTAATCACATAGGATGTTCACATATATCATTACACCAATACGTCAATCTAGTCACATAATGTTTCAAGTAGGTTACACTAAGATACACGAAAGGTTCTAAATTTCGAGTTGTCACATCATCCCCAAGTTGAAAGAAATTTCGTCCCGAAATTTGGTAAGCACTCACTGAGGAAGCTAGTTAAGTTGTATGGTTTTCCCGGTTTTCCTGGGGTGTCACATCCACCCCCCGTTGATCTGGAATTTCGTCCCGAAATTCCGTAGCTTCAGCCTCAGTAGTGGGTGTACTATTTGCGAACAGGTGGGGATACTTTTGTTTCATCTGATCTTCGCGCTCCCAGGTGAACTCTGGGCCGCGACGTGAGTTCCAACGAACTCGAACGAGAGGTATCCTAGTGCTCTTGAGGACCTTAACATCCCGGTCCGTGATTTCAACTGGTTCCTCGACGAATCGTAACTGCTCGTCGATAGTGAGTTCCTTCAGAGGAACTACGTGGGTCTCATCTGACAGACATTTCTTTAGATTCGACACGTGGTAAACGTTGTGAACTGCACCGAGTTCTGCTGGTAAGTTCAGTCTGTAGGCCACCATGCCTATTTTCTCAATGACTTCGAAGGGTCCAACGTATCGTGGGTTAAGTTTGCCTCGTTTACCAAAACGAACCACACCCTTCCAGGGTGAAACTTTGAGTAGTACCCGCTCCCCAACCTGGAGCTCAAGCGGTTTCCTGCCCTTATCGGCGTAGACTTTCTGACGATCACGAGCTGCCGCCATGCGTTTTCGTATTTGAGCAATCTGTTCGGTTGTGTCTACCACATGTTCTGGACCAGTGATCTGACTATCCCCCACCTCTGCCCAACAAAGAGGTGACCGGCATTTACGTCCGTACAATGCCTCGAATGGAGCAGCTTTAATGCTGGTGTGGTAGCTGTTATTGTACGAGAATTCCACAAGTGGCAGGTGCTTTTCCCAGCGGTTGCCAAAGTCGATTACACATGCACGAAGCATGTCTTCTAAGGTTTGAATGGTGCGCTCGGACTGCCCGTCCGTCTGAGGGTGATACGCTGTGCTCATATCTAAACGTGAACCAAAGGATTTGTGCATTGCTTGCCACAGTTCTGAAGTAACGATCCGAGATGATAGAGGTGGGCACCCCGTGCCTCGAAACAACTTCCTTGAGGTATATTTCTGCAAGAGTGGAGAATTTATCCGTCTCCTTGATAGCCAGGAAGTGTGCAGATTTTGTGAGTCGATCCACGATCACCCAAATGGTGTCGTTACCTCGTTGAGATCTAGGTAGGCCAGTAACAAAATCCATGGAAATTTGCTCCCATTTCCATTGTGGTATCTCTGGTTGTTGGAGTAGGCCTGAGGGTTTCAGGTATTCTGACTTGACTCTCGCACAAGTCAAGCACTTGCTGACGTAGGTTGCTATGTGGGCCTTCATGCTAGGTCACCAATATGTAGTTTTGATGTCGTGGTACATTTTATCCGAACCAGGATATACCGAGTAGCGAGACTTGTGTGCTTCATCCATCACAAGCTCTCGTAGGTTTCCGTAGAGTGGGACCCAAACGCGTCCTGTTACGTAGTAAGCACCGTCTTCCTTCTGTTCTAAGCGTTGCCTTGATCCGCGTAGGGCTTCAGCCCTGACGTTTTCTGGTTTCAGTGCTTCTACTTGAGCAGCTCGTATCTGAGAAGGAAGGCTAGAATGGATCGTGAGTTGTAAAGCTCGCACGCGCTTAGGCGCAGTGTCCTTTCGACTGAGGGCGTCAGCCACAACATTGGCCTTGCCCGGGTGATACCTGATTGAGCACTCGTAGTCATTCAGCAGCTCGACCCATCGTCGTTGTCGCATATTCAGTTCCTTCTGCTTGAAGATATGTTCGAGGCTCCTGTGGTCGGTGTAGATGGCGCACTTGGTACCGTACAGGTAATGCCGCCACAACTTAAGTGCAAAAACAACAGCTCCCAGCTCTAAGTCGTGCGTAGTGTAGTTCTTCTCATGAACTTTAAGTTGGCGTGAGGCGTAGGCTATAACTTTATCTCGTTGCATCAACACGCAACCAAGACCCTGAATTGATGCGTCGCAGTAAACCACAAAGTCGTCTATGCCCTCTGGCAATGAAAGGATAGGTGCACTGCAAAGTCTATCCTTTAAGTGCTGAAATGCTAACTCCTGTGCATTTCCCCAGTGATAAACAACGCCTTTCTGCGTTAGTGAAGTGAGAGGCTGTGCAATCTTAGAAAAATCCTTAATGAATCTCCTGTAGTAACCTGCCAAACCCAAGAATTGGCGAATTTCCTTTGGTGAACGAGGTGCAGGCCAGTTCTTAATCGAGTCTATCTTGGATGGATCAACGTGAATCCCATCCTTGTTTACCATGTGGCCTAGGAAATGGACTTCTCGAAGCCAGAAGTCGCATTTCGAGAACTTTGCGTAAAGCTGTTCTGTTCGAAGGAGTTCCCGAATAAGCCGTAGATGTTGCTCGTGTTCCTCCAGACTCTTAGAATAGATCAGGATGTCGTCGATGAAGACTATAATGAACTTGTCCAGGTAAGGCTTGCACACTCGGTTCATCAAGTCCATGAAAACCGCAGGCGCGTTTGTCAGCCCAAAAGGCATGACCAAAAACTCATAGTGCCCATAGCGAGTTCTAAAGGCTGTTTTGGAGACATCCTCTTCTTGGACTCTCAGCTGGTGATATCCCGATCTCAAATCAATCTTTGAATAGTAGCTCGACCCCTGCAGCTGGTCGAACAAGTCGTCAATACGCGGTAGAGGGTAGCGGTCCTTCACTGTCACCTTGTTGAGTTCCCGGTAGTCGATGCACATTCTGAAGGTACCGTCCTTCTTCTTCACAAATAGTACTGGAGCTCCCCCAAGGCGATGAGCTAGGACGAATGAAACCCTTATCTAAGAGTTCTTGTAGTTGCGTAGAGAGTTCTTCCAACTCTGATGGAGCTAAACGATAAGGCGCACGAGCTATAGGCGCAGCTCCAGGAGCTAGTTCGATCTGAAATTCGACTTGGCGATGAGGCGGAAGACCAGGTAATTCCTCAGGAAATACCTCGGGGTAGTCGCGTACAACTGGGAAATCTTCTATCTTCTTTTCTTTCTCCGAAGTGTCAGTAACTAGCGCCAAAATGGCAGTGTGGCCCATTCTCAAATACTTCTGGGCCTTAAGGAGAGAGATGATGTTCTCAACGGCACTCCTCTTGTCGCCACGAATCATGAGAGGTGCATTACTAGAGCCTGGAATACGAACGACCTTCTCGTTGCAAAGAATATCTGCTCGATGTTGGGATAACCAATCCATCCCAATGACAACGTCGAAACTACCCAAGACGATAGGAATAAGGTCGATAGAGAAGGTCTGGTCAGCGAGAATAAGTTTACAACCCTTGACTACATGTGTGGCCTCTAAACTCTTACCGTTTGCTAGCTCTACAGTGTGCTTGTTGTTCAAAGGTGTTGGGATACGCTTAAGCATTCGACTAACTTCTAGTGACATGTAGCTAGTGTCGGCACCCGAATCAAATAATACTGAAACATAAAAATCGTCGACAAGGAACTTACCCGCCACAACATTAGGGTCATTCCTTGCTTCACCTTGGCCGATCACGAACGCCCGCCCCCTGGCACCATTGTTGTTGTTGTTCCCATTGTTACCATTCCCCTGATTATTGTTATTGTTGTTGTTGTTGTTGTTGTTCTGGTTCCTGTTCAGTTGGTGACAATCTCTCTTGAAGTGACCCTCAGCTCCACACTGAAAGCACCCTTTGTTATCACCCTGCTGCTGCTGCTGGCGCTGGTTCTGTTGAGCTTGCTGACAATTCTGATTGGCAGGGTATAAGCTCCTGCAATCCTTTGCAGCGTGACCTGGCTTGTTGCACCGATGACAGTTGCCCCGGGTGCATGGCCTGCTGTGGTGCAGGCTGCAGCGATTGCATTTGGGGTGATTCCCTTTGTACCCACCGTGACTTTGACCACCAGATGATTGCTGACTAGGGCTCTTGTAGTCATCAGTCTTTCTCTGCTGAGACTGGGACTGAACAGAAGTCGAACCCTTACTTGAAGCTCCATCCCATTTCCGTTTGTTGTCGCTAAGAGTACCTGAAGTAGTTGCCGCACCTATGCGCTTTGGCAACTTGTTCTGCTCCACCGCTTGGTCAGTAAGACGGTGAGCCAACTGAACGACCTGCTGGATAGTAGCGAGGTTTGCAGAAGTCACATGGCTTTGGATCTCTGGCACCAAGCCCTTGAGAAAGAGTTCAATACGCTTAAATGGAGGGTCCACCATAGTGGGACACAGTAAGGCAAGCTCATTCGATCTCTTAGTGTACGCCTCAATTTCTGACCCCGTCATCTTGAGGTTGAAGAACTCGACTTCCAGCTTATGAATGTCATCTCGACTGCAGTATTCTTCCTTGATCATTTCCTTAAAAGTTTCCCATGGGGTGGCGTTGGCAGCAACCAACCCCAGCATTTGGACCTGAGCGTTCCACCATGTGAGGGCTAAACCCTCGAGAGTACCGGTAGCATACTTCACCCTGCGCGCCTCAGGGCATTCACACATTTCGAACACAGATTCTAGTTTCTCAAACCAGTGGAGGAGGCCTACGGCTCCTTCAGTGCCGCTAAAAGTAGTTGGTCGACAGTCCATGAAAGTTTTAAAAGTGCACACGGGTGGCTGAGCATGCTGACCTATTGTGGGCGAAAGAAAGACAGAGTTTAACACAAAGGTTGGTTCACGAGAGTAGGATCTAAAGATCCTAGAATGTGTTTGGACTGCAGGATATACCTCCTGCGTGTGCAGCTGCAAGTGCTGCGGCAACTCGTTCGTTAATCAGAGCTGTCAACTGGGCTTGTGTCAGGTTAACGCGTCCAGACATGATCTTCACATCAAGGGAAACATGAGTGAGAGGTTCGCGAAAGTGCAATGACAGAAGGGAGTAAGCACACACGTGTTCAAGCAACAGTAGTTATACTAACCAAGCATACCATGAGTAATGTACTGTGTAACTAACAAGTAGGCAATATATACACAGGTCATATCACCTAGAATGTCGAGCGTTGCATGTGGAGTGAAGCGTCGTTGTGGACCGTTGAGCACTGTACAGGTTATAGTCTGGTTTTAACAAAAACGTTTCTCCTTTATTAAAACCAAGTTCACTATAACCAATGGCTCTGATACCAATCTGTCACACCCCCCAAAATCCACCTGCGGAGTACTACCGCTCGGAGGCGTGACTGACCAGGATCCAGCCACCAATCATATCGAACAAGCATATAAGTAGTTATAAAAATCCAACCAACACAATTGGTGTTCAAACAAAACATAATTTAAGTTGCAAGCGGAAGCATAAGTCTTAAAACCAAAACATAAGTTTAATTGTTTCAAAGTTTAACATGGCACACAGCCGTCCATGTCCCACAACGACCCTCCTCCATGCAAGCTCCAGCTAAGTACCTAAGGACCTGCAAAGCATGTAGTAACGAGTCAACAACAAGTTGAGTGAGTTCACGGTTGGGTGTTCGTTTTAAGTTGTTTCGAAAACAGTTTCCTTTATCTGGCATCCTGCCGTGGGGGTTACCCCATAGTTGAAAACGTGACTTGTTTATTCCCGGTTACTCTGGCAATCCAGCCGTGGGGGCTACCCCGTGTTAGTTATCTGGCATTTCGGCCGTGGGGGCTACCCCATGTATACACTAGACTCGTTACCATATCGACTGCTGACTGTAGTCATGTTTATGTGCCCTGAAACTGTCAATGTCTATCATCATTGACGTGCCCCAGATCCATTAGTTCACGCCCGTCCTCTGCGGCACGGTGTGAGGTTTGTCAGACCTAAATAGCGCTATCTAACTAATGACCCGCTCGCCATTGGCCCGGCGATTAAGTCGATATAAAAAGGAGGGACTTCGTGATAGAGTTTTGGTCTAGTACGAGTTATCTGTCCGTGAGGACGAGGAATTACATTCCTGAACCATTGCTGTCCTACCCAAGGAGGACGAGGAACCCATGTTCCTTAACCCCAATTCCTGACCCCTGGGAATCCCATGCTTTGTAGAGGGTGTGAACTCACCTTGGTTTGCTCGGCAGATACACAGAAAAGTAAAGTCTAGATGCTAGTGGTCAATCACGTCCTAACATAGTTGTACCATATAAGTCAGGTTCGTATTTAGGTAGTGCACGTATGTTTCTACACGTATGCTAGCACATTGTATGCAAGTATCATTCATGGCAGCCCAACAACATTCACATTCAACAGTAACACATAAGGCCCATACGTTCGGCCCAATTACTTAGGCCCGTAATAGTGTGCAAGTTCAAATCAGCGTGTACATGCATGTAGTCTCGAGTCGAGACTGTGCGGTCTCGAGTTGTAGTCCACAAGGTTTCGAGTCGCAACTAAGGTGATCTCGGGTCATGCATGCAGTGGTCTCGAGTCGCAACTGGACTCGCGAACATGGTCTCGATTCAAGATGTTTGGGTGTTGATCAAGTGGGGTCTCGAGTCGAGACTATAGGTTCTCGACTCGCAACTTGTGTCGAAACCAGGGATCTCGGGTTGACATTTGGTGGCCTTGAGTCGAGACAGAAGGTCTCGGCTGGGGACATTTGCTGAATTCGACATTGTACTTGGCCAATGAGATTTCATGGTCATGATATTATGTACTATCCAGTAATATTGCACTAACATGTTCCCTTGTCAAGCTAAATACCGAAATGGATCAAACATGGCAATTTCAAATGTTCATAACATATTCATATCATCTTCAAGTTGTTCTTCATATATATTCAAGTCATGTTCATGTTAATTATTTAAACTTGTTCATCATATTTCCGGATTTTTAGCATAAATCACAAACATAATCATGAACAACAAATAAACACACTTGAACATACCCATCTAATGGTTTCAAATCATCACCTAACATCTCAAAAATCAACTCTACACTAATCCGATTAACATGGTACTACACATATGCAAGCCGGTTTTCATGAACATCAATAATCAATGGTTTGAATCATATTTAGACACAAGATATCATGAGCTCATTATGTAACATATCCGAAATCAAAACATGTTATCCGATTATCAACATCATACAACTCCGATTCACAAAACATCATCAAGCATACAACTATATTAGTTCGATCATGTCATTCATACTATCATTTAACAACAACATCATAAAGACACTAACCGGTTGATGGGTTTCAAGGGTGAGTATGAAGCTTCCAAACGGGTGTGTGTGTGAGTCGATCCGAGAGCTCCTAGTGTCACCGGTTTGATCCGAGAAGAAGGAGGAGAGGTGATGTTGAGACTTAGGGTTTAATGGTTTCTAGAGAGAGTAGGGGAGTACGTGTGTTGTCCAAAGATGATAGTGTTGGTTAGCAACAAGGATATATACTAGCTTCAAGTGGTGCACCCTAATGGGTTTTCGAATAGGCTAAGGGGTGTGTAGCCCAATCCGGCCCAACTGTTACTGTTCACTCGAGACCGCATGGTCTCGAGTCGGGTCCTTGTTGTCTCGGTTCATATACATACACGCATACATACAATTACAACACATAACCGTAACACGTAATCACATAGGATGTTCACATATATCATTACACCAATACGTCAATCTAGTCACATAATGTTTCAAATAGGTTACACTAAGATACACGAAAGGTTCTAAATTTCGAGTTGTCACAGATTAGGAGGTTGGAACACCAAGTCCTTCTACGCGAAGAAACAAAGTGTATGAGTTTTAGGAATTCGGAAGATTTAGGGATTTGGGAAGTTAAAACACAAGAACATATGTATTCGAAAGTAAACATCCTTTAACACGAAGTACTTGTTCTTGACACTATGGAACCTCAAGGGTTAATGTTTTCATGAGTAGTATACTCATTAGAATCGTAACAAGTCTTAGGTTTTGGATGACGTTATTATATTACTTTGACAAATGAACACAAGTTCACCATCAAGGTTCGAATATACAATATTACATATATATAAATATTACTTAGGTTATATATATTATTATGTCCAATAGTCAAGCATGAGGTAGAAGATTAAATCTTCATTTAGGTACCTCTAGTATCATGAAAATCATGTAGGAGGTAGGAAGATCAAGCTTCCATTTAGGTACCTCTTTATGGTTCACCACTAAACTTGATGTAAAAACATACAAGGAGGGTCATGAACTAATATTAATACAAGAATAATAAACAACTAAACTATGATAAATCATCAAGTAATGTGGGGATTCTATGTTGGACAACCCAAGTTAGTCCATAATCACACCTTCATCAAGCTTGAATCTTGAACATCACTTGTGGGTTAAAAACCCTAAACAAAACAGAATATATGTGAGGTTTAACCTCTGATTTCAAATGTCTTGGTCCCGTTTTTAAGCTTAACTAACCATAGAAGTGGTTATAAGCATAAGGATGTGGGTTTGAGTGAGTTAGACTCAAGTTTAAACAAGTATAAACAAAGTTAAATGAAATCAGATTCAAACAGTGAACTTTGGAGCCTATTTTCCGGAGTTCCAAGGACTTATTCACTGTGAAATACCCATGGAATCGAAGCTAAGGTCGATCCAAGTGTTCTGGAAAAAGAATGAGCTAAAAATGATAAGAAATGAAGAAGTTATGCTCACTTTAGTGGAGCTTGATGCTTCTGTCCGAACTTGAACTTGCAGCTACGATTTTGAGTGATTGAGAGAGTTGTGAGAGTGTTTGTAAAGTGAAAATGGCTTGGGGAAGCTTGGGTTTATATAGGGAATGAATTAGGGTTGGGTTAGATGTGTATTTAATCCCGAAATTTAGGAATTTCATCCCGAAATTTAGGAAGATGTAGGGAAAAGATGCTGATACTTCGTCTTCATGTGACTCTTGAGTTCCCAAGTGAATTCAGCGCCACGTTTACCTTCCCATCGAACCTTGACGATAGGAATTTTACTGCGCCTTGATACCTTGACTCCTTGATCCATGGTTTCGACGGGTTTTTCCACAAAATGCAAGGTCTCGTTCACTTGGAGGTCCTCGAGTGGAACTTGAAGCCTTCGTCTTCTAGACACTTCTTTAAGTTTGACACATGGAAGACAGGATGTACATTGTTGAGTTCCTCAGATAGGTCCAGTCTATACGCAACCTTGCCAACCCTTTCGAGTATCTTGAAAGGACCAACGTAGCAAGGTGCGAGTTTCCCTTTCTTACCAAATCGAACCACACCCTTCCAAGGGGATACTTTGAGAAGTACCAAGTGACCTGTCTCGAATTCCAAGGGTTTGCGACGCTTGTCAGCATAACTCTTTTGTCGGCTCCTGGCTTTCAGTAAATTGTCTCGAACCTGTAAAATCTTGTCCGTTGCTTCTTGTATAAGCTCGGGACCAGTGAACTGAGATTCACCAATCTCGTGCCAACAAATAGGCGAACGGCACTTGCAACCAAACAATGCTTCGAAAGGTGCCATTTGAATACTCGCATGATAACTATTGTTGTACGAGAATTCGATCAAAGGCAAGTGTGAATCCCAGTTGCCACCAAAATCTATTACGCAAGAACGAATCATATCCTCTAAAGTTTGGAGAGTACGCTCGGTTTGACCGTCTGACTGAGGATGGAAAGCGGTGCAAAGGTTAAGAACAGTACCCATAGCAGATTGAAAAGTCTGCCAAAGACGAGACGTAAAACGAGCATCATGATCGGAAATGATGTCAATGGGGATACCATGACGACAGATGATCTCATTAGTGTAGATTCTAGCCAATTTCTCGACTTTGAAATCTTCACGAATGGGAAGAAAATGAGCTGATTTGGTCAATCGATCAACGATCACCCAAATATTGTCATGACCAGAAGAAGTACGAGGAAGTTTAATGATAAAGTCCATGGCAATGCTTTCCCATTTCCAGACAGGAATCTCTGGTTTTTCGAGTAGGCCAGAGGGACGGTGATGTTCAGCTTTTACCTTCGAACAAGTGAGACATTTTGCAACGTAGGAGGCAATATCCCTTTTCATCCCAGGCCACCAGTATGACGTACGCATATCATGGTACATCTTGTCAGCGCCAGGATGAACGGAATACTTCAATTTGTGTGCCTCCTTCATCAGAAAGTCTCGAAGGTTTTCGCGATTAGGGATCCAAATACGATTGAGATAGTATAGAATACTATCGGATTTAGACACGAGTTCATGTTCCTTAGCGCCTCGTATTTCAACAGAGAGACTACCTTCGTTAATAGAGGCGTATTGGGCTTCACGAATGCGGCATTGAAGATCGTTAACGAGTTGGAGACAACGGACACTCTTCACATGAGTTTTACGACTAAGCGCGTCGGCCACTACATTCGCTTTACCTGGATGGTATTTGATTTCACAGTCGTAGTCGTTTAACAGTTCCACCCAACGACGTTGACGCATGTTCAGTTCCTTTTGGTCGAAGATATGTTGAAGACTCCTATGGTCGGTGAAGACCACACACTTAGTACCATAAAGGTAGTGTCGCCAAATCTTCAACGCAAAAACAACTGCGCCAAGTTCAAGGTCGTGGGTAGTATAGTTTTTCTTATGAATTTTGAGTTGCCTCGACGCATAAGCGATGACCTTGTCTCGTTGCATAAGCACACAACCAAGACTAAGGTGTGAAGCATCGCAATATACGACGAAGTCGTCGTTACCATCAGGAAGCACGAGGATTGGAGCATTACAAAGCATCTCTTTGAGCATTTGAAAAGGTTCCTCTTGTTCGGGACCCTAAACAAAAGTTTTCTCTTTTTGAGTCAAAGAAGTCAAAGGAACAACGATTTTCAAGAAGTTAGAGATAAAACGACGATAATAACCAGCAAGACCAAGAAACGAACGAATTTCAGACGGAGACTTAGGTGCGACCCAGTTCTTCACAGCTTCGATTTTAGCGGGGTCAACGTGAATGCCATGTTCGTTGACAGTATGACCAAGGAATTGAACCTCTTTTAACCAAAATTCACACTTGGAGAATTTGGCGTATAGACGTTCAGTACGAAGAAGTTCAAGGATAAGACGCAAGTGTCGCTCATGCTCTTCTTGTGTCTTGGAATAGATAAGAATATCGTCGATGAAAACGATCACGAAGCGGTCCAAGTACGCTTTGCACACGCGGTTCATCAAATCCATGAAAAAAGCAGGTGCCTTGGTCAAACCAAAGGGCATGACCACGAACTCGTAATGACCATAACGTGTACGAAAGGCGGTCTTAGGTATATCTTCTTCGAGGAATCGAAGTTGATGATACCTAGAACGAAGATCGATCTTTGAAAAGCAGGTCGCGCCTTGCAATTGATCGAAGAGATCATCGATGCGCAGAAGAGGGTATAGGTTCTTGATAGTAAGCTTGTTGAGCTCACGATAGTCAATACACATATGGAATGACCCATCTTTCTTTTTGACAAACAAAACGGGAGTGCCCCAAGGAGAAGTACTAGGGCGTATAAAGCCTTTATCAAGAAGCTCTTGAAGTTGACTCGAGAGCTCTTGCATCTCAGAGGGTGCTAAGTAGTAAGGAGACTTAGCGACGGGCATTGCGCCAGACACTAAATCAATGCGAAAGTCAACAGAACGAGCAGGAGGCGTACCAGGAAGGTCGTCGGGAAACACATCGGGAAAATCACGTACAACGGGAACGTCACTTATGCTTGGGCCTTTATCCTTCTTTTCCACAATATGGGCGAGAAAGGCGAAGGTACCCTTGCGTAAGCATTTGTTCGCTTGGATACACGACATAAGCTTGAGACCTTGAGAAGGTTTCTCACCATACACGTGTAGAGAATCACCATTCGGAAGGGGAAGACGGATAAACTTTTTAGAGCAAACAACATCAGCACGAACTCGCCTAAGCCAGTCCATGCCTACTATGATGTCAAAGCTACCCATTTACATAGGTATAAGGTCGATTGAAAACGTATGATCGTTGAGAATCAAGGAACAATTGGAAAGAACGGAATCAACAGTGACGGATTTACCATTAGCGACTTCGACAGCGAAAGATTTTGGCAACTTAGAGCGTTTACACTTAAGCAATTGTTCAAATTCAAGCGACACAAAACTTTTATCGGCGCCAGTATCAAACAGACAAGAAGCATAAACATGGTTCACAAGAAACGTACCAGTAATGACATAGTTGGCATTCTGAGCCTGAGCGGCAATGATGACAAAAGCTCGGCCTCTAGCAGGTTGTTGAGCCTGTTGCTGCTATTGTGGCGGTTTCTGCTGCTGCTGCTGCTACTGTTGTTGAGGCTGATGACGCTGGGGACAAACATTGGCGAGATGGTTGAGATTGCCACACTTGAAGCATGCTCGCACAGGAGCAGCTTGAGGTTGAGGGAAGTTTCGACATCGGTTAGCAAAATGACCATACCTCTGACAGTTGGCTCATTTGCGTAAGGGTGCGTTGGTAGGATGATGAAACAAACAGGCAGTACATTTGGGATGAGATCCAAAATAGCCTGGTCTTGGTGGTTTGGTGTTTGCGGGTGCAACGGCGGCTAAAGCTTGTAAGGGTTGAGGGTTTGGCGGAGTGACGACCGCACAATTTGGGCTTGAAGCCTTCCGCTTCTTGCCTTTGTTCATCTTGGATTGGGAGGATGAAGGTTCAACAATGGCAGTATCAGCTGTAGCTTGGTGAGCACTTTTCGTTGCAACCTTGTCAAAGGCTCCATGAAGGACACAATTGTTGTTAAGTTCGGTGGCTATGGTATAGGCTTCCTCTATGGTTTTAGGGTTAGCAGACGCAAGATGATTGGTCACGGAAGGTGCAACATAATGAATGAACTTGGCTATGGTTTTGGGGATGGATTCGACTTGTCCAGGGCAAAGGACACTAAGTTGTTTGAAGCGCGTAATCAGGCTATACATGTCGCTCCCCTTTTGTGTTAGGTTCCAAAATTCGTTCTCCAATTTTTGGAGCTCGTGAGGAGGACAAAAGTGGTCTTTCATAAGCTGCTTAAGCTCGTCCCAAGGTAACACATGTGCAACGTCATTTCCCCTCTTGTTGCGTTCGGTGGTCCACCACTCGAGTGCCCTCGAGCGGAAGACTCCAGTTCCGTTCAAGGTTCGCAGCTCATCAGGACAACCACTTTGCAAGAATGTAAGCTCAACTGCGTCAAACCAATTCATCATGGCGGTAGCGCCATCTTCGCCTGTAAACTCCAAAGGTTTACAAGCCATAAATTGTTTGAATTGGAATGTCGGCTTGGGTTTTCGGCCTTCGAATCGACAGAGCCATGCGGTGAATTGGTGTTTGGGTGAATCTTGCTAACAATGTCAGGTATGACCTTAGCCATTTGCTTGGCCATGAATTTCATGCAATCCCTTTGTGACATGGAGTTGGATTTGGCGTTGGAGGTCGAACCCTTCTTTGACTTGGTTTTCTTGGAAGCATCGTTGGACGACATCTAAGGAATCGAAAGAGAAGGAAAAGGATGAGACTTGATCATAAATTCAAAATAAGTTTGCAAGTTTTAAACATGTAAACATGATGTAACACGTATGGTTCACATAGTTAGCATGATTTCAACAAGTATTCAACAAGTATAAACACGTATGAATGCGTAAAAAGAGTATAAATTTAGTTGGTTTACGAGAATTATTATTGTTTTTTTATTGCGCTAGACGTGCGAATTGTGTAACGGTTTTGAAACAAACGAGGTAACAAGTATAAAATCACATATAAATTGAATCATATAAAAGAGAGGCTCATAAAACATAGGATTGTTTCGGGTAGAGAAACGTCGACTATTCCAAAGTGAATCGAAAGTCCTTTCAAATTAGAGAAACGTGCTTTGGCCTATAGGTAAGATACATTCGTCGAGAAGCGATTAACGGTATCTTACCCTTCCAGTTACTACACGTCTCTAATCGATCGAAACAATCGAAACTTTGGCGAGAACGAAAATCGGGGAATGGAACTCAATCGACATGGTGCGGGTTTCACCCCTAACTTGACGATTTCGTACCCTAATGTGGTTGGTACTCATCGGGTCAAAATATAAGTTCGACACTATGATGAGGGTCCACTAGAGTTTGAATTGGAAATTTACCATTTAGTTGTGGATTTCACTCCTAGCTAAATGGTGAAATTTCGTGCAAAAATAAGAATAAGCGGAATGAGAGTCGTTCACCAAATTGTGGGTTTCACGCCTATTTTGGTAAACTCGTCTCTTTTGTATAAGGAGTGTCTTCAAGTCTTCAAGTATATTGTGTAAAATGTCTTAGGAAAGACATTATGTAAATATTAAGACCAAAGAGAAGAGAAAGAAGCAAAGTAGGAAGAATAACATTTTAAGCAAGAATCAAGAATGGTCAAAAATATGGTTCCTAATATAGACTAGTTCGAACATGGCAATTCTACCTAATTCCCTATAGTTATGGCTCTGATACCAATTTGTCACACCCCAACCGATGCTGGAATCATCCGAGATTGTAAGAGACTTCATAACACTATTTGTGACAATATTTAATTCAAACCGATTTCATTTCATAAATAAATTGTCAAAGCATTACAAGAAATTCAAATAACAACATTGTTCAACATAACATAACAAAATCGATACAACACTTTAAACCTAAACGTCTAAGAGAGTATCTAGGCATCATTGCTAATCCATTTCATAGCATCATCGATCCTCAACCTGTAACATGTTTAAAATACAATACAATGCAAAAGCAAAGGCGAGTATACAAGTTTAAGAATAAGTATAAGTATAAAAGTTTAAAAACGAATCCACATGGCAACTTAGTTTATACTAGATCAACCTAACATGGCATGCAATATTTCTAGTCAACCCTCTGTTTACGCAAAAAGATATAATTCAACATGACCACTAGTCTACGGGCGGTGCGTTACTCCTATAGCGCTATACATGTCAAATGCAGGCTCATGAAAGCTAATGACTAAAACATATCACATAAGTATGGTCCACGTATAAGCATCAAGTATAACAACATAGTATTCATGTATAAGGATTGTTTTCATGCATTGCATAAAGAATAAGTTTAAGTGTAGTTTAATAGGTAAAGATGTTACACCCCAAAAGCGGTAAACATAAAAGGGGGTTGCGAGTATACTCACGGTTTTGCAAGTCTTCTACTTGAATCCGCGAGTGAGTTGTTGTCGATTAGGAGGTTGGAACACCAAGTCCTTCTACGCGAAGAAACAAAGTGTATGAGTTTTAGGAATTCGGAAGATTTAGGGATTTGGGAAGTTAAAACACAAGAACATATGTATTCGAAAGTAAACATCCTTTAACACGAAGTACTTGTTCTTGACACTATGGAACCTCAAGGGTTAATGTTTTCATGAGTAGTATACTCATTAGAATCGTAACAAGTCTTAGGTTTTGGATGACGTTATTATATTACTTTGACGAATGAACACAAGTTCACCATCAAGGTTCGAATATAGAATATTACATATATATAAATATTACTTAGGTTATATATATTATTATGTCCAATAGTCAAGCATGAGGTAGAAGATTAAATCTTCATTTACGTACCTCTAGTATCATGAAAATCATGTAGGATGTAGGAAGATCAAGCTTCCATTTAGGTACCTCTTTATGGTTCACCACTAAACTTGATGTAAAAACATACAAGGAGGGTCATGAACTAATATTAATACAAGAATAATAAACAACTAAACTATGATAAATCATCAAGTAATGTGGGGATTCTATGTTGGACAACCCAAGTTAGTCCATAATCACACCTTCATCAAGCTTGAAGCTTGAACATCACTTGTGGGTTAAAAACCCTAAACAAAACAGAATATATGTGAGGTTCAACCTCTGATTTTGAATTTCTCAGCCCCGTATTTAAGCTTAACTAACCATAGAAGTGGTTATAAGCATAAGGACGTGGGTTTGAGTGAGTTAGACTCAAGTTTAAACAAGTATAAACAAAGTTAAATGAAATCAGATTCAAACAGTGAACTTTGGAGCCTATTTTCCGGAGTTCCAAGGACTTATTCACTGTGAAATACCCATGGAATCGAAGCTAAGGTCGATCCAAGTGTTCTGGAAAAAGAATGAGCTAAAAATGATAAGAAATGAAGAAGTTATGCTCACTTTAGTGGAGCTTGATGCTTCTGTCCGAACTTGAACTTACAGCTACGATTTTGAGTGATTGAGAGAGTTGTGAGAGTGTTTGTAAAGTGAAAATGGCTTGGGGAAGCTTTGGTTTATATAGGGAATGAATTAGGGTTGGGTTAGATGTGTATTTAATGCCCAAAGCCCGGTTTAAACTCAAAACAACTCAAATCCCGCTCAAATTAGCGAATGGAAGTGAAGCGTCTGACCTGGGAGGTCTCACGCAGCCCACGTAGCCCCAGGGCTAAGTCTACATGGCCAGCATCAAGGGGGTGGGCTGACGTTTCATTTTATTACACTTTGGCCCCTCAACTTTGCAATTTAGGCCTTTTTAGGTGTTTTAGGGACTAGTTTCGCCATAAAAGCATATTTTAAGAGCAAATCAAGTATGAGGAACATAAACCAAGTATAATTAAGTGTATGAAGGTCGTATTTAAGTATCGTTTATGATCCAACACGTTTTATGCATAAGTTTCACATACTTGCAAGTTTAGCACATAGTTTCCAAGAATTACGAATAAGCATCAATTGTTTCACGAAATTGAATGTATGAGCATGTATAAAGTATGTACAACATGAATTTATCAAAATACGATTTTTATTTATGATCCAAGTGTCGGATTTTACAACGGTTACAAAGAAAGAACGATTACAAGAACACAAGACTTCCAAAAATAGAAATACGATCAAGACTTGCTATAAGTGGAAAGTACAAATAAGCAGGGCATTACAACGGTAGCCACGGAAGTCGGGTGAATACCCGAGAAAGATACAACACATGGACCGATGGTGAAGTTTGTGAGGCTGGGTAGCAGATGTGTTAGGGTAACACGCACATCCGAACACTCGTAAGTGTTCGTAATCAGGGTGACGAAGGTAAAGGGCAAAGGTAGGTGTGTAAAAATTTAGGCGTTTGGTTGTTAAGATATTGTGAAGGTAAGTGGCAGTGTGTAGGGCTTCAACCCAAAACGAAGGAGGTAGGTTCGCATGAATTAAAAGAGCCCGAATAATGTCATTCAGGCGGCGAATCATACGTTCGGCCCTTCCATTTTGAGAGGATGTTTGAGGGCAAGAAAACCGAAAGAGCAAACCATTTTGTTGGGCAAAATTTTTAAATGCTAAATTGTCAAATTCACCCCCCAAGTCACATTGAAAGGTTTTTATTTTTCGGTTAAATTGGGTAAGAATTAATTGATGGAATTTGGCAAAAGTTGGAAAGGTTTCGGATTTATATTTTAGGGGGTAAACCCACACGAAGTGTGAGAAATTGTCAATTAGCACCATGTAATACTTATATCCTATTTTACTCGTGATTGGCGAAGTCCATAAATCGCAATGAATAATATCAAAATGAGCAAAAGTAAATGTATTAGACGAATAAAAAGGTAATCTTTTACTGTTCGAAAGTTGACAAGAATTGCAAAGATTGTGACTTTTGTCCTTATTACATTGAAAATTAAAATTACGATTTAAAATATCTAGAACTTGCGCCCCAGGATATCCTAAACGATCATGCCAAGGTAGATGGTGCGAAGCAATAAAGGTGGCTTGAGGCGGCAGTTGAGGCGGCGTGAACGTATAAAGAGTCCCGTTACTATTATGGCAAGATAGTGTCTTCTTAGTTTTGAGGTCCTTCAAAGAAAAACCAAACGAGTCAAATTCGACAGACACTTTATTATCACGAGTAAAACGTCTAACGGAAATAAGATTTTTAATTCTTTGATGGCTATAAAGGATGTTTGGGAGTATGTAGGTTCGGTTTGGTAAAGGGTGGAAACCCGTACCTGATCCTTTAATTGGTAAATACATGCCATTACCAACCAAAATATTCCAAAAAACAGGAGTAGAATCAGGGATTACGATTTTACCTTGGTCTTTAGTGACGTGTGACTCGGCTCCTGTATCCATAACATCTGAGTTCCAAGCCAAATTCGAACCATTAACCTGCATATTTTCCATGGCAGCACTCAAATCAGTTGGACAGAGGGGATTGTAGGCGGGCTGCGAGAACCCGGGTGGAGCAAACTGGGCCGCGACATAACCAGCGGCCGAAGTGAACCCGGTAAATTGAGCCTGCTGAGCCGAAGCCTGGTCTGGTTTCTTGTTGCTGGACCAAAAACTGTTGGGTCGGGTAGGGGCAAGGAGGAGGTGTCCACCAAGCCCACGGCGGAAAAGAAGGCTGTTGCGGCTGACCCGGATAAGCGGACCATGGGGATTGCTGCGGTCGACCCCTGCCCCTGCCGTGGCGGTTTGAAGCCCCACCCCTGCCTCTGCTGCCTCGGCGATTTGTGGATGAATACGAGGCTTCAGAGGGCTGGTTTCTATTGGAAGAATGCTGATTAGTTGAAGTCGGCACTGTAGTAGCAGCCAGGACAGTGTGCGATGAACCCTTTTGAGCCTCGATAAGGATGACTTCGTCATTAAGCATGATGATGGCCTGGTCCCAATCAACGCCCTGCTGATTAATCAGGGATACAATAGTATTATACTCGGCCGGAAGGCCGCGAACCAGCTGAAGAACAAGTCTGGATTCGGTGACAGGCTGATCAACGTCGGCCAATTGGCTTGCTAAATTGGACAGCTGTTGACAATAGTCGTCAACCGAGGAGCAAGCTGTGAGAGTAAGATTGCAAAACTTTGTCTCGAGCGCCGCAGCGCGAGCCTTTTTGTTGCTCAAAAAAATCTTTTCGAGCTTCGTCCATGCTGCTTTGGCTACAGTCGTATCCATGAGCCGTTTTAGAATATCATCCGAAACGGTGCTGTAGATCCACTGAAGAACCAATGCATCCAGTTCTTTCCATTCATCATACTCGGGTGATGTAGTGGCTGGAGCGGCTTTATCATCGATGTGGTTTGACACCTTATACGCGACGGCATGAAGGCGAAACAGTTTAACCCAGGCTGTATAAGTGACCTTCGATCCGTCCAAAGTACGGATCTTGGATTGAATGTTCGATACAGAGTATGCGGGGTGGAGGGAGTTGGGTTTGGTTGATGAGTCAGCAGTGTCTTCTTTTGGCGGCATGATGACGAGACCGAACGAATCCGGTTAGGATTTTTGGACGAAAAAAAAACGAAGGGCAAGAGGGCAATCAGAAGCCGGTTATGGCTCTGATACCATAAAAGCAATTATGGTTGATAATCTGAATGAATATTATTGATAAACAAGAGCCCTATATATAGGGAGTCATACAACCAATAATAAAGGAAAGGATATATACAAATAATACAAAAGATTATCTCTAACTAATCACAACAATCTATTCTTAAATTAATGATAATAATCGGCTGGCTAAGAATTTGTTCCTTGTTATTCATGACCCTACAAATTATCCTTGTGATGATTTGTGTAGTGGTGAATCATACATAGAGGTTAATCCTCCAAGCTTGACTTACATGATAATATATTACAATCTATGATGGACTTAGCTTAGATTATTAATATAACTATATAAATATACATATATATAAGAACTTGGCCAAGTTTGTGATAATAATCAATTTATGGTTACTCATCTTAAACTTGGGCTAACTTATCTACGATTCTAAGTCACTCGGTGTTGATTCTAATGGGCAAACTAGGACCCATGAAATCACATACAACTTAGTGTCACTACGAGTACTTAGACTAGATAATACTTTTATGGATACATACTTTTTGTACTTTAAATTCTACATCCTGAATCTAACTTGTCATTACTAATATGTTATGCTTGATTCGTTATTCTGGGTTTGCTCGTTTTGTGATAAACTTGTCATTAACTTTGTACAAGCCTACCCTTAACATGTATAACGCTATAGGAGTAACGCACCGCCCGTGAACGTGAGGTTATGTTAAGGCATTCATTCATACTTGCGTTAAACCTTTGGTTGACTTGTTTGTACACATGCTAGTTTATACGTTAATCTTGATAACTAGGTTTGCCATGTGGATTGTTCATTTTCATACTTATATGCTAGTACTCCATAACTTGTATACTCGCCAATACTTTTGTGTTGCACTATACTTTAAAACATGTTGCAGGATTTTGATGATGATGATGCACGGAACTTAGTAGGATGTCTAGAAACGCATTTTAAACTTTAAATACCTGTTGTAATGTAATTCATTTTGTTTCAACTTGTTGTATTCAGTTTCAAACAATGTAATTGAATCTTTTAGCAATGAAATGAAATTTATTATTAAATACTTGTCACAATTTAGTGTTATAAGTAATGAGCAATCTATTTCGTCTCACTCCGATGTTTTCGCCATCAGCTGAGGTGTGACAAAGTCAACACTCTTTAGTCACCCTACCCGTTTCTAGGTTTTGTCATCAACCGAACGCAATTGTAAAGAAAGAACTCAAAACATAGATAAATTGTTTCAATTAACTAATGCATCAATCTAATTCATAAAGTTCTGTCAGAACAATATCAGATCCAAAACATAACTAACCAAACAAAGTTAACACCAATACGAAGAGTCCGCCTGGAGGAAACCTTAAAGAGCCTAGCCGCTCAAAGTCATCGTGTTCAAAGTCGTATGCAAAATGCCTCTATCTTGCGTCCCACTCTTCAGCCGTTCAATCTTTTTCTTTTTATTCACGTTATGTGCCTTTTTCCAATTAACTTGCGAACCCCTTTTTTATTAATTCACCTCCACCTACAATTGCCGTCAAAGAGGCTGCCAACCAACTTTCTTTTTGGGCCATAGTTCCTTCACAAACTATTTTGGAACATTATTTTGTGGGCTCATGAGCTTCTGACCGTGATGGACCCAATATGATTTAATTTTCAGCCCAACAGAATTGAACTTTGAAAAGCATTAGTCAAATTAATACATCTTGTTTTGTTCTATGACACGTCACCCACATGCTTCACCAAATTAATGTATCTAATTAATTCAACTTTATGCTATCATCATCAATGTTCTCTTACCAAATTAATGTATCTAATTAATTCAACTTTATGCTATCATCATCAATGTTCTCTTACGTAAATCAACTTCACCAAATCGAGTTGTCTAATTAATCCATCTTTTTAACCTCATTTTGTTTCATCACCTATAAAATATAAAAACCAGTTAAAACAAGATATTTTATACTCAAATCGATACATTTATAATATAGTTAATAGTCAATAACGTCTATCTAAAATGCACCGATCAAATCCGCACACTTATCTTTTTTCGTCCTGAAAAATTATTTGCAATGAAATCACAATCAGAAGCACCGGTTTTCAATACATGTGGTTATGTTATAAACAAATCGAAACACACATTAACTACGATTGCAGGTATATGATCCACTTAAACCCAACCGCCGGTTTCGAAACCCTTATTTGTGATTCATTAAGTTTATGTGAATTATTCATCTATGGATCTCACACTCAAAAGACCACAACACTATCTAATCCAACTTCAAGCTTATGAGGATAAAAGATAATTATCTATCTTTTTATACAAAAAACTCTAATGTAATTCTAATTAAATTTATGATGGATAATGGATGATGGTTATGAGTTTTGCTATGCTTTGCTTATGATCAACTTAGCGGGCATACCCACTCGAGTCACCATCCCAGTGGTTAATGCCATAAGCTTCACATATTTATCCTTTTTTCCCTAACTCCACCTAGAGGGTATGTACCACCCGAGTCACCATCCCAGTGGCAATACCATAGGCTTCGTCAATACACAGCTAGCTCAAATGAATGAATGGAATATTTTTCAGGCGCCACCTTGTTTCAGATTTATTTTCATAAGAAGAAACAGATGTGCCATTTAACCAGAATACTTATAAGCTATTTATTTATAACGGTACCCCTTATACTCTCTATAGTTTCGGCTTTGCTATAGCTCCTAAGGCGAGAACCCACAAGAATCCTAATATTTAAGTAGATTATATCGATCCTAAGGAACTTTTCAACCGGCTGGGCCTAACCATATATCCTAAGTAAGACGTGTTTTCGACCGTTCATGATCTCATATAAGTAGTAAAATTAAAAGCCAACGATCTGATTATACCTATCATCTTCCATTTTGTGCAATAACATTTATGAGGCATTTTCTAATTTTTTCAATTTTTTTATTTTTGATTTTTTTTTACGAAAACAACTTAAAACTAACTAAGACACAAAGTAGACACTAGGTTCCCCCTCCCCACACTTAAATTATGTATTGTCCTCTGTAACACCTCGAAAATTCACGTCCTATAATGTGTTGACACGTGTCATAGGTTTGAACGTGTGAAAGAATGTTCTTAAAGGACTAAAGTTGACAAACCTGGAAAGTATGTGAATATACGGGTTCTAAAGGTCAACAGTGAATAAATATATTGTACATTAACCCTACATGATGCTCATACCTTCAAACGCATAAATCATGGATCATACGAAGCTAAATATGAAAGAAAGTGAGAGATTACAAACTACAGGGGTTAAATGTGTCAACATGTTTAAGTTATACCTCCGAGTGACCTTTTATCAAACCCGAAGCTTTGTAACGGTTAATTATGCTCACTAGAATGCACGATATAAATTTCATAAAGTTTCGTTATCGTATGAGAAAGTTATGATCAATTTCGTGTGCGAGGGGTTAAAGCGTTAACGTTGAAAGTTATGACTTTTCGGGTAATAACAAAGTGATCAAGGACTAAATAAAGTGGGTATAAGCCTTGAAGCCCTTGTGGGTAAAGGTGAAGGGGTCAAATTGCAAAATTATAAGTTAGTTGACCTTTCGGAAGGGCCAAGAGACATATATGCAAAAACTAGAAAGTGTGAAGGTTGATCAGAAGCCTTGCGCACCGCAAGCAATATGCTTACGGTGCGCAAGGGATGCCCAGCTCCAACAGAATCGCCTGTTTGCTGTTTAAACGCAATATCTAACCTTTAAACGATTTTCCTCATCTTGCTTGACCTCTAAACAACCCCTAGACACTTAGGGACACTTGTGGGAAGGTTATGGTCAGTGGTAGTCTTAGATGTCAACACTTTGTGGAGTCTTGGTCACTATATAAAGCTCCTAAGTGCAAACACTTTGATCATTCATTCCTCAAGCAACTTCTGATCAATTGTGGAGCACAAGAGCACCTTCCAGGCCTTCCTAATCAATCATTAGACACTTGTAAGTTTGCTTAACATTCTTTAATTGAGCTTAGCTTAGTTATGTAGCTAAAAGTCAAAGCGTCGTAATTACGGTTTGACTTCGAGATTTATTTATAAGGGCTCAGTCAAATCTCGAATTAAAAGTACCTTTAAGTAGGTAATTATGTGGGTAATAAACCCTTAAAAGGGTTCCCCCTGAATTCCACTCTAACTAGGTCTAATGTCGGGTCAAACTTGTAATTAAAAAGTCAACAGGATACTTAATTTCTAATTTATGCATAATTAGCAATGTAGAACACATACAACCTGTTTGATCATTAATATAACTTGGTAATTAGTGTAAGAACATGTATAAACATGTTCAACCCGACAATTTCCTGTTTAGACCCGGTTCGGAACCTAAAGTCGCAAAGCTTTGACTTTTGCTTTGACTTCAGTTCTGACCCGTTTAGGTATGATTTAGAAATTCCTTAGAGCTTCATTTGGACCAGGTTACATGCTAGTATAACCCTCTGTAATTATACACCATGGTTCATTAGTTAACCAATTAATATGCATGATTCCGTTAATTGCTCATATGTTGACCATTATGCCCTTTTCACCTTAAAACGTGATTTTTGCAAATGTAAAAGAGTAGAAACCTTAGTTACTGATTTATAAACTTGCACGCAAAATTTGACATCAGTTTGAGGTGTAGATTGAGAGTTATGCTCATTAGCGTAATTAGAAGCTTCTTTAGCGATTAAACGGCGTAATTAGCGTATAGCCTAATTACACCTACTTTTTTATATTAAACTTAATACCCACTGATGTAATATATTATTTTGGGATTTTTGAAGATTTTTAATTAATTTTAGGCTGAGCATAACTAATAGTCGTAGGCTTAATCCGGTAATTGTCGGTTTTGCCCTTACGGGCTATAAAATGAGTTTTACACATCTAAATGACTCCAAACCTTTTGCTACTGATTATAAATGATAAATAAATTATTTTAAGCCTTCTGGAATAATAAAAATATCAGCTTTATGTATCGAACCCGGAAATGGCTTCTAATCGCCTTATTAAGCGTTTTTAACGCATAGTATGTACTAAAACTATTTTAAACATACGAGGGTTGATACCTACTGATATTTGAGGTAAATTATAATATTTTAACAGTAAGCAAAAGTTTTTTAACTCAGACTTCAGTTTTGAACTTTTCGGCTTATGTGAAATTACCAAAATGCCCCTACGAAGCATAGTTTGGTTATAATTAATAAATTTCACATATATACTTTACCCTACTGTTATAACTTAATAAATTAAGTATTTTTTCTGATTATATCAGACATGTAACTCAAGTTAATACTTGAACTCTTTTATAAACTTGTAAAAGACCAAACTACCCCTACGGGGCATAGTTTGTGTTTAAACTCGTTTCGGGCATAATAAAAGACATCTTACTGATGTCACAACATATTTGAAGCGTATTAACTTAGGAAACCTGTATATGGCTCTTATGAATACCCGTTATGCTTATTACGCGTTCGGTTCGGTTTATGTAACTAGTTTACATAAATTAGCCGAAACGGGTCAAACCTTATCGGTTTTATCTCAAAATCCAGAATGTGTATGAAATACCCATATTAAGCAAGTCTTCGAACTTGTCGGGTCTAAATCACATTCTATCCGGTCTTCGCTTAATCACGCGTACGAACCGTATCTTTGAAACTAGCCGGTCTAAGCTTAAGCTTAATTAAAGACCCGTTAGGAATCTAATAGGTTATTAAAAACCTTCGTTCCAGATTAGGAGCCCAGTAAAAGCTATCTGTACTTGCTGATTTGATATACGGCTGGGATTGAATTTATATTTAGCTCAGGTAAATACTTTTAACTTATTTTCCCTATACGGGCTTGGGTTACGGTATATAGAATACCGCTTGATCGGGCATCAAATCTTCCATCGTTAGGTGGTTAATTGAATAATTTGATCGGCTCGTTTAAACAGTCTTGTTTATTTAAAGCCTTTGGGGGGTTAATGACCATGTCCCGGATATCCTTGGCATCATTCATGAAATTGCCACGACCTAAGCACGGGGTGTAGGCGTACACCTGACAGCTGCATATGTAAAAACTGGTATCCCACTTAAAGGAATTAGCCTTGTGGGCATTATACCTGTGGTGTGTCTATTGATCTTTAACCCGGTACGTCCGGGCTACTGAACGCATAAGGAACATGTAATTCGTTCACAAGATTATATATTTAAATAATTCTCCCAAGTTATAAAAGGTTAATTTTGCCTCTGTGCATTTTAATCAAGTATAAAAGGTTAATTTTGCCTCTGTGCATTTTAATCAAATTATAAAAGATATTTTGTGCCACGCGCATCCAAATCAATTTTCTTAAACCATTTTCAAAATGAGTCAGTTAATTGTATTTACCAGTGTAAACTGACGTATTTTCCAAAAAGGCTAAATGCAGGTACTATACGTAATAGACTGGCTACTCCAGGCATCAATAATCAAGTCTCGCAAGCTTTAGATGTTAAAGTCTGTTGAACAATATTATCTTTCTGTTAAAGATCAGCCTGTGGACCCATCTTACGTTCCGTTGTAATATTTGATATTACTTTGAATCGGATTGTAATATATTTTATCTTTCATTTGCTTCCGTTGTGCATTTAAATATTGTGTTGTTTGACTATTACGTTGCCAACCACGTCACGATACTCCCCACCGGGCCCACCGGTGACACGTGGAAAGTCGGGGTGTGACATCCTCAATGGAGCGAGAAACTACTTACTAAAAAATAAATAAAAAAAATACAACAATAACAAAAATGGAACAGACTCCCCTGGTTTTAAGCGGTAGAATCCTCGTAAGTCGTGTTCCACAGCGATCGTATAGCATTTCATTCTCGGCCGCATTCAGCAAAGACTCGAGTTGCTCTCTAGAAGTGGTGTTCAGATCATCCCCGTCCAAATAGAGATTGAGTATGGACATTTTTTATTGAATCCTAGGGTTTCACCAAATATCCACACACTTGGGTAGTTGCATCTGTAGAGATTATTAACTTGGTAACCTGTAAAAACACACACGCAAAACAAAACAAAACAAAACAAAACAAAAATACACTACTCTACATTCTCGGGCTGCCTCCCGAGAGCGCTAAGTTTATGGGTCTTCAGCCAGACCATACATGTCAAAGCATGGTGGACGTGTGGGGTGTTTGCAATCTCTCATTTTCATCAATCTATTCATCCACAACTTCGAAACACCATCCGGCTTGTTCAATAACCAGCTATTCAACTCACACTTTCCTTCTTATCCACTCATCTTTTGTGATTTCTTTCCTTTCTTTCTCCTTACTTTCTTCATCTTTTTCTTAACCTCTACCAACCTGTCAATCATAAAACATTCTTTCTCTTCCACAAGAATCTTCTTTTCAGAAGGTCCACACTAATTAGCCATAGATTTGGTTGATTTTGAAAATACTTTTAAAGTCAACTTTTGATCCCAAACCTAAACTAGACCGTTCTCTCAACACAACGAATAATAGCATGAGCAGTAGCTAGGAATGGTCTACCCAATATAACAGTTGGTTGGTTATTTTTAACACACTCAAACCTAAATTAGGGTTCTTGGACTTACCTATTATTTTGTTTCCAGCTTAAGGTCTAGGATCGAAGAAGACTGCAGCTAATCTGATGGCAGGGTTCTTGGACTTACCTCTTTTCACCTTCCTTCGGTCCGAGTTCAATTGCAGGGAGGAGAGCCACGATGGATTCAGTGAAGTAGTTTCTTTCTCTATCGATTGTAATCCCAAAACAAGTCGATTAAACAAAAAAAGAGAGGGGTGCCCTAGATTATGAGGTCCATTGGGGAGGGAATTCAATTTAAGGTTTTGGAAAATAGAGGGAGAATGAAAATGAATTATTTAAAAAGGCAGATACAAGGAAACGAGAGGGAAATGGGTACTTTTAGTTTTTGGTAAGCGGTGGGAATGAAAATTTAAGGGGAATTTACCAAATTGCCAAGAATAAACTTTGACCATCAAATTAGCCATTTGATGCCTCCTTGGAGCAGGGCATCACGGATTCAAATGTGCGGGATGCCTCTTTCAGGACCCTCATGCCTCTTTAAATATGGAAGTGACACGTGTCTCAATGATTAGGTAGACTCCTCCAATGCCCCTCAACAGACTCATCCAATGCCTCAACAGACTCTTCCAATGCCCCTCGGCAGACTCTTCCAATGCCTTAGGTATGAGTTAAAATTTTATGTGGGACCTACCACCCACTTCATCTTCACCACCACCGCCACCATTACTACCCCACCGCCACCACTACTACCCCACCGCCACCGCCATCGCCACCGCAACCGCCACCGCCACCTCATCTTCAAGATCCTTTATGAGCTCCAACACATCAATAGCTTCATATCCTTGCTCTAAAACACTGTTCTTAAATTCTTTGCGAAGTCAATTTTATGGTGAATAATCTGCATTATGGTGGTGGTGGCGGCGGCGGCGGTGGTGGTGGCGGCGGTGGTGCCCAAACCACAGGGACCAAAATGGCAGTTTACTCTTTTATATAAAAAACTTAAAATTTAAAACTTATAAAAGAATATAATATTATATTTTATGTAAAAGTATATAAAGAACTTATATATAAATTGAGTTTTATTTATAAAAAATACATATTATTAACAAGACAAAATGACTTCACATGGTCAGGTTAAAATTACTATATGATAATAAGTAAAGGGAATGAACAGTGATCAATGGCATTTAAGGGATTTCACAGAAACACGTGTGAGTCTCCCCACCCTCCACCACTTCCAATTATTACTATATGATAATAAGTAAAGGGAATGAACAGTGATCAATGGCATTTAAGGGATTTCACAGAAACACGTGTGAGTCTCCCCACCCTCCACCACTTCCAATCTCATTAATTTTGACGGTGTCAAATATCAGGAGATAGAGAGAGAGTGTGGAGTAACAGAGAGAGACAGATTTGAGAGAGTGGTGATGGAGGATCCGGCCGTCGTCCCCGCCCGGCCATCCTCGGGTTAAACTGGTGGTGATGGTCTGATGGTAGTTGATGGCGACCGTGACCGCTGTGGATTCTAGGGTTCCGAGGGAAGAAAGAGAGAAAGGGAAAGCTGACGGGGTTGCGGTGGCGCCATGGCGGCCCTACGGCGCATCACCTCCTCCTCTGTTTCTTTACTTTTAGTTTATTTCTCACTTGAATGGTAGAGCGAATCTAAAGTTAAACGCCGAGAGGTAAGAGAGAGAGACTGAGTAGAGAGGCCAGCTTATATGGTGGTGTCATGGTGGTTTTGCGGCGGCAGTACCACCACGGTGATGCTATTCCGGTGCGTGCTTCATCACCCCTATAATTCGCCAGCTTGAAACCCTAGGTCAAACCTTAACAGACCGGATAGACCATCCGCTTTTTTGTCGAACCTATTCCAGTGGTATGTTATTTGATATTTTAACGTTTTTGTTCTTTAATACGGAGAGGGTATGCAAATTAATCAAAGAAATTGGGTTTTTTAACTATATTTTGGGATATATGAAGTGGTGTCACTGTTCTTGGGTCCTTAAATTTGAATCTAGGATATATGAGTGGTGATGGAGGATCCGGCCGTCGTCCCCGCCCGGCCATCCTCGGGTTAAACTGGTGGTGATGGTCTGATGGTAGTTGATGGCGACCGTGACCGCTGTGGATTCTAGGGTTCCGAGGGAAGAAAGAGAGAAAGGGAAAGCTGACGGGGTTGCGGTGGCGCCATGGCGGCCCTACGGCGCATCACCTCCTCCTCTGTTTCTTTACTTTTAGTTTATTTCTCACTTGAATGGTAGAGCGAATCTAAAGTTAAACGCCGAGAGGTAAGAGAGAGAGACTGAGTAGAGAGGCCAGCTTATATGGTGGTGTCATGGTGGTTTTGCGGCGGCAGTACCACCACGGTGATGCTATTCCGGTGCGTGCTTCATCACCCCTATAATTCGCCAGCTTGAAACCCTAGGTCAAACCTTAACAGACCGGATAGACCATCCGCTTTTTTGTCGAACCTATTCCAGTGGTATGTTATTTGATATTTTAACGTTTTTGTTCTTTAATACGGAGAGGGTATGCAAATTAATCAAAGAAATTGGGTTTTTTAACTATATTTTGGGATATATGAAGTGGTGTCACTGTTCTTGGGTCCTTAAATTTGAATCATACAGTTAATTTCAATGGATGGTGTTGAATTGTTAATTATAGGAGACAATTATTACAGAGAAGGGCGGATGAGGCTAAAGTTAGGGTTCCGAGGGGTGGTTCTAGGGCGGCTTAGCGGCCGCGGCATCGCCATTCGGTAGCTTGGTGGTATGTGTCTTTTTTTCTTATCCTCTTTGTTAGTTCCTAGCTATGTTTGTCTGAATTGTGTTTTGTTACTTTAATTTTGTGTATTGGTTTTGTTTTGGTATTGTTTTTGGACTTTAGGTTTTTGGATGGTGGGTTTAAGTTGAGGGACGCTGGGTTGAGCATTATTGTGATATATGTCTAATTATTGGATTAATAGTCAAGTCTTTTTTTGGTGGATTAACTGTTAATACTACTCAGATCACAGCGTCTTCAGACCTGCATGTCACTTTCTAATCTTATGACGAAATAATGTGAACCACTATGCTTTATATTGTAGCTCTATGCTTAACATGGGTAAGTATAAGGTTCTATCTGGTATGTTTGTTTGTTTGTTTATTTATGCTTTGTTAACTTTCTTGATCATAAATATCACTAATAGCTCAGAATTTTGTGATATTTATAAATATCTTTTCTGTGTAGGATGCTTGGGTTATAACATCAACTAAAGGCCTGGATGGGTTTGTGATAGCCATTTTCTATAACAGTTTTCACACCAATCTTGCCCAGCTTGCAACTTATGTAAGCCAAGTTTTATAATATTCAAAGGAGGTAACTGTCATTTTCGTCCTTGTGGTTTGTTCACTTTTGCCATTCCAGGCCAATTTCCAAAATTGCACCATTTTCCTCCCTGGCAAACAGGAAACTTGCCATTTCAGTCCAAAAAACTAACCCCAGTTAGAATAACCCAGTAGCTCAGGGTTAAAATGGTCATTTTATATATTTTTTATTTTCATTTTACCTCTGAAGTTTATTTTAAAACCTGAAGTCTAAAAAAATGAAGATAAAACTATGTAAAATGACCATTTTTCCCCTGAGCTAACTGAGTTATTCTAACTAGGGTTAGTTTTTTGGACTGAAATGGCACGATTACAGTATGTCAGGGAGGAAAATGGTGCAATTTTGAAAATTGGTCTGAAATGACAAAAGTGAACAAACCACAGGGACGAAAATGGAAGTTAACTCTATTCAAAGCTATGTTGTCAAAGGCACGTGCCTAGGCACTGAAGTGCAACCAGCACACCATATGCGTTGTGCTCTGAAAGTTCAGTTTCAGGTACAACTTCAGAGCATTTTTGGCCCAAGTAGCCCTAAAGAAGCCTAAAATTGGCCTAAAACCCCTAAAAATGGTATCTTATAATATGCGCCTAGCTTAAACCCCCCTTTTTAAGCACCTGGCGCCTGGGCTCGGGGCTAGGCCTATTCGCCTTGAGGGTGCCTTGACAACATAGATTTCAATTATCGCGTTTTGGGTGTGTACTAATCTTTATTTTTATCTTAAATATAATATGCCCTTATATATTTTAACATGACGCAGAGCAGAAGCAAGGACAACCAAGAACATACTATCAAGATGAAAATTGATGTACTATTGAATGATTAAACCCATACATCAAACACTTATTTCAAAGGTCCATGAAAATATGACAAGTCCAGCCAAGTATGGAAGATTGAAATTTGACTTGTATAGTTAAGAAATTAATTCCTAAATGAACACGTGAACAAGTCAAATCAAAGATTCACCCGTTTTTACATTATAACAGAACTAAAAAAGGTGAGTTTATCAAGTATTTTTTGATTAATTGTGGTGTTTACGAAAGCTAAGCTGATCATATTGATTATATTTGCTAAGTTTTATCTGCCAATTGTAACTCTTTATGTTGTTTTGATATTAGTTATTACCTTGCTACTTGAGTTAACCTTAATCCGTGATCTATTTAGGTTTTAACAAAACCGAGCGTAAATTGTGTAATAGTGATGTAGAGAGTTGCAGAAACAGAGTGGTGAGATGTTCATAAGGACGCCAGTGTTCTGTAACTTTTTCCTTCAATATGTGCTGATAAGTTTCTTTCTTAATTCTATTTAAGTGTATTTTATTGGCAAATAGGTAAAGTTTTATTACCATATAAAAATAATAACTTTTATTTCTTAATGTGATGTAATTCTGAAGCCCGGATTCATTACGGAAATCGTCATGTTGGCAACATGGAGATGTGTTTGGGTGTCGTTGGTTCTCCACAAGAAATGGTATCATGTTACCCGTGTAGTAATGTATCCCCGAAAAGCCAGGTCTCTGTTAATTGTTCGTACGTTCGTTGGAATGAAGGTGACTAGAAAGGTATGAAAAATATATATATATAACAATTATACAAAAAATTTGCGTCTTGCTCACGAAAAGCGGTACGCTTGCTCACAAACCTTCAACTCAGTCCTGGAGTAGGAGATAACGCCCGTGTGCATCAGGGAGGTCAACCTGATGATTGGCTCACGCTAAGTGTTGTACCATCATCAGGAGTGAGATTAAAAGATCTTAAGAGGAGTCTTGATGGATATATAAATAAATATATATATATGATATCAAGAGAACATGAATTTTCTTGTAACATATACTATATTAATATTAAACTGAGTGTTTATGACTCTTTAACTTATTGTTGTTCTTCTATTTAATTTCTTTATTATTTGGATTAATAGGGCACAGGTGGTAGGATGGCCACCCGTTCGAAACTATCGCAAGAATGTGATGGCTCAGAAAAGCAACAACGAGGAAACCGAGAAGGTGGTGGCAGCCACAGCGGGTGGAGGCAGCGGGGCGGTGGAGATCAGTTAATGGTTCGTTGCACTAGCACCCTTACAATTATTTAGCAAAATGTTTTGCAGGCCATGTACTATTAAGTATTATTAAAAGAACAAAAATGCCAAGGTTCATTTATTGAATTGTTAAGTATTACACTTTCTGTTTTTAGCTGGATATGCAGTATTAATTTGGTGCTTTATAGATAATACAAACCACTAAATAACAAGCATGTATTGTAAATCGCGCAGCGCGCGACGATGACAAACACTAGTTATAATAAAAGCCATTTTGTATATTCGTGCTTCATACATAGTTACATAGTGAGATTGAACATTATCCATATATTAAAATTAGTGATGAGCAGATGGTATCGGGTATCGGTACTGGTGTCAGATTTATCAAATTGGGTGTATTTTCGGTACCGGTTCGACACCGGTATTTACCCTCAAATACCGGTTTCATACCAGTACCGAACCGTACCGTACCAAGTATATTCGGTACCGGTACCCACTTTTGAGGATTTCGGTAACGGTATTTATTTTTATATTACGGGTACCAGTACCGGTGCCAGATTTACCAAACCGAGTGTATTTTCGATACCGATTCGGCACCGGTATTCACCGGTTTTTACCCTCAAATATCGGTTCCATACCAGTATCGATCGGTACCGAATCGTACCGTACCAGGTATACTCGATATCGGTACCCACTTTTGGGGATTTCGGTAACGATATTTATTTTTATATTAAAATTAGAATTGAATAAATAGTAACATCACTAAGTGATGAGCAAATGGTATCGGGTACCGGTACCGGTGCCAGATTTACCAAACTGGGTGTATTTTCGATACCGGTTCGGCACCGGTATTCACCGGTTTTTACCCACAAATACCGGTTCCAAACCAGTACCGACCGGTACCGATCCGTACCGTACCAGTTATATTCGGTACCGTTACCCACATTTGGGGTTTCGGTAACGGTATTTTCGGTACCGGTTGGTACCGAGCTCATCAAATCATGTAGCAACGTAGCAATGCAAGTAATTGCACCGTTTAGATTACTTTTCATACACACAGTAAATAAACTGTATTTCGTTTGAATGAGGTTTTATATACACAGCAACTTATTTTGCTTTCTTTTTTGTCTTTTTCTGTAATGAATGAATTGTAGCATGTAAAATTAACTTGGATATTTAGATTATTGATGAGCAAATCATATCAAATCCTGTAATCAAACCGGTATCGTATCGGTACCAAATTTACTATACCAAATCATTTTCGGTACCAATTTCTTTCCCACCTTTTGGCATTTTCAGAATCGTTACTTTCGGTTCGACACCGGTCTAGCACCATACCTGTATTTATTGATTTTTACCTTCAAATACCATAACGTATTGTACCGAGTATTTTCGATGTCGGTACCTAATTTCGATGATTTTCTGGATCGGTACTTTCAGTGCCGTTACCGGTACCGAGCTCATCCATATTTTAACGTGTTAGCACCGTAATAACTGAACTGAAAACAACCCAATTTCCAACGTGTAGGACGTGTGGGTCCTATTATTATATATTAGGTTATTTAAAATCGCTTTTTTAGGACGGAGTGACTATCCTTACCACGTCATTTTTATTTATGTTTTGATATTCGATATCTGTTTGCCGTTGCTGACACACGTTTTGCAGTCATTGGGTCTCCGCCGCAACGCGAGGCGGAAAATCAACTACTTTTACATAAAAAATAAGAACCCTAACTAACGATATTAAGGACTCCAATTGACAATAAGAACCCTAACTAACGATATTTGACAATTAATTAACTAATTTGATTAGAAACTAACTAGTTTGTATGTATCCAATATCAACGTGTATATTGTACATTTTTAAAATGTGTAGGTGTTTATTTTCCATGTCATTTTCAAATTATATAATAGAATTTTACTTACATAATATATCTACATATTTATTTACAAAAATTATGTGTTGGTAAACATAATCAATTACCCACACATATTTGTTTTTTTTTACAGATATGTAGATAATATACCTACACATAAGGAAAATTTGTTACATGTGTGGGTAATTACCATCGCCAAGTGTGGCTAAAACGTATTATCTACATATATTAAGTGTTAGTTATTGTGAAAAGATGTCATTAACCACTACCCACACATATATAAACATGTATAGGTAGTTACCCACACATTTACATACGTAGGTAAATTATGTGTGGGTAAACACCCCTATTTCTTGTAGTGTGGTACCGAACATATCGGTACTGAAAATGCCGATACCGGAAATCATCAAATATGGGTACAGGTACCGGTACCAAAAATGTTCGATATGCCAGTCTATAGTACTCGTACCGTAACGCTATTTGAAAGTAAAATTCGGTAAACTACTGGTACCGTATCGAACTGAAAGTACCAGTACCGAAAACAATTAACTACGAGAAATTCGGTACCATTATTAATATGCACACATTAATATATTATTTTGAAGAAAACAAATATGATTTAAAATTTATAATATTTAATAATAGTTTGAATTATAAAATATCTAGTAAGATTTTTTTTTAATATTAAATAATGTAACTTTTTAAATAAAAATATTATTTGAGAGGAAAGTTTTGAATCAAATATTTTGGGGGGAAGTTTAAGTTTTATGATGAAATATTTTGGTGGAAATTTAAGTTTTAAGTTGAAATATTTTGGAGGGAAAGTTTAGGTTTTAGAATAAAATATTTTGGGGGAAATTTTAGGATGAAATATTTTAGGTGGAAGTTTAAGTTTTGTAATTAAATATTTTAAGGGAAATTTCTAAAGATGTACTAAGTTTAACATTTGGTCATACATTTTTTTAATGACATTTGATAATATGTCGTCACACAAAATAAACAAAATGATGATTGTGTGACGAATGTTAATGTAAAACCACATTAAATTTGGTAATTTTAAGTGTGACTATTATCCAATCTTTGGTTACATAAAATAATATATGTGGCCATATGTATTAGATTTTAGCCACATTATTAAACATATAATGTGGTTGTAGAACATATTTGGTCACACTTTTCTAATATGGATGTTTTATCTTAACGTGTGGCTAAAGGTTTGGAATAGTTTTGTATTTAGTCACACGAAACAAATACAGTAACCGTAGATCAAAATTGGCCACACTTTTTTAGTGTGACTAATAAATGTCACAGTTTTTTTATTAAAACTAAAGGTTTTGAATACACATATTATTGGTCACAGGATAATATATAATGTGATCGTGGATAACATTTAGCCACACTTTGCTAGTGTAGCAAATATATGTCACAGTTTTTTTCTTAAAGTGTGGCTAAAAGTGTCAAATACATGTTTTTTTGTCACATGAAACAAAAATATGTGGCCATATATCACATTTGGCCACACATTTCGATTTGTGGGTAATAAATGTCACATTATTTCTAAAAGTATGGCTAAAGGTTCTGAACTGGTATAAATGGTCACATTAATAATAAAAATGTGTGGCTAAAGATGTTTTAAAATGTAATCAATAACCTTTAGCCACACATTTTTACAAATGTGTGGCAGGGCGGTTTTGCCAAAAGTGTGGTCATAGCCCCTTTTTCACGTAGTGCGACTGCTAAAAGTTATATGATTGCTTTTGATGTGGTTTCTGAAACTTTCTCAAAGGTTTCAATACCACAATGTACTCATGTTGTTGCTCGCCAAAGCGGGTTTTTCAAAATCCGCAACACACTTCATATGTTTGTTGTCGTAAAGACCCATGCTATAATTGTGAAGCTATTTAAATTTCAAGATCAAGGATGGTCAGAAGTGTCTTCTTTTACAACGCTAAAATCAATTTCATTTGAGTCATGGCTTAAGAAGTTAGTTGAGAAAGGAGGAGAAACTTGGTCTTTTATGACCGACTGGGGTAGTATGATTGAAATAAAAATTGGCATGAAAGATTTTCAATACTTACAAGACGCTGAGACCTTTCAAGGACTATATAACGTAGCATCTTTTGAAGAGACCGTTGTGTCACCTACAGTTTAGCATTAATATGTTTTTCGTATCAAATTTATTGTGATTTACTATCACTTTTACTACTCATCATCTTATGTTATTTATGATATATATTTTTATCCAAATTTGATAATAATTAACAATTCTATCCTTATTGCCATTTTACATTTATAAATCAACATGTATATATACTAACTGTAAAAGTGTAATAGATAGACATAGCTAACAACTAATTATTAATTTCGCACACTTATTAGGATTTAAATACAATTTTCAACTTAATACTTTTGTAAAGTGTCATATTTCCCAAATCTTTTTTAAAAAGGATTTAAATATTTATTCATTCGATAATTTTAAGATTGTATGTGGGAGTGGACATCCTGTGAAATTATATAAAAACTTTGTATATTTCTAAAATCTCGATCCTGTGAAATTGTTATGTTTGTATATACAAATTTAAAGAAAACTATAAATATAAACATCCTAAAATTAAATGACATGTAATTTCCGTTCATTATATTATAATATTAATATTAATATTAATATTGTATTTTATAATTAGTTGAATTTTTAAAGTTGATTTGATTTGCATTGGAAACCTGAATTCATCATCACCATCCTCGAACTTACTTCAATCATCATCACCGTTTGTCCTTTTAGCCATTTTCTTACAATCTTCTCCTCATTAGCTTATATCCATCTTAGGGTTTCAAACAAGCATTTGCTCAAATCAAAATCAAGTCATCAATCTTCCTTCGTCGCATCATATTCCACAACCGTAAGTATCTACACCTTCAATCTCTTCAAACATCTCTGTTGTTATGATCGTATTGGAATTTCAATAGCTATAAAATGTTTAATCACAAAGCAAATGAACCATATTTATCTTTAATTTTACTTCCACAAGTATGAATGTTGTGTAATTCCATGTTTCTTTCTTTGAAGAGTTTGTGTATTTTCTATGTTCAATAAGAGTTTGTGTACCTCCACAAGGAATTTCATTGGTGTTTTAGGCCGATTTTGATATCCATTATAGTTTATAAATATATTTAATATTATTTTTCACCATGAAGCCGAAAGTATTTTTTGATTTGTAGATGTGTTATTTGTTTGATATATGAATGATAATTCAAGAATCTGTAATATTTTTTATTCTTAACCTTTCAGTTCAATCGGGTATGTTATTTAATGTAAGATCTAATATATCTATGTTATTAATTCAGGTGAAATCATGAATTTATCGTTTGTGAAGATTCTAGAAGACCCAAAATCTTTAAAGCTGGTATGATTATTTATGTTTGACTGAATATTCTGATGTTTAATAGCCTAATTCATATAATATTTATTTAACTTCATTATATACTTAATAGTACTATCTTTGTATTCAGGAGTTACCTCTCACTTTTGTTTATAACCATTGGGGTCGACCATGGCCACGTATTGATCTCCAGATCCGTCATGAATGTGGTAAGTCTTGGACCGTAACGATGAAAACATTAGAGTCTAGACCGGCTTTGGCTGATGGTTGGGCAGCAGTTGTTAATTTTGAGGTAATAATTTTGTTTACAAATTAACAATCTATTATTATGAAGTAAGATTTTACCTCATATGTTTAACTTTTAAAGTTTCAAAAACCACTTTTAGTATGTTTCGTAAATAATATGTAAAGTCAAATATAGTTACGTAAATAATATTATAACAATAATAAATACATTTGAAGACTATGCTTTTGAAATTTGGATTGCACTACAGTCAACTTTCAACCTGTCTGGCCCATATGTGTGGTACTCAACCAATGTGATTGTGCATATCAAAATATATTGTGTTTGTGTGTTTCAAAGGTTGGTGACAGTGGTGGTGGTGTTAAAGCCTTGGAGAATTCATTATAGTTTTTTAGTTTTTGTACATATTAAGTGTTATAATAAAGAACAGACACAATATTAATAAAGTTCTAATAATCTGTTATAATAAATAAAAGTTTTTTTTTTGTCGTGGGTCATTCAATGAGGCAAATTTCTGCCTTTGGTTCTTGCCCAAAGTTTCTGACCTTACTCGCAACCCTAATGACTACAACTTTCAATTCAAAAAAATTATAAAACAAGTTTGTTCGCAACCCTAATGACTACAACTTTCAATTCAAAACAATTATAAAACAAGTTTCTGACATAGTTTGATTAATATAAAGTAAATTTTCCTACCCGCGAAGTTTGCGGGTGATAACCTAGTAAAATATAAAACAAAACATCAGTGGTTGTGGCCCACCCACTACCCCTTTAACGGTGGTTATTGTAAGGTTAAGGGGCTAACTCCCAAGCTTTAACCCCCTTTAACAGACGACCGCGATGATATTTAACTTTGGGTCACCGCCACCATGGCAGGGGTGTGATATTTACACAAAGTCTATTACAAGTTATTCATATAATTTTAAACATAATATTAAAAGATATTACAAGTATTGATAAAATTATTATGGTTACTGACGAGGTAAGATACTTGACCCGACGTAAACAGTTATGTATTATTTATCTCCTCGTATATTAATATTATTATTATTATTGCGTACTAACCTGCGAAGCCCAGCGCGTTTTAGTTTATACTACACTAGGCTGTGGGCTTGTAGAGACAACCCCTAACTGAGCCTGGCCCATTGAGGTTAGGGTTTCCCATATCTCCTATATATGGAGGCCTCCACCTCCTTATTAGGGCATGACACATGGGGCAAACACTTTTGCAGCTGGAAATATGAGATTCTTCCCCTACCGGCCGTCTCCACATTCCCCACGTTTCTCTCTTCTTGTTTGCAGGTCTAGGATGAAGCAGAGAATACGAGGTGTAGCCGTTCATCACCGTAGAAGTATCGACCCGCTCGGGTTCAGTCTTTTACATTGTCGCCATTCGTGGGACCGGTAACAATCTCATCTCGTTTTTCCACTCGATCTTCAGACTTGTGCTTTTCATACAATGTTTTTTTCTTGATCTAAAAACGTTGGACCGTGTTGTTGGAGCTCGAAAAGTTACCTTTGGGTAAGCACTTTCTGGATCTGGTTTTAAGCGCGACTTGTAGATCAAAAACTCCACAAATCCTGTACGAAGTCTTTTCATTAAAACCACTAATGATTTATCACAGATCTAACAGAACTGTGAGCAAAAATTTATACATAATCCCAAAATCTTTTGAAGTTTGGGATTGGACATTACTGTTAATATAGTTATTAAATCATAAAAAAAACCTGTAACTTATCTAAAGCATGTGTCCAACCAATCTTGTAGTCGATCATGACAAATATGTACATGAGAGGCCCACACATTATATTTTGTTGGATTTATATCTTATAACTTCATGCTAACTTCGTGTTTTGGTTAGTATATTGTTTTTTCGCGATGATACGCATGTTTCCGCTGTCGTCATGCAATTAACTCCTGCGGGCGGACATCTTTTATCTACCGGCGCCGCTTCTGGGTATAGCTTAATCATCCCGCCGTTTATGGCATATACGTTTGTTTATCACGCCATTTTCGGCAAACACATTTACTCAACCCGTTAGCTTTGACGGGAGCCTTTTGTCCATACACACAGTCTTCAGTGGAAGTTTTCATTCTACCCGCCAATCCAGCGGGCGTCTTTGTTCACTCACGCAGCGGGCACTGATGGGTGTCGAGTGTTATATAGTTTTTAATGTATATTTTAAGCCCTTTTAACACTTTAGTTAAGTTTTAAATTTGTAAAACACGATATTTTACTAACACTAAACACACATATGGGCAAGTGCACCCATCGTGGGCGTAGTATAGCGTTGGTAAGATACCGAGGTCGTCCAAGGACACAAGAGCTTTTAGTACCGGTTTATCCTCAACGTCTAATCAAATCAAAAATTTAGAAAAATGTTTTAAACAAGAAAATAAAAACTAACTAAAAATGCAGAAAATAAAAATAAAAATAAAATTAGATAGACAATATGAATCACTTGGATCCGACTCGCCTTTAGTGTAACCTTTGATGTTTTCCGCACTTTTGCACTTTTTAAGAGATTATCTTAGTTATAGTAGTAGGCCCCTCTTTTGAAGGTGACGTTACCCTTAACCCAGTAGATTGAGTTAGCAAGGAAACAATCCTAAAGGGTTGGATTATTGGAAGATAATTAATTAAGTTATTAATGCGTAATGTGGTAGGCCCCTCTTTTGAAGGTGACGTTTCCCTCGGCTAAGTGGTTTGAGTCAGCAGGGATACAATCCCAAGTAGCCGGGTTAATGTATTAATAGTAGTTTACATATGAGGGGATCAAGCCATCCGCACCCCCGCCATCCAATATCAGTGGGTATTGAAGTAGGTCTTAGTAAGCTTGACCCAGCTCCTTGCAGGATCTATACACTAAACAAGGAAAGAACCTTACCAAACCATTCCCTTAACCCCCCGTCCAGGTAGCCAACATATCTCCATATAGACCGTGGAGATATGAATGGTGTAAATCTTTTATTTTATATAGACAGTAAAATAACGCCAAGACACCACGGACAAATGATAAGAAAGTTTCACCTTCAACATAAGAAACTAGTTATTAAAGTCATTAATACAAAACCAAATAAAAAGTGCAAAAAGATTAAAAAACAAAAGTATTACACTAAATGCTTGTCTTCACCAAGTGAAGTAAGAGACTTAGGCAAACATGGCCTTTGATTGTCAAGAACTCTTACTATCAATCTTGGATCCCAAGACTACTACACACACTCTATGATGGATGATGGATGGATGATGGTGGTGGATATGGGTGTTGTGATGGTGGTGAGTGTGGGTGAAGTGGGAGAGAGGTGGTTTGTCAAGGGATGCCTTTGAAATGAACCAAGCACCCCTATTTATAGCCTGCACAGAAGCCCAGACACAACCCCGTGTCCAGTGGGCATGGCCCCGTGTCCATCCGCTTTCTCTTTCTTCATTTAATGCAGTTTATCTGTATTAGTTGACCACGCCCCCGTGTCCGCTGGGCACGACACCGTGTGTAGAAGCGTATCTGTACTATCAAGATTTGCTTGGATTCTGCGAATCTTAGCGTTGACCACGGCCGTGTTGAGCTGGGCACGCCCCCGTGTTGGGAAATAGAAGCTTTTACAACTTTGTCCTTTCTGCAGACACTTGGGCACGCCCCCGTGTCCGCTGGGCACGGGGCGTGTTCAGCCTTCTGTTGTTCTGTTTTTGCTTGGGAAGGTGCTGTGGAGGGGTAGGGCATGCCACGTTTGTTCCTTTTCTTGTATTTGTGTTAGATTAGCTGTGTTTTTGCTTCTTTTGTTCATTTACACTCATTTAACCCTGAAAATACAAAAGGAAGACAAAAGCACACTTTTTCCAACATTAGTACTAAAAAAGGGTTAGTTTTATGACTCATTTGATGTAATTTATATGTTGCATTTTACACACATCAAATACCCCCACACTCGAATCTTTGCTTTTCCTCAAGCAAAACTCTTTATTATGTGGCTTACACACCCAAATGGAATGGGTAGAAGAGAAGTTTTTGGGCTTGTCTAGAGTGTCGGGATTCCAAGATTTTTATTAGGTTTTATTTTTATGTTATTTACAATCATATTCGTTATGATTTATTTAGAACATTTCATAAGAGAAATTACTTATTTAGGCATAACATGCCTCTTTAAAATTCCATTTATATACAAGTTCACATATCTCACGGGGGATCACTCAACACTAGGCTGAAGATATATTTTTGTGAAACACTCGAGGCCGGCATGGAGCTTACTTCTACCATATGCTTGCCAAGCAATCAATCCTCCTCCTTTTTAACTATAAACCTTTGTAAATATCAAGAGGACTTTGGGGAAGGGTTAGGAATGGGTTAAAGGTAGGTGGTTTTGGGTTAGTGGTTAGTAGAAAAGGGCGAAAGGCGTAAAAAGCGTCGGTTTTCGTAAAACATTTTGTTTTTGTGACTTTTTATTTTAATGAATCCTTTTTTCAAACAAAGTTTCTTTTGATGAACTTGTTTGTTTATTGCTAAACTTCGTCATTTTTTTTATAAGAATGTCACAAGAAAACCGAGCTTTTTACTAAAATAAAGGGTTTAAAATGAAAATGGGTTTTGGTGGGTAAAGGGTGTTTGTTTTGGGTTTAGAAATGAAAAGGTTTAGGCTCAAAGGGGTTAACTAGGGGGATTTTGGGTAGGTGGTAAAAAAGAAAAGAAAATAATGGTGTTGAAATAAAAAGGCTTAGTCCTAATGCGTCCGTCATTTACTTACCTGGGTTTAAGTTTGTAAGGACTGGGAATGTATCGTCATGGCAAGTTCTAGAGTCGTAAGAAACCAAGCGGCTATTCACACAAGAAACGAAATATGAGCATTTAGTTTAAATATTTGTATTTGTATGCTCAATTAAAGGCTCAAAACTCACTTTTTGTGGGAATGAGTTTTTAATGTGATCAAGTATATATAATCAAATTTTAACCAGATTTGTCATGCCGTTTCATAATTTTCTTATGTTTGTTCTTTTTATCACGACGCTATCGGTTGTAAATTTATAAAAATATAACCTTTTTAGTACTTGTTATTCCCAATTTAAACCAAGACAAGTAAAAAAAATGAAAAGTTTTTTGAAAAAAATTTGGGGTGTTTAGCGGTTCCAATAGAGTTTTGTGTAAGGCTTGTGATTAGAACTTGCAAAATTCAAGGTTTTAGCATCCCCCCCCCCACACTTAAATTACACATTGTCCTCAATGTGTCCCAAAAACAAGTTTTTAGGTTGATTGAATGTGTAAAAAGGTGAGTTAAGCAAAGATTTTCTGTTACTGGGCACCTGGACACGAGCCGTGGTGACCGGGCACGGCCCCGTGTTCAGATTGCCAGTAACAGAAAGTAACAAAATGTAACAGAAGACTGGGCACAGGGGCATGTTCAACGAACACGCCCCGTGTCCAGTTACTTGAACTGTGCGTTTTTCTGCAGACCCTTGAGCACGGGGCCGTGTTGGCGGGACACGACCCGTGCTGAACTTGCTGTAATGAAGAAAAATGTTTGGGAGGCTTTGTTTTTGTGCATGGGGTGTTGGTTCAAGTCTCCCTTAGTATCTTTCACCATCCAAGTGTATTTTACCCATTACAACATCATCCAAACACCAAATAATTTTAAAACCATCTTTCATTAAATAGAGAGAATTACAACAAGGCCCTAATAAAAACATAAACTAAAACTTAGATAAGTAGGTCAGAAAACACAAGAAGTCTAAAACCGAAAAGAAGTTCTAGCCTATAGTTTATTTTAATAGCAAAATTTCCGATAAGATAATTTTCTCGGTTGAATGCGGCTTGAAGAACTTCTCCTCCGAATATGGTCCCTCACACGTCGGTGAGCCATTCTTCTATCTCCCTAGGGAGAAGAAAGGCGGGCTCATTGGCATCATCATTTTGAGGGGGTGTAACTTCCACCCGAACTTATTGCAAATTGTCAAGAGGGGGTTCCGCGGGGATGTCGTCCCATCCGGTGGGGTTGTTGACTCCTAGTGCTAAGTTCCAATCTTCTTGGGGAAGGATTGGTTACATTGGAGGTGTCACAAGGATGTTCAACCTCTGGTGCAAGAGGTTGATTTCTTGTAAACTATTTTCCAGCCCCACCGTAAGATAATTTATACGGTCAATCTGGACCTCTTCTACGGATGTCATTTCGTCGAGAGCTTCTCGTAGTGCCATCACATAGCGTACAAGAGTGGCTTCGATTGAAGGCCTTCGTTCCCTACGAGTGTTTCTTGAATGTGCTGAAGAGGTTCCACTATTTTGGCTTGACATTCTACGAAAATAAACCGAAAAGAGTTCATTTTAGTGAAACAGTACCTCGAATACGGCCCCGTGCTCATTAAGCACGGCCCCGTGTTCACCTTTCTGCGGATTTTTGGAACAAGGAATCTTGAAGCTTTAAATTATTTTTCTGACTTTTGAGACATTTTTAAGCAGAAATAACTTAAAACAGTGTTGTAAAACTTATTTTTAACAAGATTCCTTGAATAAAAATCTAACAAATATCACAATAAAGCTTGAAACCATGGTGATTTCAAGCTCTAATGGAGGTGTTTGAGGTAAAAATGAAGAAGAAGGCAATGGACAAAAGTAGAAAAGACAAGATGGTTGTTGAGAACTTTCTTTAGAATATACCTAGGATGGTATGTGTGAAGATCCCACCAAATCTCTGTCTTTGGAATGGTCCAAAATTGCAGGAATCTTGCTGCATTTATGGAAAACGACAGCACGCTGGACACGACCCCGTGTCGGCTGGACACGGCCCCCTGTGAAGACAAGATTCTGACACTTTTTGTCCGTGTTCTGACCGAAAGTCAGACGGGAATCTTTTGGTGGACACGGGGGCGTGCTGACCTAGACACGGCCCCGTGCCTAGAGGCTGTTTATGAAGATTTGTCTATTTTCAAGAAATTTTTCCAGATCAGGCGGTTCGTTACAGGATGGAATAACAACGAAGTGCCTGAGATAACTAAGTTTCCCTAGATTTAGACGAGAACGCAAGAGGTTATCAGAAAGGGTGATTCCTATGCTAAATGTAGGTGGACAAGTCCAACCCTTATCCGGACTCTCGTTAAAGAAGGTGTATGTCGAATCGCTTAGGTCTATGTATGCATCGACGGAAGTCGATGGGGAGTCCTTCACAGCACAATCGACACAGGGACGACTATCGCTCAAGTCTTTGCAAGAGTTAGAGGTGATTTCGGGAGCGACGATGTTGTTTTTATCCGAATGTGACCTCAATAATTCTTCTTGGATGTCGTCTTAGGATGAATTAATTATATCCATCTCAAGTTCTTTTATCCATCGAAGAATTATTTCTTCTAGTTGAAAGAATTCTTCCAGAAGCATTTCATCTAGAAAGGACGATTGAGAGCATTCGAGGGAGAGATAGGGATTATTTTTACTCTCGCCCCTCTTAAGGCTACAAGAGAACAATGGGTCTATATAGTGGGGAGTATAATTTAAAAAGTAACATTTTAATTCTTCATGATTTTCGCCACATCTTTGACACCACGTACCATAAGAGGAGTGGTAGTAAAAAAAATCAGTATCGCTCATGTTTGTGTCAGAAATTACCAACCGTCGGGATCTTACGGTTCTGTTTTCAGTATCTGAGACTTGGGCACGGGGCGTGTTGGTTGGGCACGTCCCCATGTTCAGCTACTATCTGACTTAAAACAGTATTGCCAGTACCAAAGATTGGGCACGGGGCGTGTTCAGCGGGCACGACCCGTGCTGAGCTCTGCAGAAGCTGAAAATCTAAGAAAAATCCTAAAAAAACAAAAAAATAAGAAAAATGATTAGGCCGTTGATTCCTAACTTTCTTAAAATCCTTGTGTTCCCGGCAACGGCGCCAAAAACTTGATGGGTGTCGAGTGTTATATAGTTTTTAATGTATATTTTAAGACCTTTTAACACTTTAGTCAAGTTTTAAATTTATAAAACACGATATTTTACTAACAATAAACACAGATATGGGCAAGTGCACCCATCGTGGGCTTAGCATAGCGTTGGTAAGATACCAAGGTCGTCCAAGGACACAAGAGCTTTTAGTACCAGTTTATCCTCAACGTCTAATCAAATCAAAAATTTAGAAAAAGGTTTTAAACAAGAAAATTTAAAACTAACTAAAAATGCTGAAAATAAAAATAAAAATAAAAATAAAAACAGATAGACAAGATGAATCACTTGGATCCGACTCGCCTTTAGTGTAACCTTTGATGTTTTCCGCACTTTTGCACTTTTTAAGAGATTATCTTAGTTATAGTAGTAGGCCCCTCTTTTGAAGGTAACGTTACCCTCAACCCAGTAGTTTGAGTCAGCAAGGATACAATCCTAAAGGGTTGGATTATTGGAAGATAATTAATTAAGTTATTAATGCGTAATGTGGTAGGCCCCTCTTTTGAAGGTGACGTTACCCTCGGCTAAGTGGTTTGAGTCAGCAGGGATACAATCCCAAGTAGTCGGGTTAATGTATTAATAGTAGTTTCCATATGAGGGTATCAAGCCATTCGCACCCCCTCCATCCAATACCAGTGGGTATTGAAGGAGGTCCTAGTAAGCTTGACCCAGGTCCTTGTAGGATCTATACACTGAACAAGGCAAGAACCTTACCAAACCATTCCCTTAACCCCCGACCAGGTAGCCAACATATCTCCATATACACCATGGAGATATGATGGTGTAAATTTTTTATTTTATATAGACAGTAAAATAACGCCAAGACACCACAGACAAATGATAAGGAAGTTTCACCTTCAACATAAGAAACTAGTTATTAAAGTCATTAATACAAAACCAAATAAAAAGTGCGAAAAGATTAAAAAACAAAAGTATTACACTAAATGCTTGTCTTCACCAAGTGATGTAAGAGACTTAGGCAAACATGGCCTTTGATTGTCAAGAACTCTTACTATCAATCTTGGATCCCGAGACTACTACACACACTCTATGATGGATGATGGATGATGGTGGTGGATGTGGGTTTTGTGATGGTGGTGGAGTGTGGGTGAAGTGGGAGAGAGGTGGTTTGTCAAGGGATGCCTTTGAAATGAACCAAGCACCCCTATTTATAGCCTTCACAGAAGCCTGGACACGGCCCCGTATCCATTCACTTTCTCTTTCTTCATTTAATGCAGTTTGTCTGTATTAGTTGACCACGCCCCCATGTCCGCTGGGCACGGCCCCGTGTGGAGAAGCGTATCTGTACTATCAAGATTTGCTTGGATTCTGTGAATCTTAGCGTTGACCACGACCGTGTGGAGCTGGGCACGCCCCCGTGTTGGGAAATAGAAGCTTCTATAACTTTGTCCTTTCTGCAGACACTTGGGCACGGGGCGTGTTCAGCCTTCTGTTGTTCTGTTTTTGCTTGGGAAGGTGCTGTAGAGGGGTCGGGCATGCCACGTTTGTTCCTTTTCTTGTATTTGTGTTAGATTTAGCTGTGTTTTTGCTTCTCTTATTCATTTACGCTCATTTAACCCTGAAAATACAAAAGGAATACAAAAGCACACTTTTTTCCAACATTAGTACTAAAAAAGGGTTAGTTTTATGACTCATTTGATGTAATTTATATGTTGCATTTTACACACATCAGCACCGTCGTTGCTCACACCATCCCCGGCGAACACCATTCCCAATCGCCATGTCAGGCCGACGAATTTACTTACCCAATCGCCACCTAGGCCATTGAATTTCTTCAGGTGGACAAATTTAGCCATGCCACCACTCTTACTTGTATATCGTTTGCTAAAGCCGCCGTCGCGCATATCGGCCTCCCGCCGTCATTAGCGGACATCTCTACCATGCCATCGCGCACATCAAATGCTCGCCGTCAATGGCATATAACCTGTTCGCGTCATCGCGCATATTGGCCACCCGCCGTCATTAGCGGACAACTGTCTCACGTGATCGCGCGAATCAAACTCCTGCCATCGTGCACAACCGTAAATGATTCATTGCGCCTTGCGCCGAATTCGAGCCCCCTCCAGCTTGTCTCCGCCATGGTGTTACGTTGGACTTTTTTCGTGCGGGGGACACGTGGCACCGGATAAGTATCCTGGCAACGCACATGCCTCCTTTTGTGTCTATCTTTGAACCTGTAATAGAAAGGTATGTGCTCTTCCAAATTCGATTTCGGGTTTTCAGCGTGAAGCAATAAAGGATAAGATTTGTATGTTGCAAGTAAAGGCAGAGCATATTAAACCCTTATGATTTTATTTCTCTGTACCATACGTTACCCATCCATGAAACACATGTGATATCATTTCACACCAACTTACAAAAACTACCCTTATAAAAAGGGTGAACTATGGTACAACCCGGCGGACGCCTTATATTACCCCCCCGTGTATGGCGGGTGCTTTTTCTTTGTCATACCACCTCCGGCGAAAGCCTTTGACCATAGTGCACACGCCGCCACCTGGGGCGGGCAAGGTACACCACTGCCACGTGATCCGGTGGGTGACTCGCGAAGATCTTAAATAAGTAAGTTTGACGTATTCCTCCCGAAGAGCTTAAACATTAAGATAAGTTTTCCACATCTGAGGAATGACGTAAGTTTTCGATTCCCACGTTAATAATGATATATAATATGATTAACTTGTGTCTTGAGAAAATAATCCTTCTGTCCAACTAACAAGCATATACAGAAGTTTCTAATGTCTATCACAGCGGGTGAGCTATTAGCTTTTAGTGAGAGTCTGAATACGATGTCAATTGTTCACAACTATTTTCTTTAATCTTTCGGAACAGCGGATACAACTCCATTTGTCACTCGGTTTGTCGTGCCATCCGTAACTTGCCTATCCTGGTGTCGTGGTGAAGCGACACACTCTCCTTCACGCGGCTAGCATTCGTGCATCAGCACTCTTTCTTTTGTGCCTCTGCTTCGACCGGCCCTCGCGTCACTCTCCTTACACCGATCGGCTTTTGCGCCATCTACCTTTTATACCAACCCGCATCCACATCCGCACCACCGGCCCTCGCGCCACTCACCTTCTATTATGCGGCCTATTTGGATCAGACTTTTTTCTTTCCTCAGAAGGACAGCGTTTTTGGTTACGCCATCTCTGGCATAAACCTTTATTTGTCACGCTACCACTGGCGGACAACTTTATTCGTCTCGCCACCCCTGGCGGACAAATTTCTTCGTCATGTCACCCCTGGCGGACAACTTTCTTGGTTGCGCCACCTCTAGCAGACGATTTTCTTCAACCCACCGCTACAGGCGGAAGCTCTTATTCTCCTCGGAACGTTTCCAACGGACGTCTTTATCCACCTGCGCCGCTTTCGGCCGATTACTTAATCACTTCGCCACCTATGGCGGATGCTTTGGTTCACCAGGTTACCCCCGGCGAACATTTTTATCCACTCCGTCACCTTAGCAAATGCTTTTATCTACCCCGCAACTCTGGCGGTCGTTTTTCATCCATCCACGCCACTGGCGGGAGCATGCATTCTACCCGCCACCTCGGCGGACTTTTTTCATTCACTCCCACCATTTCTGACGGATACCTTCCTGGCTCATGCCATCTCTGGTGAGCACCATCCTAAGTCACGCCTTTAGTCGCGCTTATAAACTCATGTTACTATACAACAAAACACGAGGGTACCTGTTGGAAATTCTCAGCTGTCTTGCATAGAGATATACCTTCCAACCTTCTTGCCTATTATTATAAATGGGGTTGTGGCCCATTTAGTCACGTCACCGCTGTAGCACCTAACCCGCCACTCCTATACCCGTGTATACCACACATACACTGGCGTGTCACTTTAATTGGTGTTGCTTGAGTTTTTTGCGGAACAAGATCACTTATAATGGTCCAATGTTTTCCTCTTTATACTACACCACATTTTACACCTGTCGATGTTTTATAGCACGAGACCGTACAACCGTTGTTGAACTACTTTTAAACATATATGAGCATATATTCACGGGGTGTCGGGTAACCTCCCCAACATCCACATCATCTCCCACATCATGGACATGCATTTACTTTAACTAACATGAGCCGGTACTTGAAATTTGGTGGCATAGATAACCTCTACCATTAAAAAGAGTATATGTAAATCATTTTCTTTAAAATGATCGAAAGCACATAAATATTATCATCGCAGTATAATATCGCCATGGGCAAGATATGTTAAAAAACAACCAAGCTCGATCATTTCGACTTGTACATAAAATAGGCCATGTCTAAGTAGGACGTTTTTTGGCAAACCTTATGTATACATACAAATAATGCAATTTTCTCCCTTGTTATTTCAATGCAACTAATATTTATTTAAGCAACAATAGACCGGGAGACTAGCACATCGGGCTAATCAATCACGCCCCAGCTACAATCAAGTCTTAAAAGCTGACACTTTGTAAAACCGAGCGGCACATCGGTAGGAATTGGCATCCTCAAACTAGACAGTCTTCCTAATAATGTTCTCCTCGTCTCCATCATGACACATCGAGCACATGATTCTGCTGCTAACATCATCTAGCAACATCGAAATAAGGGACGAGGACAGTGTAACACTAAAAACACTACAGAACGTAGTCACCAAGATCAAAGGTCTTGGTTCGGACATTCGATTTACACACCTGACAACCCTTCTTCAACAACGCGGTTTCGGTTGGACAACTTCTTGTCAAAACTTCTTACTTGTGGTGGACCCACCCGCCGTTTACGCCTTCACCAAGCTATACTTTGGTAAGGATAGACCTAAGCTGGAGTTCATTACATCGAGCTACATATTTAGGAATGCAATTCCAGGGACAATTCTCTTTTATTGCTTTATTTAGCGCGACACGCTTTTATTTGTTCGGACGCGCCTCGCATCTCATTGCATACCCTTGGTTCACTTGACTATATACATATATCTCTATATGATGGTCCGAATATACTGCATGTTTACTTGCCGATTTCTTTTTAGTACCTATCAAGTTCAAACCTACTAACATACTTTAGCAGCATTGAAATAGGGGACTAGCAGGGTATAGCGCCATTACGTCTTAAAAGTGATCATCTTCTCTCAGGCTGCCCATTTAGGTGATACCCACTGCACATTATACTGCATCGATTCTTATATAATGTGGATATTTCGATATGCCAGACGATATTTATACTTCTCACATAATTTGGCCTACGACTATACCACTTGACACGACATATGCAATTTGGTAGTCAAGACAAACGCATGACAAAGCTAGTATACTTGATCATTCGAATAAGTATTCCACACGCTATGCGACAGGAAAAATACTTATTCAGATGTGTATTCTCCACGCCAATACGCGACATAGATAACAGAAAACCCTCACGCCATAATCGGCGAGGTAATTTAAACGGACATGCCACCCACTATAAGCGTCCCAGGCCAATGCGCGTCCGGGAAAAGCACGTAGTAGCTTACATAAAGTGCTCATTCACGCCTAGAGCGTATAAAGCATTTTATTATCTCAATGAGTGTTCACTCAAGCCAAGCGCGTAGAAAGCACTTTGTTACTTAAGTGTTCATTAATGCCACGCACATTATAAAGCACTTTCTTATATCAACAAGTGTTCATATAAACATTTGTAAACACAACATACCACCGCATTTAAACTGCATATTACAGTACAAAATATTACCACCGCATTTGAACTGCATATCACGGTAAAAAACAACTCCGAAAAGGAAATTTTTTTATAATAACAAAGTCAGATGATCAAATTATACAGCGCTAAGAGTGGGCATCTTGGTAATAGATGTATTCAACCACTACTACTCCAGTGGGTATCTTGGTAATAGATGCACAACCACTGATGAAAAACCAAGTACTTGTCCCAGAATTATAAAAACATTGTGGGGAACATAAATAACGCTCTAAGCACCCTTCCGAGGTCACTGAGCATAGCAAGCACTTTTGCAGGGGTGCATTGTATATCATTCTTTTCGACAACAACGATAACTGCTATAACCGGATCATCAATAACAACGACTGGTACAACCACCAGCGGTTTCACATTCGCCTAAGGTGGCATATCATCCGTATATGCGTCTATGACCACCAATGGCTGCACATTACGACAATGGGGATCCTGGTGACACGGACGCGTGGTTGGGATCATCGTCACATCAACATCAACTCTTTCAATGGGTTGAACGTCGTTAGTGTATTATATGCTAACCAACGAAAGTCACACCAAAAGGTGAATATTTTACAGTAGCCCACACGACCATGCACACTGCGCCTAAAGAAGGGCCACACCCAAAAAAATCATCCAAAGGCGAGACATGGAACTACTAAAAATCAGTCTGTTTCCAAGGCTCATACGCGGGACCTAACCGCGTACGCACAACCTTAAGAAGCTTGTGGTAATGCAAACTACAATTGTCTATAACCAATCAGTGTGCGCCAGGTTTACCCAACCAATTTCCACGATGAGTAATCGTGTACTCTTCATTGCTTCATTATCTCTACGCACAACCACAACAAACGTGGCTAGCGACTATCTCACACCTGGACGGCATGTAAGCCTAAAATTAGTAATCTTCACTCCCGAGCTCCTAACAAGTCCAGTGCAACTCCCAGCGCTTGCACGCGTGAGCAAAACTAGACTTGGGGGACTTGACGAGGTAAGGTACTTGACCCAACGTAAACGGTTATGTATTATTTTGTCGCAACCCCCGTCCCCTATCTGTCCCGGGAACGGGCGGCCGCGAGACCAGTTTTGGTGGTATCGGTGTTTGTCATTTTGGCAGCGGAAATTTCATCAGGACCGTAGTTAGGAAATATTTTATCAGAGTAAAATACCACATTTTTATAATATTAAACACGTGGGAAATTCCCAAGTTTCAAGTACAAAAATTTTTCATAGGGATAGACCCTATTGTATTTAATAAAAACATCTCTTTATTTAGGTAACTTTTATAGCCACTTTCCCAAGCCTTCAGTGCTGTCCAGCTGGCTTCTAGTTGGCTTTCACATTTTGTTACCTGAAACGCGTTTAAAAACATTTTGTCAGTGGGAAATACTGGTGAGTGAATCTTAGTTTAATCAAGAAGAGTTTTATCCTTTAACAGTATTGAGAGCGATTACAATGTTTATATCTACACAATTACTCATTCAGTATTGTCAATCCTGACTGGTGGGTCATATTACACATTGGCTATCTCTTTGTCCAATGGTAACGTGTTCCACATTTTGTATACAAAACCCCAACATACTGGCAGTAATTGAAGACTACAAAGACTCAATCACTGCTAATTATAATTTAAAGTAAATAAAGGTTTTGTAAAACAGTTTGCAAAAAAGAGATTATTCACATTGCTGTCTTAGGGTTTTCCTTTAAGATTTCCTGGTGATTATCTATTAACTACACAAATGCACATCCGTTAGTATAATAACCCAATATTTACATTAGTAATACCCTCCCCGAGACGGCATTCCAACGACTACGTCGGGCAGAACCACGACAGCCGTTACGGAACCCTGGATCAATCGGGCAGCGTATCTAATACGTAACCGGGGTTATGATACTTACAACGAGGCAGGGCTTCGCTAATTAGGGGGGTATTATGACCGAAAATTACTTTAGCTATATAGAAATTCGAGAGAGAAAAGAGAAATGAGCGATTGGGACTGAAGGCCGATGCCCTCAATTTATAGGGCCTGATTCGAGCTTCGTCGCGCCCCGCGAAGACCATACCAAGGTTTTACGCGGCCCGCAACATAGGGTTGTAGGGCGTAGGCTTGCTGATTCGCCAACTGTAGACCTGACACGAGCCTGCCACATGGTAGCTCAGGGTGTCGTTGCGTGGCAAGGCTGTCGCGCCCCGCGTAGCTCTCAGCCAACATGTTCGCGGCCCGCGAGCGAGGTAAAAATTTTGTTTTAATTTAATTGTTAATTATATATGGTATTTTGGGCTCGGTTTTCGCATACGGGGTGTGTTTTAAGACATATAGGGATACTTTAAATATATTAGGGGTGTTGAAAAATATTTAGGAGGGTTGTTATATCCTCCCCACCTTATTTTAGAACTCGTCCTCGAGGTCTACTGAAATAGGTGTGGATATTTCCTTTGCATTTCTGATTCAAGCTCCCATGTGTATTCTGGTCCTCTTTTAGAATCCCATTTCACTTTGACCAGAACTAATCTCTTGTGTTTGAGATTCTTGACTTTCCTGTCTTCGATTTGTAGAGGTCTTTCCTTAAATTTTAATTGTTCATTTACCTCTATATCCTTAAGAGGCACTACGATTGATTCATCAGTTAAACATTTCTTGAGATTAGATACATGAAATACATCATGTATTCCTGCCATTTCCTCTGGCAGTTGCAGCTGATAGGCTACAGGTCAGATTCTTCTAATAATCTCAAAAGGTCCAACATACATGGGGCTTAGCTTTCCTCTTTTGATGAATCTTACCACTCCTTTCCAAGGAGAGACTTTCGATAACACTTTGTCTCCTTCCTTAAATTCCAATGGCTTTCGTCTGTTATCTGCATAACTCTTTTGTCGATCACGTGCTGCTTTCAATCGTTCCTTTACTTGAATGATTTTGTCTGTGGTTTCCTGTACTATTTCGGGCCCGGATAGTTGCTTTTCTCCAATTCCTGCCCAACAGACTGGAGTTCGGCACTTTCGTCCGTAAAGGGCTTCGAATGGTGCAGCATTGATACTTGTGTGATAACTGTTATTATAAGAAAATTCTATTAATGGTAAGTGATCGTCCCAATTACCTCCAAAATCAATTACACAAGCTCAAAGCATGTCTTCCATTGTCTGAATTGTTCTTTTGCTTTGTCCGTCCGTTTGTGGATGATAGGCGGTGCTTAGATTTAGCTTGGTTCCCATTGCTTTTTGGAAACTTGTCCAAAAATGAGAGGTAAAACGGCTATCTCTATCAGAAACAATTGATAAAGGAATTCCATATAATGAAACTATTTTATTTACATATAATTTAGCTAATTGTTCCATATTGAAAGTTTCCTTCATTAGTAGGAAATGAGCTGACTTAGTTAGCCTGTCTACAATTACCCAGATTGTATCATTACCTTTTCTTGTTTTGGGTAATTTAGTAAAAAAAATCCATTGTTATCAATTCCGATTTCCAAACTGGCATTTCTAACTGTTGCAACAGACTCGAGGGTTTCTGATGTTCAGCTTTAACTTGTGAACAAGTTAGACACTTGGCAACATATGCTGCTATATCCTTTTTCATTCCTATCCACCAGAAATTCTTTCTTAAGTCTTGATCCATCTTATCGCTTCCAGGATGCATCGTATACTTAGACTTATGAGCTTCTTCTAATATATGGTGGCGTAGGTTTCCTAATTTAGGTATCCACATTCTTTTTGTATGGAATCTCTAAATTCCATCTGTTACTTGTTTTAGTTCCTTAATCATTCCTTTCAGTTTTTCAGTATCATCCTTGATCACTGATTCTTTTGCTTTTCTAATCTGTTCATTTAAATCTACTTGCAGATTTAACTTAAGTGAACGTACTCTTTTTGGTTTTTCGTGATACTTTCGACTTAAAGCATCAACTACTACGTTTGCCTTTCCTGCATGGTATTGGATATTACAATCATAATCACTAAGTATCTCCATCCAGCGTCTTTGTCTCATATTCAATTCCTTTTGCCCGAAAACATACCTTAAACTCTTATGATCAGTGAAAATGGTAAACTTACTACCGTATAAGTAATGTCTCCAAATCTTAAGGGCAAAAATTATAGCTCCTAATTCTAGATCATGGGTTGAATAATTTTTAATCATGATTCTTAAGTTGTCTAGAGGCATAAGCTATAACCTTTTGATGTTGCATCAATACACATCCATAACCTAATTTAGAAGCATCACAATAGACTACAAAGTCTTCAGTCCCTTCTGGTAATGCTAATATGGGTACATTGGTCAATCTTTGCTTAAGGATTATAAAGGCTTCTTCTTGTTTTGGTCCCCATTCAAACTTAACAGATTTACAAGTTAGCTTAGCTAAGGGAATGTCTATTCTAGAAAAACCTCGAATAAACCTTCTATAATAACCGGCTAATCCTAATAAATTTCTAACCTCGGTTGGTGACTCAGGGGTTTTCCATTTGGTAATCGTCTCGATCTTTGTGGGATCCACATGAATTCCTTCATGATTGACTAAATGCCAAGAAACTGTACCTGTTCTAACCAAAACTCGCATTTTGAAAACTTTGCATAAAGCTTTTCTTTTCTCAATAAACTTAGAAGTGCATGCAGATGCACTGCATGTTCCTCTTTTCTTTTAGAGTAAATGAGAATATCATGTATAAAGACAATTATGAATTTATCCAAATATGGCTTACATATTCGGTTCATCATGTCTATAAATGCAGCTGGGGCATTGGTTAAACCAAATAGCATGACAGTAAATTCATAATGGCCATACCTGGTTCTAAAAGCGGTCTTAGGAATGTCCTCTTCCTGTACATTTAATTGATGATATCCTGATCGTAAATCGATTTTAGAGAAAAATCGAGCTCCTTGCAATTGATCGAACAAATCCTCGATTCTCTGTAATGGATACCGATTCTTAATTGTGACCTTGTTCAATTCGTGGTAGTTAATGCACATACGCATTGATCCATCCTTCTTTTTAACGAATAAGATCGGTGCTCCCCACGGTTATGAGCTTGGCTGTATGAATCATTTCTCCAACAATTCGTCTAATTGTTTCTTCAGTTCTTGCATTTCTGCGGGTGCCAAACGGTAAGGTGCTTTGGCAATTGGTGTTGTTCCTGGTAGCAAGTGGATTCTGAATTCAACTTCTCTGTCTGGAGGTTGCCCTGGTAACTCTTCTGGAAATACATCTGAAAATTGAGATACTACAGGGATATCTTTTAATTCTTTTCCTTTAGTGTTAATGATTATAGAAATCATATACACTAATGATACTTTCCTAGCATAACTGGCTGTTTTCATCACAGAGATGAATTTTGTGGATCTAGAGGGCTTATCTCCTTTAATTGTGATCTTTTCACCTCTTGGTGATTTTACTTGGATTGACTTTTGATCACATAAAATACTGGCTTTATTGGCTATTAACCAATCCATTCCTAATACAACATCAAATCCTGCCAGATTCATTGGATAAAGGTTTGCAATAAATTTTTGATTTAAAAATTCTATTCTTGCTCCCTACAAGATTTCAGAAATCTTAATGGTTTCTCCATTTGCTATCTCTACTAGACATTCTTGTGGGAGTTTAGTTAATGGTCGATTGAGAAGTTTGCAAACTGAAGTATTAATAAAACTTTGGTCTACACCAGAGTCAAATAATACTTTAGCAAAAACATCATTAACTAAAAACGTACCGGCGATCACATCCGGGATCATCTTTGCTTCTTCTGCAGTCAGAACAAATGCTCTAGCATTTTAGTATTCTTGGTGTTCATGGCTGGAGCTAGTTTCGGACAGTTCGGCTTGATATGACCTTGTTCTCCACAGTTGTAGCATATCCTATTGTTAGGCTTTTTCCTGCAGTCTTCCTCCTTGTGTCCAGATATTTTGCAAAAATTGTAATATATAGAGCATCTTCCAGAATGCTTCCTTTTGCAATACTTGCAGTAGGGTGCAGAAGTAGAACCTATATTTTTCCCATGATTGGAATTTCCAAAACGAAATTCTTGGGTAAGCTTTTGAGCTAGGTTTCTCCTCTGGTTTTCTTCTTGTGTACGCACTAACTCATCAGTCAAGGTGTTTGCTAGTTCTACAGCTTCTTCTATGGTTTGAAGTCTAGCTGCCTTGACTACATGCCTAATTTCACTGATTAATCCCTAGATATAATGGGAGATTAATACTGGTTCGGGTGAGGCAAGGGTTGGCACTATTCTAGCATATTCAAAGAATAAAGTAGTGTACCCCTTACTATCCACTCCAGTCATCCTAAGGTTTAGGAACTTATTTGCTATCTGTTCTTTTTCATTGGGAGGGCAGAATTTTCTTTCTACCATATTTTAAAATTCCTCCCACTCCATATTGTAAATCCTGTCACTTCCCCTAGACTGGAGGATAGTGTTCCACCATTTTAGTGCTGAATTATTAAACAGATTGGAAGCAAACATTATCTTATCCTCTTCCGCACACTTGCTTATTTTTAAGTGTAACGCCCCAAAATCCGAATGTTAATATTTTCCGTGTGTTCCTATGAGACACGTCATGAAATAAATAACTAGGCTATTTAAACTAGTTAAGAGTATGGCAAAAGTATTAAATGACGAAGGTTGTGTCAATTATGTTTTAGTGGTATACACGAGGGACTAAAGTGGGGTAAATGAAAGTTGAATTATCAACTTAAAAGAAAATATCAACACACACTACACACACTTCATGTGTGTGTGTTCTGGATCGTTCCAGAGCTCCCCAAGGGAGCCAAACCCTAACTTAACAATATTCATCAAATTAAAGGGTGAATTGAAGCTCAAATTCACAACCGAACGTGAATTAGTGATCACCTTCCCGAGGGGATCATAAGGTATGTTTTAAATCTAGGATTGGTGATCATGTGTAAAGTGGGTTATGTTCTAATCCATGAATTTAAGTGAAATTGAGCATGAGTAGGTGCTAGAATCATCATATAGAACATAGGTTATGTATGGTTTGTGATGTTTAGGGGTGAAACCCATTAGTTATGGTGATGATGATGCCTTGAATCACCACCTATGTCCAATTCTTGTTGAAAGACTTATGTATTTTGTGGGTATGATGAATTGTTGTTAAATGAATGGAATGAAATGTGGTGTTGATATGTTTGATGTTTAGGTGTGAATGATACATGTTGATTAGGAGTAGGATTTGATGAGTTATGTATGAATTTAGAAGATTTATGCATGAATTAGTTGTACAATGTGCACTAAATGGTGTACGCACACCAAGTGTATGATGAAATGTCCAAGTGAAGTTAAGATGTGAGATTGTATGAAATGGCTTGATATATATATGAATGAGATGAGTTAATGATGTAATTGGTAGTATACTAACTTGAAGAATGTGCTTTAGATGGAACTCATACAAGAATTCGGGTTGAATGTATGTCTTGGTCAAGACTATGCATTAAGGACTTGTACGTTGTGTTTAATATCACTAGGTGATCATGTGATTGTAAGCACATTTGCATCGTGAGTAAGAAATGTATATAATGTCATTGATATAACATAAATGATGTTACGGATATATGTGGATAAGTCGGAAGTTCATATGATAAACCGTTGACTTCTGAAAGTCAACTACACATAGGAAGCATAATTTGACTTGTTGTTGTAAAGGTAGGATATTAGAAAGTCGCATGGCACATGTTACATCAATACGCGTTATATGGAATAGCATGGTGAATTATATGAGTTTGAAAGGATGTGAAAGTGGGTATATGTCTTATGCTTGTTATAATTGACTAATGAAAGTCAAATTTGAAATATGCAATTGATATGATCTTCAACATGTAAACTTGTGTATGCTAATAAGAATGTGATTTCGATGACATGAAAGTATAGGAATCATGTCGAGACAGAATCAAGCATGGAAGGCTAACGGGTCAAGAAGTGGCGAGAAAACGGATATGAACACGGATGCATGAGGTAAGTGATTTTCGAATCACTTCTTAGTTTGTTAAGTAAGGTTATGTTCTAGTTAATTAGGCATGATAATTGAAGTCAAATAAGAAGGGTTGTATGAAATTGATGATCTACATTAAGTAGGCCGAATGGGTCAAAAATGTGGTTTTATTACTATACCGGAAGGGTTGTATAAGTAATTGATTACGGTACTATAACTGGGTATGGGTAGAATTGTACATAAGTACGCTAACCAAGAATCGGAGACGCGGATTAATAGTCTAAAGACTCGGTTGTGAGTCATGGTTAATAGACAAACAATTTCGCATTTGAAATTGTATTAACAAAGCTTGCTTTCGTATAAATCAATGACATGACTAGGTTAGACGCATACCGGGTATCGGGTGCATAAATCCCAAGTACGAACCCCGGATAATGTAAAAGTATTATAGTTATAACGTTTATGTAAGTTTTGGGTTAAAACAAATGAGTAGTATGACGAAAACATGAACGGGTCGAATAAGTGAAAGTGGGTATATAAAGCCGAGAGCTTTAAGTGAATATTTTCCTTAAACCGGATGTTGGATTTCAAGTTCATATGATAGAATGTGAATTTACAAGCATGTAGGAAGAAACGGGAGGTTAAACGGGTAAACGGTTCAAAAGTTATGCGCGTTTTAGTGCGTACGGACGACGAAACGGAGCTGCAGAAAAATGAAAAATCTAGAGGGCGTCATCGACGGCCTTAAGGGCGTCGCCGACAGGCTCTACAAACTCAGTTTTTGGCTGACGGGTTATTTTACTGTCTACGGAAGTTTTGGGCTACGGGCAATTGCAAGGGCCGTCGCTGACGCCCCTAGGGCCGTCGCCGACGGCCTCCCCATGTTCAAAAACCTGAAATTTGTTATCTAAGTTGATTTGGGTATAGTAGGCTTCGGTTTGTAATCCATGAACCACGGCGAGCCTCCCAAACATGATTTTGATCATTCCTTTGACGTTTATGGGCTATAAATCTAACTCTAAGTACCATGTAATTAATGTATGGATATATAAGAGGTATGTAAGATCTTGAACGTGTACGTAAGAGTGTATGTACATATGTAGACATGTATTTAAGTATATATGAAGGAACGTATGAGTGTATGCAAGTAAGTAGAGACGTAGTAATGTATGTACGTATGTAGATGTGTATTTATGTATATGTGAAGATACGTATATGTATATGTACGTATGTAGAGACGTAGTAATGTATGTGCGTATGTAGATGTGTATTTTGGTATATATGAAGGTACGTATGAGTGTATGCATGTATGTAGAGATATAGGAAGGTATGTACGTATGTAGATGTGTATGTATGCACGTAAGAATGTATGTATGCATGATTTAGATACGTCGAGTAATACGTTATTAATAGTGTGCCTTGAGAATGAAAAGTAATGCATGTACATTATTGAAGCCTCACCAGGATATGGATACGCAGATGAAATGCTTAAAGTTAGAAAGATAACGAAATGGGAAGTGTATGAGATTGAATCTTGTTTATGTATTGTGAACTAATGTTATGAATGTATGTGGTGAGTGCAGGTTGTACGAATCACGGGCGGTTATCGCGAGGAATAGGGATCAAAGATCGAGTCACAAGATAGATTGTACGGGAATAATTGAGTATGTACTTTAGTAAACAGGACTTATACTTTATTTTTGTAAAAGATACATATTAAAACGAACTTTCAAGTAAGTCAACACGTTTGTAATGAAAGAAATTTTATGGCACGAATTTCCGCTGCGACTTTTTATCAAATATGTATTAGGGTCTTACATTAAGACTGCTTCAGTCTTTTCTATCCAGCGTAGAGCTGCAACGGCCTCTTCATTGCCCGAGAATTCCATTGGTTTACAAGACCAGAATTCTTTATAAGAACAACCATAAGACATGGTTCTTCTTCTTTTGGGAATGGGCACTTGAAGTATGGGTCCATTGTTTACGCTGTGTTCAGGTTCAGTGGGTGGTTTACTATCACGGTTACTTTTATTATCTGCTTCCTTAACCGTTTTGATAATATATGGCATCGCATCTATTATCCCTTGTGCCAATATGTGTTGGATGGCATTGTTGTCCACTTGGTTTCCATTATTGTTGTTGTTTGGGTTATCGTTATCCGGGTTATTGTTACTCTGGTTTTCCTGGTTCACTTCGTTGTCCATCTGAATTTTAAACATTTGCCAATTACTAATATCACAAGATAGTATTTAAGGCAAACAATCACACAACACACATATTGATCAAAAGCGTCGAACATTGCGACTTACTCTTTCTTATATATTATGCATCTAATACAAACTGAAACTGGAATTTAAAAATTACAATACAACTGGAATAAAAATACAATACTAATATGCATCACTAACCACAAGTGGTCTATACTACGATAGATATATTATCATTATTTTTTTTTCAAACGTACACACTTATTATATATATATATTTATTATTATATTACTATTATTATTACTATCACCATTACTGATATGGGTTCATCAATAACTCCATATTCGTTCGTCATACTTCCAGACGAGTCGTTCTCCTATTTGCCTCATTTTTTCACTCTCTTCTAAAATCTTCTCACCAAAGGTTCGGAGTTCTTGCACATTTTCTGTGCTCATTGGGGGTGCAGGTGCTAGTATTGGATCTGGGTACTGTGGCATGGGTTCTTCCTAAGGATATGGATTCTTTAGGATTTCCCTAATGTATTCATCATTATCATAATAGGGATCTAGAGGGTCCAGACCTGGGTAAGTTGCTAAGTTTGGCATGGGTTCTTCTGATATGGGGTAGCGTTGCTGGTAATCCCTATGATCATCAAACCACGGGTCGTAGTCTGGGTCTAAGGGATTGGGTGCTGGTACTCTAGGTATCTCAGTCGGGTTAATGGCTGGTGCTGGGATTTGGTTTTCCGGGTTGACTTCAATCTCCATTGGTTGTGTGGGAAACAAGGGTAATGGTTGGGGTGCTATGAGTCGCTCTAAATTAGGGTCTGCAGCTGTGGTTGCTAGAATATGAAAGTTTGCTAGATTCTTATTGAGCATATCTTGGGTGTGAGCATCTGTTTCTCTCTTAGCAGCTACTAGAATTCGCTGTTGTTGTAACTTTTTCATCCTCTTCCTACGTTCATGCGCTCCCCTACTGAACCATCCTCTCTTTTTAGGAGGGAATGACTCTTCAGACTGAGCCTTGAACATGAATATCTCGTCTTCATTGTCAGCTGAATACCCTGAGAGGGTAGGCTTTGAAGAGGTACCTTCGTTTTGAGGTGAGCTGGACAACTGACGATAGGTGTCGGAGGGTCCTTGATCGCTCATACTGTAAACTAACAAATAGTCAAATAACACACAACAATAAAATACAGATATGCATGTATTTCCGTAATTAATTTACTAACATATAATATTTTGGTGTCAGCAGAACACTTCTGGGCTAAATCAGTGGCTTAGCTCTGATACCACCTTCTGTCGCAACCCTCGTCTCCTATCTGTCCCGGGAATGGGCGGTCGCGAGACCAGTTTGGGTGGTATCGGTGTTTGTCATTTTGGTAGCGGAAATTTCATCAGGACTGTAGTTAGGAAATATTTTATCAGAGTAGAATACCACACTTTTATAATATTAAACACATGGGAAATTCCCAAGTTTCAAGTACACACATTTTTCATAGGGATAGACCCTATTTTATTTAATAAAAACATCTCTTTATTTAGGTAACTTTTATAGCCACTTTTCCAAGCCTTCAGTGCTGTCCAGCTGGCTTCTAGTTGGCTTTCACATTTTGTTACCTAAAACGCGTTTAAAAACATTTTGTCAGTCGGAAATACTGGTGAGTGAATCCCAGTTTAATCAAGAAGAGTTTTATCCTTTAACAGTATTGAGAGCGATTACAATGTTTATATCTACACAATTACTCATTCAGTACTGTCAATCCTGACTGGTGGGTCATATTACACATTGGCTATCTCTTTGTCCAATAGTAACGTGTTCCACATTTTGTATACAAAACCCCAACATACCGGCAGAAATTGAAGACTACAAAGACTCAATCACTGCTAATTATAATTTAAAGTAAATAAAGGTTTTGTAAAACAGTTTGCAAAAAGGAGATTACTCACATTGCTGTCTAAGGGTTTTCCTTTAATATTTCTTGGTGATTATCTATTAATTACACAAATGCACATGCGTTAGTATAATAACCCAATATTTACATTAGTAGTACCCTCCCCGAGATGGCATTCCAACGACTACGTCGGGCAGAACCACGACAGCCGTTACGGAACCCTGGATCAATCGAGCAGTGTATCTAATACGTAACCGGGGTTATGATACTTACAACGAGGCAGGGCTTCGCTAATTAGGGGGGTATTATGCCCGAAAATTACTTTAGCTATATAGAAATTCGAAAGAGAAAAGAGAAATGAGCGACTGGGACTGAAGGCCGATGCCCTCAATTTATAGGGCCTGATTCGAGCTTAGTCGCGCCCCGCGAAGACCACACCAAGGTCTTACGCGGCCCGCGACATAGGGTTGTAGGGCGTAGGCTTGCTGATTCGCCAACTGTAGACCAGACACGAGCCTGCCACGTGGCAGCTCAGGGTGTCGTTGCGTGGCAAGGCTGTCGCGCCCCGCGTAGCTCTCAGCCAACACGTTCGCGGCCCGCGAGCGAGGTAAAAATTTTGTTGTTATTTAATTTTTAATTATATATGGTATTTTGGGCTCGGTTTTCGCATACGGGGTGTGTTTTAAGACATATAGGGATACTTTAAATATATTAGGAGTGTTGAAAAATATTTAGGAGGGTTGTTATATATTTATCTCCGCATATATTATTATTGCGTACTAACCCGCGAAGCCCAGCGCGTTGTAGTTTATACTACACTAGGCTGTGGGCTTGTAGAGACAACCCCTAACTGGGCATGGCCCATTGAGGTTAGGGTTTCCCATATCTCCTATATAAGGAGGCCTCCACCTCCTTATTAGGGCATGGCACATGGGGCAAACAATTTTGTAGCTGGAAATAGGGGATTCTTCCCCTACCGGCCGTCTCCACATTTCCCATGTTTCTCTCTTCTTGTTTACAGGTCTAGGATGAAGCGGAGAAGACAAGGTGTAGCCGTTCATCACCATTGAAGTATCGACCCGCTCGGGTTCAGTCTTTTACAGTTACAACTTACAACTATTAACTATTGTTAATTGAAAACTTTTGTAACACTTCAAGTTCTTTACAAAGCAATAATAAACTCGTTCTTTTTATAATATTGTTAGCTTTAGTATTTGAAAATTTTGTCCATCCTAAACAAAGAATCCGATATAAGATGTAGAGGGTTCAAATTGTGTAAAACGTATATAAGTATTTAAGAGTAGGTTAGTTCTTGTTAGAAAAATACTATGAATCATGAACAACCTCCCCACCATGCATCACCGCCGCCATCACATCACAATCTCGGGTTAGATTCCCTTTCACCCATCTTAGCTACTAATTCTAGTCGTTCACCACAAAAAAAGAAAAAAAAAACGCACAAATCTTGAATCGGAACATACTAGAACACATTCCTCATCGTTAGCCACAACCAATAAACAAAATGCCTAATTAAAATCCAAATCACACCGGTAAAGACAACCACCTATAGCTCACATAGATTCAATTCCACCCAAATGTACATTCCTCATCGCTAGCCACAACCAATAAACAAAATGTCTAATTAAAATCCAAATCACACGGCAAAGACAACCCACCTATATGTCACGGAGTAACTTTCTGACTCTCGTGTGGCACTTAGAATCCTTCTAAGTTCAGCCTTGTGGTTGGGTTTGTTTATATTTCGCAGCGGAAGTCTTTGTTTGTGTGAACACAAGAATGGTTTTGTAGTGCAATACTACAAGAAAGGTGGAGTTTTGATTACTTGAACAAGGTTACAAGTACAAAGTGTTACAAGAAGTTGGGTGCCTCAAATGAGACCACTTAACACCTATTTATACTAGTTGGATCATATCTAGAATGATCCTAATCTAGAGATTTCCATACAAGATATTTTACGGTAGATTCTAGAGCATTCTTTGATAATATCTTGGTATTTACTTGATGATTCAAGCATGATCTAGACCCTTCTTGGCTGGAGCCTTTGTGGCTGAATTTTCCAGCCATTTCTAGAGTGTTCCGCAACTTTGTAGCTTGATCTTTGAGACCAGAATTTTGTAGCACTTTCTGGAGTGTTCCACCAGCCCCTAATGTGTGTTGAATGGCCCGGAAGGTTCCAGAATTGCGATGGAAAAATCTGATTTTTAAGCGGGGTGTGACATCCTCCCCCACCTAAATTCGCAACGTCCTCGTTGCGATTTTTGAACTTCGGTGGACGTTTCCTTGTGAGTTGAAGAACGGATATGGTCTTCCTTTGCCGTATTGGTTTCGCCTCCAGATCGGCAGTGTATACATGTTTCTTTTTGACCAGGTACATGGTGTTTGTAAACGGTACTACGACGGATTTGGTTTGACGGAAGAAATCCTTCCCAAGGATGATGTTGTAGTCGTCTAGGGGTACTACGGTGAAGTCTAGCCTTCCTGACCACGTCCCAATACTCGTCTTGGCATTCCATGAGTGCCCTTGTATTGGCTCGGGATCTCCATTGGCTCCTTTGATCCATCCTTTTTTGAAATGTGATCGGTAGACCAAGTCTCGTAGCCTCTTCTGGGGTGATGAAGTTGTTGCTTGCCCCTGTATCGACGAGTGCTTTTCCGGGTTGACCATTTTTTTTCGATATGCACGAATCGATGTCCTTTGGGTCCTTCACTTGTAGTGTCGTCTGTTCTCGTTGACGAGCAGGCTTTGTTTTGCTCACATTCTGCCATCCTTAATCGTTTTCCATCATATGCCGTTAAGGCATTGAGGACTTGTAATTGTATTGATCCCAAGTGAGCCTCCTCGGTTTCAGCAGGTTCTTCATTAGCCTTTTCCATTGCGTTAAGGCTATTCTTCTTTGCGCAAAAGTGTGGGTTGTGTGGCCTATCGCATATTAGACAACCCTTATAGGGTTCGTTGGCCAGTTGGAGTGGTTTCCGGGTGTCTTCTTTCCGGAATTGGTTGATGGGTTTGGCTCCCCCACCTTTTGCATTGTTGGTTTCCACTTGCGTGGACTTTGATCGTGTTTCAGTGCAATCATGTAAGGATTCGGCAGCAATGATGGCTGATGATAAGTCTTGAACGTTACGACGTTCGACTTCGTTTTTCGCCCAATATTGTAAGCCATCGATAAAGTATGCGAGTGAGTCTTTGGGCGAGATATCCGGAATTTCAAGCATAAGTGTTGTAAATTCACTTATGTAATCTTTGATAGTGCCCCGTTGTTTGAGATTACGAAGTCGAATTCTCGCTTCGTACTCAGCATTTTCCGGATAAAATTGTCTTTTGATTTCTTTAGTGAAATCAGCCCAAGTAGTGACGAAGCACGTACCTTGCTCGATTTCTTTTTTGCTTTCGTCGCCACCATAATGCAGCCGTGTCTTTTAAGTAAAGTTGCGTGGTTTTGATCTTCTTGGCATCATCTGCGATGTCCACGCCTTCAAAGTACTGTTGAATTTCCCATAGGAAGTCGTCCACCGCACGGGCTTCTCGCTTTCCAGTGAATGGAGTTGGTTGTGGGACTTTGACTTTCGTGGGAACAAGGTTTCTTGTACTGCCGGCTCCGTTTGCAACAGCTTGCTTGAGGATATTGAAGTCCATCTGCAACTGTTTGAAGCTATCATGGCAGCTTGCAAGCTCCTTCTCTACGTTGGTTTTGAGTTGACTCAACTCGTTCATAAACATTTCTTTCATTTCATTCCGCAATATTGCAATAGCGGCTTTGAAGGCATCCTTCGTCTCGTCGATATCACTACTCAAAGGTTCTAATTGTTGTAGTGATTCAGTGACGTGTTCCTTGAAGGTGCCGAATTCAGCCCTTAGAGCTTCAGCATTGTTGTTGTATTCAGCCATCTATGTCTCAACGTCTTCAATTTGTTTATCCAGACTTGCAACCAAGTCTTTGGACATTTCTCGGGTCTTCCTTCCACCTTTTTGAGTGTCGTCACGTCCACGCGTTTCGTCTCCGGCACCCGTTGTATGTTGCATCTTTTCTATTTCAGCCATCTCCAATAGATCGAACGTTGCTCTGATACCACTTGTCACGGAGTAACTTTCTGACTCTCGTGTGGCACTTAGAATCCTTCTAAGTTCAGCCTTGTGGTTGGGTTTGTTTATCTTTCGCAGCAGAAGTCTTTGTTTGTGTGAACACAAGAATGGTTTTATAGTGCAATACTACAAGAAAGGTGGAGTTTTGATTACTTGAACAAGGTTACAAGTACAAAGTGTTACAAGAAGTTGGGTGCCTCAAATGAGACCACTTAACACCTATTTATACTAGTTGGATCATATCTAGAATGATCCTAATCTAGAGATTTCCATACAAGATATTTTACGGTAGATTCTAGAGCATTCTCTGATAATATCTTGGTATTTACTTGATGATTCAAGCATGATCTGGACCCTTCTTGGCTGGAGCCTTTGTGGCTGAATTTTCCAGCCATTTCTAGAGTGTTCCGCAACTTTGTAGCTTGATCTTTGAGACCATAATTTTGTAGCACTTTCCGGAGTGTTCCAGCAGCCCCTAATATGTGTTGAATGGCTCGGAAGGTTCCGGAATCGCGATAGAAAAATCTGATTTTTAAGCGGGGCGTGACATATAGCTCACATATGTACCGGAGAAAAAAACAAACGAACCTTAGAAACTGGAGCTGAAGCGAAGACTAGGATGAAAAAAAGCATGAACCAAGTCAAAGCACCACTATTAGAATATAGGTCAAATGCAACATTTTTAAAAACAACTTTTTCCTAATGAGTTGAATTTGACTCTAAAGCAATTTCGTTGAATATAAAGGTAGCATTACAAGATCTAATGCAACATTTTTCATAAAAAGTTGCGATTTATACTAAAACCTGCAATCTTTTTTTTTGGTTGCAAATGTTTTTGAAAGAGTAAAATGCCCAGATAATCCCTGTGCTTTTGTAAAGTGACACCTTTAGTCCCTAACTTTTGGAAATTAAACCGGTGCTTCCTGTGGTCTACTTTTTGTTAATCGGATGGTCCTTGTAGTGGATGTCCGTTAGTTTTCACCGTTAACTCCATATGAAATTACTTATTTACATATTATATATTTAGAATTTGTTTACTAGAGTTTATTGACGACTTTTTTTAAACGTCAAATTAATTTAGTAGTTTATGTTATCGATACAAATTTGTCTAATATTTTGTTTTTATAAACACATACTTACATATACATAAAAAAGTACCTTTTAGTTTGAGTAGTTTTAAAACATCTGTTATAAATAGGCTGCATTCACCATCGAATAACGGGGTAAAAGGCTACTTTCAGATCTCTTTCCATGTAGTCGTACTATGACTTTCTGAGGAATTGAACTCTAGTCGTACTATTCGATATCATCTAGCAAAGAAGTCAACTATTGGCAAGACTTGGGGCCGGCCTCCAAAGCGGGTTTAACCAGTTAGAGCTCAGTTGACCCCTTCTTTATTCGATTTGGAAGAGCTCTTTTTCTCTTTGGCTCGCGCTTGCTCTATCATTGAATTTCCTCGTTTAAAGATCTCGTGCAATCTAGGGTTGAGCTCTGATTTGATCTCGATGGCCGGTGGCAAAGGAAGCGAAGCGAAATCCGCGACTATGTTCCTAGTGTAGAATAAAGAAAATGGAAGTTCCGAAATTTCCCCCAATGGCTTGCGGAAGCGCTGTTTGTTATTATAGATGCATCTGAGCAGCGGATCATGATGTTGGGGATTTGGTCACAACAGAAGAAGATAATTCTTCCTCAAATGGATCAGACAAGTATGTTTCACACTAAAAGAGATCTTTTTAGCTGCCATATTCCCTGTCTCTACTGATTTTAGTGCTCTGCCAAAGAAAGCGGTTTGATCTAAAGTCGGCATGAAATCTAAGGCTTTGAGCTCTTTGTCCGAGGACGATCTCCTAATTTCTTGTCCGAATCAAGGGCGAACTCACGATTTGACGGAAGTTGTACGACTTAGTAGCGCATCTCTTGACTCGACTAAAAAAGAATGGACGCACTCTGGCCCAGCAAAGGACTTCGTTGGAGGAATAAAAACCTAAACTCGATCAAAGAACTAAGACGCTTATAGAGTCTTTTTAAGACAAGGAAGTTCACTCCTAAGAAAGGCCTCCAGAAGGAAGCAAAAAGAGTCGTTACGCTGCATAATATTCCGGATATTAAAATAACTTTAGTTTAAAATAATTTGTGTTTTATTTATACTTTATATAAAAAGTAATTTATTTTGTCATTATTATTTACTTTATAAAAATAAATCAAAATTTTTATAAAATAAATTTAAACCTATTTTTTTATATATATATAATATATAATTATTAACAAATAATAATGTTTTTGCAAATTTATTTTTACTATATATATAATAACTTTTTTTGCAAAAATAAACCTTTATGTTATAAATAATCTTTTTGCACAAATCAACCTTAATGTAATCAAAGACCATAGTACCCTCAGATGCAAAGCATGTGAGGTAACTTAACTGAGTTTTTGAACGACGTTAGTTATAAAGGTTATAGAATGTACAAAACATGAACATAAAGGTTGGGATTTGCCAATTTCATAGTGAAAGGTATGAATTGCAGTTTAGATATAACATAAAGGTTGATTTATGTAATTTAGTCTTTATTTAATAAGTTCCTTAAGGGTAAAATAGTAATTCCTTAAAAGTAATTTTAATGGTAAAGGGAAATATGTAATATATATAAGTTAGGGAGGGGAAATATGTAATTGAATTTTTTGTTTGGGAAAATATGTAATAAGCCATTTTAGAAGAGAAAAATATGTAAAAAAACCCAAAATTATATAATGATAAAAGGAGCAAGAAATATTAAGAGGGTGATGCTAAATATCACTACAAGAAAATAAAACTAAAACAACTTAGTTAAGATGTTACATTAGGCTTTGAAAATGTTATACATTGGCTTCATTAGAAACAAACATGTCTATCAATTAACGTAGAAACATGTTCTAGTACCAAAAAATTAATACAAGCATGGGGTGAAACCAAGTTCCAAATTGATTAAAACCAAGGGACGATTTAGGGTTAACAAAGGGAACGAAGGTAAAGATCAATGAATTGGGGACATGAATTTAAGTTAGGGATTGATAATTTAATTTCTTGGGGCAAAATAAAAAAAAATTAATTTCTTGGAACAAAACCAAAAATAGGGAGAGGGAATCATCATCATCATCATCATTATCATTATCATCATCATCATCATCACCACCACCACCATCATTATCATCATCATCATCACCACCACCACCACCACCACCACCACCACCACCATCATCATCATTATTATCATTATTATAAAGGTCTTCGGAAGGCAATTGAAGACATTGTTGTATCTGGGGGGGCTTTTTTGGTGAACTCCAATAGCGGATCGCGACCTTGCTGATGCGGCTTGTTAGACCCAGTACAGGCTCAAAACAATCTTCTTTTCACGTAATATGGCAAGTGATTTCAGTAGATGTGAAAAAGATGTGCGGAAATGGAAATCAGACTTTCAAGAAACAAGACCTACAGAATTATCAAGTTTATATCACTTTGAAACAAAAATAGTTTACAAGGTGATTGTAATATTATTATCTAATACAAACGAATCTTGAATTCTGTGGGGGAGAGAGCAATGGAGTTTTGATGTATGTGTGAATGCTAAGCTTCAAACTCACTTTGCTTCTCCTGGTTTGGCCTTCTATTTATAGTCGGCTTGTATGAATAAACAATAGTTTATTCATACAATAATTCCTGCAAAAAGTAGCCAATTGACATATTCATTTATTTCCAACGTTCAAGTTGCCTTTTTCATCATGATATCATTTAATGTCAACTTGCTTCGGTAATTGTGGCAGGACAGAGCCAATTTCAGACAAGTGGGTTGTTTCATCAGAAATTCTGATAAACCACTTCATCAGAAATTCTGATGAACAAATCATCAGAAAATCCTTGATGATCAGAATCGTCAGATACTGATGATATTTCATCAGAAATATCATCAGATCCATCAGAAATGACCTTTTCTGATAATCCAATTCAGCTCTTGATCAACTTGTAATTCTTTGAAGTAGATGCTGTGCTTTTCCAGTTGTCCCATCTGATCTTCTTTTTCTAGTTCGTGATCTTCAGGACTGTGATCTCTTCATAGATACAGTTGATTGTGATTTTCTTCAATACTTACACATAAAGTTTCCTAACAGTTTCCCCCTAAGTATTGTAAGAAAAAGAACTACCTCTATGTCAAACATAAACAACTTTCTTTGTAAAAGAAATTCAAAAACAACTAAATTCAGAAACATAAAACATAGTCAAACCAACCATACATTAGACAAATTTAAAACTTTGTTCAAAAACAGGAATTTCATCTTTATCAATTCATTTAATTGATCTTCACTCCACCTCTGTATTTGTCTCCTGGTTTCAGTCTTTTCTTGTGATCAATAGCCTTTTGAGTTGCTTTGTACATCTCTTTATACCATCCTCTTGCTTCCATCCAATTATCAATACAATCTTCAATTGTTTTTCTCAGCTTTTCATTGTTCTTTCCCTTCTCTTTGAGCTACTCTTGTTTTTCATTCATGCAGTTTTTTATATATTTCAGAGTTTGATTTGAATACCTGCATATATCACTGATTCTGAACAGAGCTTTCTCTTTATTAGCATCTTTGAAGACTACACTCATTTCTGGTTGATCAAAGATTGCTCCAGTTCTTAATGGTTTAGAAGCAATTTCAGCTGGAATTGAAGTGTTTGGAGGTGGTATTAGCACTTTGTTGCTGTACTCAAAATTGATACAAAGATCAAAGTCTGCCAGTGCAGCCCTTTTGTATAACTTTGCTCCTGCACTTTTGAGACTTTCAAGGGCTCTTCTGATTATAACTGAATTACCTTTCATTTCATCAATGATATTCTTCATTTTGACTATTCCCAATGGGTGAATATCATCAGCCAGATCTGCATCAGTAACCTTTTGTTGACTGTTGTCTTTTCTGATCAAGGTATATTTGTTTTGTGCTTCATTGCCTAGGATGCCTCCTCCAGTGGTCATTGTATCAATTCTTTCAATTGATACTATTGGATTGGTCAAGTGCTTGTGCAAAATTACCCAACCTCCATTGTTTCTGTTTTCAACAATACCTTTGCTTATAGGAGAGAGTGATCTCTTTGGGTTGTCTTCTGGACCTTTCCAATAGTAATTCTTTAGATGTTCTTCAGGGTACATAATAGTATGTAAATCACCTTTTAGTACTTCCATTTCTCTGATGTTCCCTTCTGAATCTTCTATCATTTCTTTTCTTGGCCTTTTTGAGGAAGTCACTTCATGTTCCATTCTTCTCTTTTCTTTTGTATCCATTAGTATGCTCAACTCTGTTTCTCCTATGATGGTTGTAGAAACTGGTTGTACTGGAACATGATCTTTTGGTTGTAACCTTGAAGTGTCTGGCTTTGAGACATTTGGTGGAGGACCCATGGGTATCTTTTGTTTATCTTGAGGTGGACCCATGGGTTGCTTCTGTTTTTGAGCTGTTGAGGTTTCTGTTGGTTTGGTTTGATCTTGTTGGATAATTTATGGTTGTTGTTGAGAAGTTTCTGTTCTTCTTGCTTGTCTTTCTTGTGGAATTGGGGCTTTCAGTTCATGAAGATCAATATTTTCTAGTCTGGCAACATTATACTGCAATCTCTTAACTAACAGATGAACATTAGTAAGAGCTTGAGTATTTGTTTCCTTTTGTTTCTTCATTTTCTGTATCTCTTGATTTTCTTGATTTCTTTTTGCAGCTAATTCCATCAACAGTTTCTCAAAAGCCTCAGTCATGCTACTGTTGTTGGCTCTAAGGAACTGTATTTCTTCAAGAAGCTTCCCTGAATTTGAGCTTTCTCCTGCAGTTGCCCCCTCAGCCATCTTTTCCTTGATATCATTCAGTTCCTTGATAGCTTTCTCAATTTCTGATGAGCTTTCTTTGTTTTCTGATGATTTTTGCAATTTGTTGAGAGTTGCAGTATTGTCTTCAGTTTGCTTCTGCACAGTTCTGACAGTTTCTGACAAAAACTTGATTTCTGACTTTTGATTTCTGATTTCTTCTAGTATTAGATCAAGTTTTTCTTCAGTTGCTGTTTTTACAGTAGCAGCTTCATCTTCAGGTTCTTTTTGAAATTGTTTGGGTGACAAAGACTGATGTTCTTGGGAAATTGGAAAAACAACAGATGTTTCTCTTCTACCACCAGCAGAAAACACATTCTCTGCTGTTTTAAGGTTAAAAGGATTGGACGAATCCAAATTCCTTATATCCTCACCAGAAAATTGAAACAAATTCAAGTTCTGGGTTTCCTCATATCCTTGAACCTTTTCAGGTTCTCCGTGAGTTGTTGAGAAACTTTTTGTTTTCTCATCCAGGTTTCCTTGATCAGCAGGCTGATCTCCACCTGTTGTTACTACATTTTCCTCCTCAGAATCTGATTCAGAAAATGAGTCTTTTGTTTTACTCACAACTTGTTTTGAAGAAAAAGTTTCTCTAAGTAAGATTTCATGTTTTCCTTGAATTGATTCATCAGAATCATTCTCAGAATCATAAAATATGTTTATTTTTTACTGTTGTGCACCTGTTTCTCCAATGTGTGAGGCTTCAGCATGATATCCTTCAGCCACAGGACTCATGCTCACATCTTTATCAGCTAGATGAGGATCAGATTCATCTTGCTGTTCCATTCTTGGTGTGCTTGACTCCTGTGCATCATGCTCCATAGGGGACACTTGTTCAAAAACTCCTTTGCTCTGTGACTTTTTGTTCAACATTTTCAGGTATTCTGCTCTGTATGGTGATTCTTCTGGTATCATACTCATCACTTTTTCTGTCAGAATAGGAACATCAAAATCTGACTTCCAAGACCCTGCAGCATTCCAAGGTTTCATAATTTCTGTCTTCCACATATTTTCTGATGCTGGGATTTCCATGTTTCTTTTCAGAAAAGCATCAGAAATTATGATTGATAGAAATCTTGGAAAGGGTAGATGTGAATCTATTCTTCCATCTCTGGTCAGAATTGATCTTCTAATCAGAATAAATATTTCTGCTCCATAATCAATGTTCAATCCATTAATTAGACTGAACATGATTGTTAGAATGTTCATATTTATCTGATCTGTACCTCCGATCTTTGATGATAAACACTTGTTCAGAATTTCCATTAAAACTTGCCAGAAGCCAGGTAGCTTGTTTCTCTTGAATTTATTGATTGTTGAAGTCTTTGTTTTGTATCCCATTACAACATCAAGTTGTGAAAACATATCTTCTCTTTCTGGTGACTTTTCAAAGTTCTGATGTAAGGGTAGCTCCAAACATTCCCTTATCTTTTCTGGTGAAATTTTAAGGAAGATATTTTCCCATACATGTGCTGTTAGCTCAGTTTGACTTGAGATTTTGAGAGTTTTTACTACTTGTTGTATGAGTTCTTGTGGTACCTCTCTGGTCTTTGTAAGAGCTTGAGCTAACGGGCATCTTGTTAGAAATTCAATGAGAATTTGACACTTCGTATCATACTCTTCGATGTTATCATTCATTGCTTCATTGTTGCTCTTTAATGGAAGAAATTCATCTTCAGTGATGAAAGGGACTGAGTGTTTAACTTGAGGTTTGATGTTGACAGCAGCCATTGAGAATTTGGGTTTTGTTTTTGGAAAAGGGTTTTAGGGTTTTGAATTTGAAGGTTTGAAGATGGAAGACTCTGTTTTGAATGAGGTATTTATAGGGTGTGTAGACAGAGATTTTTGAGTGTTTGTCGTGGGTTGTTTGAGTTTAAGAGGATTAATGACACCTTTATGATGTTTTAATCCTTTAAGGAGACAACCGTTTTTGAAAAACCTTTGATTTATCTCTAATTTAATGTATATCCTTTTAAAGATACTTAGAGACTTCAAAGATTTTGCAGATAAACACTAGTTTCCAACTTGCACCTTTTCTCTATGTGGGACCCCTTTTTAAAAGGTCCAATCGAAACCCTTTGTGTGTCTCCCCTAGATATTTATCATAATGATATATATATATATCATCAGAATTTTTTTTTTTGAGATGAGAGGGAATAAGTAGAGTTCTGAGATTTTACTTACATTGTAGTCTTGTAGTTCTGAACTCCATACCTTTGTTCTGATATACCAGAGGTATTTTATAGCTTGTTCCAGTCCTCAGAAAAAAAAAATTTAGAAAGAAACTTTTTCTTAAAAATTTGGATTTTTATACATTTAATTAAATCTGATTCAAAGAATTGTTTTTCTGATGATATGTTAAACTTTCTGGTTTTTCAAAACAAAGTATTATTTTCTGACTTGTTATCAGAATTTTCATTGTTTTCTGGTGAATGATCAGTTTTTTTTTATTTATCATCAGATTTTGAGTTCTACTAACTTCTGTCAGTATTCATGTGTAATTCACCATAATTTCTTTGATTTTATCAGTCAAGTTGTGTTAGTTCCCCCTAGATCTATTTACCAATAAAAAAAAATTTAAAACAAACCTGTTGTAAGAAATCATAAAACAAACATGTTAAACGAAAACAAAACTTAAAACAAAGAAAACTACTCCTCCTCCTCCTCTAACACATTGAACATGTACTTCACATATAACCAAAGACTGGTTACACGTCCGGTGTGATTCTTTGCCGGCGTCAAGGTGGCTTCACTAATGTTTTCTTGAAGTATCATCTCAGCTCTTGAGTAGCAGCTTCTCACTCCTCCAAAGCCCAGTTGACTAGTGATCACCTTGGTAACAAATCGAGGGTAAATCAGAAAGGGTTGACGGTCATGGATGTTTGCTTCTAAGTCTCTCATTAGAAACTTAGCATAGTTAAAAGGTTTTTCTTGTATCACAGCATGCACCAATTCCATCATCCTATTCGACAGCTCATTGAAGTGTCCAATTTTCTTGGAAAAGCAGACACTTAGCTGAGTTACCAAAAACTGGAAAGGTGGTATAAAACCAGACTTGCTAATGGCCCTTGACGAGTTGAGTGTGTGATAGCCCATTTCAGTCAAGGTTTGTTGCACATTTGATTTTTCCGGAAGTTGGATTTCATGAACATCACCCAGTTTGAGGACTTTTCTGATTGTTTCTTCTATTAGAGTAATTTTTACTCCCATAACCTCACTTTCAATCCACATGGAAGTACCACCAAAAATGATTTGAGAGTTCCACCAGAACTCTTGGAGAAGTTCTGGATATATGATGACATGTGATGACACAGCAAAGCCTAGAGGACTTTTCATGATCATATTGTACACAAACCTGCAGTCCTCCCATGCAGGTCCTTCCAAGTTGGATCTTAATCTAAGATTGTGAAGTCTATGAAACGGAAGAGGGAATTGAGTGGCTTTCATCAATTTTGGGCGACCCATTTTTGATAAGGAAAAACTGTTGAAGGGCTTTTGAAGAACTGGTTTTTGTTACAAATGTTCTTTTCAGGTTGATAATATTTATAGGTGAAAGTGATGTTATAACAGCCAACCTTTTTCTCTTCAATTAAGAAGATATCTATCCCAGTGAATGTAACAGTGAGTGTAACAGTGATTTTGACAGTCTAGTAAGCCCCATGTGTGAGTAAGCATTAAATGACTAGGCATCTATTTTCATAGCTCCTAATGATTTTAGTGCCTACGTGTCACATTTAAGTTCCTTATGAAGAAATGACGTTGCATGCAAAAAAAATGAAATCCAATAAACTGAAAAGATAATGAGACGGTTGATTATTACAGCTGTATGGAACTCCATCAGTATGCATGTTACTTTTCCCCCCTTTTTGTTTTTTTTTATTTTATTAAAACAAAACAAAAAAAAATTACACGAAAATAAGTAATTACAATCTGATGGTTCAACGTAGTTTCTGATTTTATATCAGAACTTCTGGTAATTTTTCCCAGAGTTTCTGATATTTTCTCAGATTATCTGATATTTATTGACTATTTATCAGATTTTCTGGTGTTCCATCAGATTGATGGATTGTTTTATCAGAAGCTAGTTGATTTGTTCTATGAATATCAGAATTTTGTTGTATAACAAGTTGGTCTTCAATTTGTGTTTTTGTCTTTTCTGAGAGATCTTCATCATTTAGATTGACCATGCCTAGTTTGCTGATTAAAAAATTGTCTCTTTTCATCAAGAGGTTTTGTAAAGATATCAGCAATTTGATTTTCGGTTGGAACAAAATACATTTCAATGTTACCTTTCTCCACATGATCTTTTATGAAGTGGTATCTGACATCTATGTGTTTGGCTCTTGAGTGATGAACAGGATTTTCAGTTATTGCAATGGCACTCTTTGAGTCACATAGAATTGGAATTCTTGTCAGAGTTACTCCATAATCTTTCAGTTGAGTTTGCATCCACAGCACTTGTGAACAGCAACTTGCTGCTGCTACATATTCTGATTCTGTTGTTGATGTGGCAACACAGTTTTGTTTCTTGCTCGCCCAACATACTAATTTTTCTCCCAAAAGTTGACAGGCACCAGATGTGCTTTTCCTGTCAATTTTGCACCCTGCATAATCTGCATCTGTGTATGCAATTAATTCAAGGTTTGTATCCTTTGGATACTAGAGACCAATTTCTGATGTGCCTTTGAGATATTTAAAAACCCTTTTTACAGCTTTCAGATGGGATTCTTTAGGATCACATTGATATCTGGCCAGAAAACATGTTGCAAACATGATATCTGGTCTGCTTGCAGTTAAATAAAGCAGTGATCCTATCATCCCTCTATAGGTTTTAATATCAACACTTATACCATTTTTATCAGAATCTAACTTGTTCCCTGTTGCCATGGGAGTTTTTGAAACAGAGCAGTTTTCAAGTGAGTATTTTTGTAGAATTGTTTTCACATATTTTGATTGACTCAAAAATATTCCATCAATTCTTTGTTTTACCTGTAACCCTAAGAAAAAGGTTAACTCACCCATCATACTCATTTCAAAGTGGCTGGTCATCAATTTTTGAAACTTGTCACAAAATTTTTCATTTGTTGATCCAAATATAATGTCATCAACATATATCTGAACCAGTAAAGTATGACCTTTGTGTGTTTTGAGAAAAAGAGTGGGGTCAATAGTACCTTTGGTAAATCCAGAATTGAGTAAGAAGTTTGATAAAGTTTCATACCAGGCTCTAGGAGCTTGCTTCAACCCATACAAGGCTTTGTTTAATCTATAAACATGATTTTGAAATTTTGGATCAACAAAGCCTTCTGGTTGATGCACATAAACTTCTTCCTCAATTTTACCATTCAGAAAAGCTGATTTTACATCCATTTGATAAACTTTTAAATTCTTAGATGCAGCATAAGCAAGAAAAAATCTTACAGCTTCTAACCTAGCTACTGGTGCAAAGGTTTCGTCATAATCAATACCTTCTTGTTGACAGTAACCCTTGACCACTAACCTTGCTTTGTTTCTGGTGATTATGCCGTTTTCATCAGATTTGTTTCTGAACACCCATTTTGAGCCTATAACAGATTTGTCTTTTGGCTTGGGTACCAGAACCCATACCTTGCTCCTTTCAAATTGATCAAGCTCTTCTTGCATGGCTTGAATCCAGTCTGGGTCATTTAGAGCTTCCTTGACAGATTTGGGTTCTATCTTGCTTAAGAACCCAGAGAATGCACACTCATGTGCAGTGGCAGATCTTGTTCTGACACCATCTGAAGGATTGCCTATGATGTCAGAATGAACATGTCCTTTGATCTATCTTATCTTGTTATGAAATGTTGTTGATTCTGATGGATTTGAAGTTTCCCCCTGATCAGGTGCTACATTTGTCTGGAAAGTATCAGAAATCTGAGTTTCTGATGTACTACATGCTTGATCTACAGGGTTAGAACATGAATAATCTTTTGATTTATTTTTGTAGGCATTGTCATGTTCTAGGAAATCTTCATTTAACATTTCAAAGAGATGTTCATAATTTTCTTGTTTGTCAGAAAAGTTTATTTCTTTTATGTACTCATCAGAAACCTCTGTTTCTGATGAGTCATCGAATGAAACATACAAACTTTCTCTGATGGTCCTGGTGTTGAGAATAAAAACTCTGTATGCTTTTGAGGACAAAGAGTAACCAAGAAAAATGCCTTTTTCTGCTTTTCTGTCAAATTTTTCAAGGCTTTCAAAATCATTAAAAACAAAACATCTACAACCAAATGTATGCAAAAATTTTATACTTGGTATTCTTCCATTTATAATGTTGTAAGGTGTTTTGTTGTGCCTTTTGTTGATTATGGATCTGTTTTGTGTAAAACATGCATTTGCTATAGCTTCTGCCCAAAAGTGAGTGGGCAATTTAGCATAAGCTAGCATGGTTCTGGCAGCTTCTACCAAGGTCCTATTCCTTCTTTCAACCACACCATTCTGTTGTGGTTTTCTTGGAGCAGAAAAATCATGAGAAATTCCTTTACTTACTAAAAAATTCTCAATTTTTGCATTTTTAAATTCTGTTCCATTGTCTGATCTGATCCTTCTCACTGTTAGTTTTAACAGATTTTCAATTTTCTTAATAAAATTAATGATCAGATCAGGAGTTTCACTTTTCTTTCTAAAAAATTCTACCCATGTGTACCTGGAGAAATCATCCACTATTACTAGTATGTATTTCTTTCCAGAAAAACTTTCTGTACTTATGGGTCCACACAAATCCATGTGTAACAGTTCCAAATTTTGTGAAATAGAAGACTCAGAAATTGATTTGTGTGAGCTTCTTTTGAATTTTCCCATTTCACATGCTTCACAAATTTTATCATTCTTTGAGGATATCAAAGGTAATCCTTTTACCAGACCTTTGCTTGCTAATTTGCTTAGGTTTTTGAAATTTAAATGAGCAAGCCTTTTGTGCCATAACCAACTACTACCTTTGTTATGTTTTGAAAATAAACATAGTTTTGGATGTTCACTTTCTTCTTTGAAGTCAAAATAGTAGATTGATTTTCTTATCCTTTTCCCACTTAAATAAATTTTGATCATCTATACCTATTAACAAGCATTTTTCTGGTAAAAAGGTTACCTGAAAACCTTTGTCACAGAATTGACCACAACTCAGCAAATTATACTTTAAGCCTTCAACAAAGGCTACTTTCTCTATGGTCAAACATCCATATTTTATGCAACCATATCCCATGATCCTTCCTTTCACTCCATTTCCAAAATTTACCATTCTACCCAGCTTTGAAACAAAGTTGCTGAGTAAGCTCCTGTCCCCAGTCATGTGCTTGGAGCTTCCTGAGTCGCAGTACCAGATCTGCTGCACATGAAGGTCCTGAAATGAAATGATTAGAGGGTTTTTGGTACCCAGGCATGCTTGGGTACTGTTTCTGATGAAATTTGAAACATTTTATTTTTACTTCTTCTTGGTTTTGCATCAGAAACTCTGTTATATGCTGAGCCATTAACAGATTTTACATTTTTCTTTTGAAGATGGTGCTGGACAAGCTTCAGTATGTCAACACACATACAAGAGTTATCAGAATTTTCTGATAGTTCCTCTTGTGATAGAATGATTGGATAATTTTGAAAAAATGAGTGAACTGCTTCTGGAGTTTTTACAGATTCTTGACTGCATTCACTCTTGTTTGTTTTGAAGTTTGGTTTGTCAAAAAAATATTCAGAACATATTGATTTGCAAGATTCAGATTCTGATACTAAATTCTCAGAAATTTGATGAGTTGCTTTTACAAAGATAGTGGGTTTATTTCTATTTGAGCTTGTAGTACTTGTATAGCCTAAACCCTCTCCTTTGTTCTTAGGTGTGGACTCAATAAAATTTATGAAATCTTTAGCCTGTTGAAAACCTCTTACGTTGATTTCTTTGTCATTGATTTTCTTGTAAAGATCTTTTCTTTCATTTTCATAAAACTCAATTTTTGCTCTTTGATCTAAACTGTCCTCTATAAGATGTTGGTTTTCAAGAATGATTTTATTCAAAGTCCTTTGCAACTCATCAGATTTTCTAATATCTGATTTATGTTTTTCTTGCAGATTTAGAAAATCTGACATGAGCTTGTTTAGTTTGTGTTCAAGATCAAGATTGTCTAAATTTACCTTTTGTTCTGAAGTTTCTGGTAGTCCTTCAGAGAGAGCCATGAGGCAAAAATTTGCCAACTCTTCTTCTTCATCATCAGAAGAATCATCAGATAACCATGTATCTGTTCCAGCAATTAAGCTTACTTGTTGCTGCTTCTTCAAGCTTTTTCTCATAATAGGCAACATCCTTCAGCTTTTTGGTCTTGCATTCTGATGCATAATGACCTCTCTGCTTGCACTTGTAACACACAACTTCAGCCTTCCCTTTATCCTTGGATCTAAACTCTTCTTTAGATCTTCCATCCATCCTTACTTTGTCCCTCCTCTGGTATCTCTGGTTACCTCCCCTCAACCTCTGCTCAAATGTTTTGGTGAGCAGTGCTATTGCTTCAGCAAAAGCTGAAAAGTCTGATGATGCATCAGAAGTTTCAAGATTTTGACTGTTTGAAGGTTGTGGATCATTTGTTGTTGTTGATCTTTGTGAGTTGGAGATTAGAGCTAAAGATCCCCCTCTTTGAACAGTTTCTTCAAAAATTTCTTCCTCTCTGGGGATCAAGATGCTGTATAAGTCATGAAGACTCATATTTCCTAGTTCTAAGGTTGATGATAAAGTCATGGTGAGACTTCTCCATTCTCTAGGAAGGGTATCAAGAAATTTTATGTTTCTTTCATCATTTGATTTTGTTATACCAAATTTCTTTAGCTCGTTTAAAAGTTTTGTAAATCTTTGATATGTATCATTTAACCTTTCATTTGGCAAACTTTTAAACCTTTCATAAGATGAGACATGATTTGTTCTCTTGTTTCTTCTCATCCTTTCTCCTCCTTCACAAAGATTTTCCAACTGATCCCATATTTCCTTAGCTGATGCACATGCATCAACTTGTGAAAATATGTCATTGGGGATGGCCATAATTAAAAGTGACTTAGCCCTTTCATCCCCAGCCACCTTTTCCTTGTCTTCCTCACTCCAAAGAATTTCACTTTTGGGAGCTTGGGAGGCAGGGATAGCAGGTGATTGGTCAGTTGCTGGAATAGCTGGTATAGCAGTCATTGGTATATGTGGACCCCTTTCAATGGATTGAAACAGAGCTCGGTCATGACCATTAAGGAAATTGACCATCCTGATTTTCCACTGGGGGTATTCTTCTCTGACCAGAGTCGGAGGTTTAGACATAGAACCAATGTTAAAAGCATTATTCCAGGATTGAAAGCTGGCCATACTTAGAGAAAAGAAGATGAGTGATTGATCGTTTGAAAATAGTTTATTCAATCTGCTCTGATACCAATTGTTAGACCCAGTACAGGCTCAAAACAATCTTCTTTTCACGTAATATGGCAAGTGATTTCAGTAGATGTGAAAAAGATGTGCGGAAATGGAAATCAGACTTTCAAGAAACAAGACCTACAGAATTATCAAGTTTATATCACTTTGAAACAAAAATGGTTTACAAGGTGATTGTAATATTATTATCTAATACAAACGAATCTTGAATTCTGTGGGGGAGAGAGCAATGGAGTTTTGATGTATGTGTGAATACTAAGCTTCAAACTCACTTTGCTTCTCCTGGTTTAGCCTTCTATTTATAGTCGGCTTGTATCAATAAACAATAGTTTATTCATACAATAATTCCTGCAAAAAGTAACCAATTGACATATTCATTGATTTCCAACGTTCAAGTTGCCTTTTTCATCATGATATCATTTAATGTCAACTTGCTTCGGTAATTGTGGCAGGACAGAGCCAATTTCAGACAAGTGGGTTGTTTCATCAGAAATTCTGATAAACCACTTCATCAGAAATTCTGATGAACAAATCATCAGAAAATCCTTGATGATCAGAATCGTCAGATACTGATGATATTTCATCAGAAATATCATCAGATCCATCAGAAATGACCTTTTCTGATAATCCAATTCAGCTCTTGATCAACTTGTAATTCTTTGAAGTAGATGCTGTGCTTTTCCAGTTGTCACATCTAATCTTCTTTTTCTAGTTCGTGATCTTCAGGACTGTGATCTCTTCATAGATACAGTTGATTGTGATTTTCTTCAATACTTACACATAAAGTTTCCTAACAGCTTGGTAGGTTGGGTCTTCTCTCGGCCCGGGATGTGGCTGCCTATGCCTTTGTGGCTTTCAGGTCTCAATCTTGGGAGCTGCAGGACCACATCTTACGTAACAGTGGGGTTGCTAACACTGACCTGTATTATGCTAGCGCCTTGGAACGCTTGCATGAATCTCTACCTGACTTTGATCTTGGCGGTTTCTCTAACAAGGACACCATCCCAAAAAGCCACAGAAAACTTTCAGACAAGTGGGTTGTTTCATCAGAAATTCTGATAAACAACTTCATCAGAAATTCTGATGAACAAATCATCAGAAAATCCTTGATGATCAGAATCGTCAGATACTGATGATATTTCATCAGAAATATCATCAGATCCATCAGAAATGACCTTTTCTGATAATCCAATTCAGCTCTTGATCAACTTGTAATTCTTTGAAGTAGATGCTGTGCTTTTCCAGTTGTCCCATCTGATCTTCTTTTTCTAGTTCGTGATCTTCAGGACTGTGATCTCTTCATAGATACAGTTGATTGTGATTTCTTCAATACTTACACATAAAGTTTCCTAACAGCTTGGTAGGTTGGGCCTTCTCTCGGCCCGGGATGTGGCTGCCTATGCCTTTGTGGCTTTCAGGTCTCAATCTTGGGAGCTGCAGGACCACATCTTACGTAACAGTGGGGTTGCTAACACTGACCCGTATTATGCTAGCGCCTTGGAACGCTTGCATGAATCTCTACCTGACTTTGATCTTGGCGGTTTCTCTAACAAGGACACCATCCCAAAAAGCCACAGAAAACTTTGGCGAATGCCCTTTGTTGTCAAATCGCACAAAGTTTAAGATAAGATTTTCATTTGTCCCCTGCCAGAAAGCCGTCATTGAATGCCTACAGAGGCCTCACGCTCAGGATTTCTTAACTGTTATTCCTATTGAAGGCCTGGGTCAACGTATGTTAACGGTGGAGTACCGGTCAATGCTTAAGTACTGTCTGATGATCTCCATGTTCCCGAATGATGAAACTTGCCCAGTCTGCCGTAAAGCATGCCTGGATAAATACAGGAAACATGCGTTACACTGTAGAGAGTTTCCGGGGTTTATGTATTCTCAGTCGAGCAGGGATCTCGGCAAAGAAAGTGGCACCAGTTAATTTTCTTATAGACCCGGCGGAAGGGAGGTCCACCATACGCCCAGCTGAGGGGCTAATTATTGGTTAGGTGGGTGGGAAACATGCTTATGTCGATCTCACAGGTGTATCCCCCCTAGCCGGGTTCCGGGAAAATGGGTTTGTGGCGGGGCAAGCGGTACTGAAAGCAGAGTCAAAGAAGGTAGAAAAGCACGTGAAAGCTTGTGAGGATAATCAACATGCCTTTGTCCCCCTGGCGTTTGACACGTTCGGCTCCTTGGCCCGGAGACGGTTCGGTTCTTGGCTAGAGTTCAGCGTGTGGTCCATACTAACTTTTCGACCCCTTAGGGGCGAGGATTTGTTTTTAGTAGATTAGGGTTTTTCTATTCAGAAGGGGATGCCGGAGCAGTTTGTTACTCGTCTACCTGCTATCCTTATATAATTTGCCCTGGTGATTAGAATGGAATAATATATTAATTAAAAATTATTATTATTATTATTATTTTTGGGGGTGGGGGGTGGGGGAGGGTTGAGTCAAGCCGTACTCATTGAACGTATTAGAGCTCAAACTAAAGCTCGGCTTTGTTCAAACTCTATTCTTAAAGCTCAAGCTTGGCTCGGGCTGGCTAATTTATTACTTAATAATTAATTTATATAACTTGTGAAAAATTATATATTTTGAATTATAATTTTAATATATATTATTTAGCAACTTTTATCATAATTTTATGAATAATAATGGTCATTTTATACATACATATATATAGGGTTATGTTCATTTGTGAACAGACGCTTTGATTGTGAACACTAGTGAACTAATATGGATTGATTCGAATAGTGATCAATCCATTTAAAATTCTTTAGATGATCAGAATATGATCCATTATGTTAGATCATGGATCAGATCATGATGTATTTAAGTTGGATTATTAATGGATCGGATCATGATCCAATCCATATCCATAAAGACTTCCTATTTATCCATTCATGAATGACTGCTTATAAATTTGCACATAACATATATACCTTACCTTATAACATTCAGAAAGCCAATATCCATTCATGAATGACTGCTTATAAATTTGCACATAACATACCTTACCTTATAACATTCAGAAAGCCATGTTTTTTAAGGGTTAGTAGTAAGTCGTAGTTAATAATATATTTAGGCTACACAAAACTACAAACTGTAGCTGATACATATGAACGATTGTTATTGACTAATGCCTAATGCCAAGAACATATTTCCAAATAGCCCTTTGAAGGGGTAAGGTCCCAAAAACCTCACAATAAGTATTTGAGACCATGCCACAAACTGGCCTTTCAACCTTTTAACCTTGCGCGGTCACGCATTGGTCCTACAAAAGGAAGAAAGTAATCAGCAATCTATAGTCGCGCGCCCAAAGGAGAACATAAATCCTTGCGCCTTCTCCCATTAGCAAAGGATAAAAAATCCTGGGATCAATACTTCCGCCTAAATATCCAGACCTGGATAATTTAGACTTAGGATTTATTCAGTGGTCTCCACACAGTAAGGTGTCACACCAGATTACAGCAGTAATCTTCTAGAAGAAATACAATCGTGCACCACCCAGGCGGTTATAACCGTCTGGACACGTGTCGTTACCACAGGCACTTCTGAAATCACAACGAAGGCATGCAATTGGAGAATAAATCTCCACTTAATCACTTTCCACGTGGCAACTCCCCAGCCATAGATCAAACCACGATCCGTGTGCATTCACATCGGATCGAGACAACTTGACGTTGGATCAAAGAACTTAACGGAAGAAAATGTAACCGCTACGGCGTTAGCATCTTCCGTTATCTTTTCAATAACAGGTTTTCCCTCCCAAACTCCCGGTTATAAATACGAAAACTGTTCAGGTATGAACTCAGATTACTCACACTATTCAAATACTTCTTCTTCTTCATTACCAATACTTATTCTCACACCGGAGTCGGGTCAAGGAGAGAACCCTCTTCTCCCCTTGGCGAGGCTAACGGTGCTCTTTTTTGCAGAACTTCAAAGAAGAAGATCAGCTGCAACTGAATCAATCGAGAGAGAGCTAACCTTTTATGCGGATTCAAACCCCCTAGATATATCGGTTCCGACCATTTATCTAGTATTTCTTCATTGGCGCCCACCGATTCCTCAGTTTTCTAGTTTCTATCTCGTTTCGATTCAGTTCATTTCATTTTCTATTTTGCACATGGCAGAAAATTCGTCATCTCACCGGCAACCTGGTCCTCGACCAAACGTCGGAAACAATTTACAAGTAGAAGGAATCGTAGAAGAGGCCTCAGACGATAATGAGGTTCAATCCAATCGAGCAAATGATCCTGTTACTCCAGGAATGTTACCAGCAAACCCTGCTCAGTCAATTTTACCACCAGGAGAAACTCCGATATCATGGTATGTCCGGTCCCAAGGGGCATTAAACGCAGTGTACACACAGTTGTGTGCTCAAACTGCTCCTCTGACTCAATCACGGAGGCCGGGATCTAGAGCTCATGCCTCCCAGCGAGAAGAATCAACTTATGATGATACAGAAGTTCATGCCAGATCTACGTCACAACGGGAATACACTCAGACAGGCGGTTACCAGAGACAACACCCTGGTGAACCACACCCTCGTCGAAGACAATCGGTTCATGATAGGTTGGGTTCCCAACGGGACACTCACACCGATGAATCCGATCAAACATATCGTTTGAGTGCAAACACCAGTGTATTCAACAGACTGCAGCCAAACTATAACAAATGCAGACCTCGAGCGGTTTATAACCCTGAGGCAGAGCACAATTATGACTTAGTTTACTGCCCTGTAGAAGCAGCGGAAAACTCGAAGTTCATACTAGAGATAGCTCTAGCTCCATTAGAGAAGGCAAAATTACCATCCAACATAGGGAAGTTTAATGGGTTGTCAGACCCCGATGATCATCTGAGAGTATTTACCAGCGCGGGTTTGGTTGGAGGTTGGACCCTTCCGCAGTGGTGTCATTTGTTTGTACAAACATTAACTGGCCCAGCGCGAATCTGGTTTGATAACCTACCAATTGGACAGATTGAATCATGGAAAGATCTGCGTAACAAGTTTCTAACACACTTCAGCCAGCAGCGGCTCTCCATTAGAGACACTTCCGACGTCATGAATATATGGCGTCGCGATGACGAAAATCTAGAGGATTTCATCACTAGATACAATAAGGAAGTGTTGGAAATAGGCGGTGTTCATGAACAACTAATCCGTGCTCAGTTCAAGTACGCGGTTTGGTGTGATGACATGGTTAAAGTCTTATCCGGAACAGAGGGTCTTCCAACAAGTTGGGAGAAGATAATGGCGGCATCCAAAGTTTATGCGCAAACTGAGAAAAACCTCACAACAAACAGGCCGCCACCACCGCATAACAGGCCCGCGGATTTAAGCCTAACTGGTGAAAGGAGGTTTAAGAAGTCATGGCGAGAGTCCGGGTCAGGAAGTCGTTCTTCTGAATATGCCCGCACAACAATTAACAAACTCTCTGCACAAAGGGAGAATAAACAAGAAAATAGGGAGAGGTAGTGGACTCCCCTAACAAAGACCCTGGCGGAGGTTCTGAGTACTGAGGACTACCAATTCAAACCTCCGATCCCGATGAAAAGTAAACGTGGTCAAGACCCGGCGCAATACTGCGAATATCATAAAGACAACGGGCATACCATGAACAACTGCATATCTCTGCGCACGGAAATAGAGAAAGCTCTCAAGAATGGAGAACTTACGCATTTACTCCAGAATATGCGCAAGGAGATTAAGCAGATAACCCGGGGAGAAGAAAGCTCAAGCAAACGGGCCAAAACCTAAGAAATGGCTCTATAAGTTTTCCGCAGAAAGACATGACCCATCAAATACGGCGGAACTATCAGAGAGTAAGTTAAGTTCCTTTTAATTATCAGAAAAACTTTGTAATGCCTCTGAGCTCTATCCATGAATAAAATTACAAAGTTTCTATTATTTTTGTGTTTACAAAGTGCATGCAATTTCTTTTTAGTAAGCGCAAAAACATTATGGTAGTATACTACAAGCTCCATGCGCGGTCAGTGATCACGTCACAAACGACCATAAACTCACACATGAGCTTCATACCAACTTCATTCGCCTTACTCAATAAAAGCAATTGTACTCATGCAAAATATTGTAAAGTCATTTAACAAAACAAATAGAAACATACTATTTTTAGCGTACAAATACGCCCTAAAGAGTTTCAAACACAACAGTGTTTAGAATCCTTGCGCAACAGCGCACCGACAAAACAAGGATTTACATCCCACATAAAAAATTGTTCAATACAATTTCATACTACTCTAAATGTTCACCCCCATCCGGAAAGATTTCTTTGAGTTGCGCTACGTGATCGTCCGATTGCAGCGCCACATTTATCAGTTCCATGACTGGAAGTTGCAAATTATTAAACTCTGTTTTCATGGAAGCAAGCGCGGCAGCAGTATTTACGCCGAAAGTTGCAGACTTGCTATCATCCCAGTTAACCTTCAACGCACTTTTCACATGCTGGGAACATTCTGCATAACCTTGCGCATACCCATCTCGTCGCGCAGCAACCATTAAATTAGCAACAGTTTATCCAGCTCTTCAGAGTTTAACACAGACTCAGCAACCTATGCAATCAAGCGAAAATAAGTAAAAAGCGCATACATGATTTCACAACACGAAGAAGGAAAGAAACTTACACAGGAAATTCCGCGGTCCTTCAACCAGGCCATATCATTCTTTAAAGGTTCAAGCTCGCGTTCCGCTGAAACCCGCGCCATTTGTCACACCCCGACCATGTAGAACATACAAAACGTGGCGGAAATGTCGGGGAGTGTTGTAACAGAATTAATTGTTTCAAATCCATGGCAATTGAAGTTTCGTTTTATTGATTAAAAGTGTTACAATGTCTTAATAAACAAGAAATACAACATAATTAACTAGTCTTGCATCTTTTATTGTCACTAAAGCCCAAGTCTGCCTATATGTATCTTGATCATCTTATGCAACAGTTCCTGAAAAACACATGTGAAAGTAGGTACGTCAGCATAAAAATGCCTGTGAGATACATAGGTTTTGTGAAAATAGGTTTCATGACTTATGTTTGAGAAAATGTTTAGTCATGAACCTTGTTATTTGCTTTGCTTTGTAAATCATTTGAAAATCGATAAGATCAGGTGATAAGTATAAATAAATGTAAGGTTAAATGAATAACCAAGTAAAATATGTTTGCATAAGATAAGATGTTTATAAATCAATGTCTTGTGAAAAGTATGTTATTTGTATAAAATGTTCTATGTCTCAAACTGAAATGATTCAAATAATGCTATGATATGTAATACCATACAAACACTTATATATAGGAAGTACCAGCGGCGTATCCACCATGCTTGTATCATATTACACACGCATCGTTACTTAATCACTTAATCAACCCAAACCAACCAATGTAAGAAGTCTATGTTTAAATCAATTGTCAAATGTATTGGGTAATATGTCAAAGTGTTCATGTCAAGATGTAAATCATATCAAAATGTCTATGTCAAATATCCGTGTCAAATGTCTATGTCAAATATCCATGTCAAATGTCTATGTCAAAATGTCATGTATGGCAAGTGAAATGTCTCAACTAAACCATATGCACAGAAACAAAGTATTGAAGTAAAACTTGTTTTAAATCAAAGTTATGTTTTGTGGGAAATGCATGATCAAATGTCAATCATGTTAAAATGTCTATGCCGAAATGTCTATGTCAAATGTCTATGTCAAAATGTCATATAAAACGATGTACTAAGTAATGCACACAATTGGGCACACCTAGCATGAAAAGTCATAAAATCATGTACTATAATGTACTAACGAACATAGCAGGTATATGATGTGAAAACGGGAAAGCATGAATGTAACAAGTAGGCACATGTGTTTCACCCCAAAACAGTTTAGAAAACAGTAAAAGAGGGGTCTATGTACTCACCTGAGATTGCTCAGTAGTCCTTGAGTAACAACTAAACAATGCTAGAGATCGCGGATATCAAACGGCACCTAGTATAGGTAGCTACATTAATAAACCGGACCTAAATCGGAAGATCGGGTAGCATTAGGGTTTGTAAACCAAACGAGTGTAGAGACTCGTGTCATTTGGTTTAACAAAGCCTACATACTAAATGAAACTTAACCTAAGTGTCTACGACCCATTACGACCCGTTTAGGTAGCTTATGCTACTTTAACGCGTCGTTCGCGTGAAACGCGTTCGGACCGCCTAACTAGCCCTATGACAAGTGTTATATGCCTAAACATATTACATAATCAGTTATGTGACAAAGGTTTAGGTTACATATGCTTAATTACCAATTATACATGAAAAGGGTATTCTGGTAATTTACCTAAGGCATATAAACTACCTATCATACAACTACTTAAACGATGTGACCATAGGGTATAACCTCGGAAGGTTATTCCCTACCTACTATGGTCACCTAATGTGTTTGGTCGGATCCTAATGATCGACCAAACTGGGTCGGGTTCGAGGTATAAGCGATTCATTAGATCGCTTACCCTACGACCCTAGACAACGTGGTAATCAGTGGGCATAGTCCCAAGGGACTATGACCAACGTGATTACACTCACGTTGCGAAGTTCAAACGAACTTCGCATTGACCATTACTGGTCAACGCTGAAAGTCAAACAAAGTTTGACTTTCTGACTCGAAAAGCAGTAAAATAAGGAAAAGAACGAAAGAATACTTACGAAGGGTCCCCGAATGCTAAACTCGATTCAAAAATCTCAGGTATGAAACAAATGTTTCAACTTAGAGTTTCTCAAATCAAGTTTCTAGTGATTTTAGCAATGGGGGGTATGGGGTATTTATAGGAATACCCGAACCGTTAAGATCGTTTCATGGAAAACGTGCCTTAATCCCATCCGTACATGTGTTGAAAAGTTATGGTGTTTAGGTGTTTAAATTCCATCCATACATGTGTTGCAAAGTCATGGTGTTTAGGTGTTTAAATTCCATCCATACATGTGTTGCAAAGTCATGGTGTTTAGGTGTTTAAATTCCATCCTTATCCGCTGACTAAGCAAGTTTAGAATGTGTGGTTGTGAATTAAACAACGGCTAATACATCGAATCTGGTCCCGAATGCGAAAAACTGAGTTTCTGCATGTTTTCTTATGGCGAACACTAAAATAAAATATTTTAGTGCTTACATAAATTTTTGGATGTCCGGATGTATTCAGAACGTAAGTTATGCGCGAAAATGCAAACTTGTGCACTTTTTGACACTTTTAGTCCCTGAATGACCTAAAAGTTTATTTTAGCATACCGAACCCCTCAAAGCCTATTTCTAAGCTATGTAAAGGATATTTATGGTATGTTTAACTTATGGTCATGTTCCGGAATGTCTGTTACAGTTCAAATTGGCATACTTCCGCAGTTTGTCAACTTTAGTCCCTGTAAGCGATTTAACTTGATTTCACCACACCAAACCTTCCAAAACTTATATATAAGTTATGTAAAGGTTATTCAAGGTATGTTAAGCCTATTTCACTATTCCGGAGTGTTCGTTGGATTAAACTGGTTATATTTACGCATCAGTGCGCGTATAACCTTCCAGAAAGCGATTTAGAGCTTGAAATCGGACAAGAGTTGATATGTGTAAACGATACACATATTTTTACAAATCCCAAGTATGAAATACAATATTTCATTGGTTTGGCATTTGTTTGATGGTTGAAATGACACAGGTGTTACAGTCTCCCCTACTTTAGGAAATTTCGTCCCGAAATTAATTCGTAGGAGTCTATTTGTGACTTTGTGTTAAATAACCATCAAAGATGAACAAGATGTAATCCTGTAATTTCTCTTTAACGAACATTTTTCAGAAATGAAAAATGAACAGAGTTATTCTCAACAGGCATTCTTTAGAAACAAAAATGAACAGAAAAGTCATTTTTCACAACATCTTCAGAAACAAAAATGAACAGAATAGTCATTTTACATCTTCAGAAACAAAAATGAACAGAATAGTCATTTTACATCTTCAGAAACAAAAATGAACGGAATAGTTTATGTTTTGTGGGAAATGCATGATCAAATGTCAATCATGTTAAAATGTCTATGCCGAAATGTCTATGTCAAATGTCTATGTCAAAATGTCATATAAAACGATGTACTAAGTAATGCACACAATTGGGCACACCTAGCATGAAAAGTCATAAAATCATGTACTATAATGTACTAACGAACATAGCAGGTATATGATGTGAAAACGGGAAAGCATGAATGTAACAAGTAGGCACATGTGTTTCACCCCAAAACAGTTTAGAAAACAGTAAAAGAGGGGTCTATGTACTCACCTGAGATTGCTCAGTAGTCCTTGAGTAACAACTAAACAATGCTAGAGATCGCGGATATCAAACGGCACCTAGTATAGGTAGCTACATTAATAAACCGGACCTAAATCGGAAGATCGGGTAGCATTAGGGTTTGTAAACCAAACGAGTGTAGAGACTCGTGTCATTTGGTTTAACAAAGCCTACATACTAAATGAAACTTAACCTAAGTGTCTACGACCCATTACGACCCGTTTAGGTAGCTTATGCTACTTTAACGCGTCGTTCGCGTGAAACGCGTTCGGACCGCCTAACTAGCCCTATGACAAGTGTTATATGCCTAAACATATTACATAATCAGTTATGTGACAAAGGTTTAGGTTACATATGCTTAATTACCAATTATACATGAAAAGGGTATTCTGGTAATTTACCTAAGGCATATAAACTACCTATCATACAACTACTTAAACGATGTGACCATAGGGTATAACCTCGGAAGGTTATTCCCTACCTACTATGGTCACCTAATGTGTTTGGTCGGATCCTAATGATCGACCAAACTGGGTCGGGTTCGAGGTATAAGCGATTCATTAGATCGCTTACCCTACGACCCTAGACAACGTGGTAATCAGTGGGCATAGTCCCAAGGGACTATGACCAACGTGATTACACTCACGTTGCGAAGTTCAAACGAACTTCGCATTGACCATTACTGGTCAACGCTGAAAGTCAAACAAAGTTTGACTTTCTGACTCGAAAAGCAGTAAAATAAGGAAAAGAACGAAAGAATACTTACGAAGGGTCCCCGAATGCTAAACTCGATTCAAAAATCTCAGGTATGAAACAAATGTTTCAACTTAGAGTTTCTCAAATCAAGTTTCTAGTGATTTTAGCAATGGGGGGTATGGGGTATTTATAGGAATACCCGAACCGTTAAGATCGTTTCATGGAAAACGTGCCTTAATCCCATCCGTACATGTGTTGAAAAGTTATGGTGTTTAGGTGTTTAAATTCCATCCATACATGTGTTGCAAAGTCATGGTGTTTAGGTGTTTAAATTCCATCCATACATGTGTTGCAAAGTCATGGTGTTTAGGTGTTTAAATTCCATCCTTATCCGCTGACTAAGCAAGTTTAGAATGTGTGGTTGTGAATTAAACAACGGCTAATACATCGAATCTGGTCCCGAATGCGAAAAACTGAGTTTCTGCATGTTTTCTTATGGCGAACACTAAAATAAAATATTTTAGTGCTTACATAAATTTTTGGATGTCCGGATGTATTCAGAACGTAAGTTATGCGCGGAAATGCAAACTTGTGCACTTTTTGACACTTTTAGTCCCTGAATGACCCAAAAGTTTATTTTAGCATACCGAACCCCTCAAAGCCTATTTCTAAGCTATGTAAAGGATATTTATGGTATGTTTAACTTATGGTCATGTTCCGGAATGTCTGTTACAGTTCAAATTGGCATACTTCCGCAGTTTGTCAACTTTAGTCCCTGTAAGCGATTTAACTTGATTTCACCACACCAAACCTTCCAAAACTTATATATAAGTTATGTAAAGGTTATTCAAGGTATGTTAAGCCTATTTCACTATTCCGGAGTGTTCGTTGGATTAAACTGGTTATATTTACGCATCAGTGCGCGTATAACCTTCCAGAAAGTGATTTAGAGCTTGAAATCGGACAAGAGTTGATATGTGTAAACGATACACATATTTTTACAAATCCCAAGTATGAAATACAATATTTCATTGGTTTGGCATTTGTTTGATGGTTGAAATGACACAGGTGTTACACCATTTCTGAATTTTCCAGTTTCTCTTCAACCTCAGTCAAACGGCGGGAGGTTTCAGTATTCTCGGAATGCGCAACTCCAGATCCTTCTTCAGTTGTTCCTGATCAGAAACCAAAGCAGTAAGTTCCTCTAAATCTCTATCTCTAAGGGCAAGAGTGGCTAAAGCTTGTACCTCCCGTTGCTCACTACGCTCCCTATGAGAACGCGCTTCCGCCAACATAGCTTCCATATCAGCTTTCTCTTTTTTCAATTTTTCTACCTCCGCATCTTGATTCTTCAGATTTTCAACCTCAGCCTTGAGGTTATTAATGATATTACGAAGATTTGCTTTCTCAGCATTATCTTTCTCGCAAATCCTCCTCCAATTTTTGCGTTCCTCAGACAGGAGAGCAGCTTCACCTTCCGCCTTTCTCCTCCAACCAGCAACAGACCATTCCTCAGTCTTGCGCTCAGCTTCAAACTTGGCTCGCTCAGTTTCTAATTTAGCCTTCAACTGAGCTACATGTTTTTCATCTTTAGTAAACTTCTTTTGAGATGCCATGAAAGATGCCTGTTCCTTATGCATACTATACCACTCACGCACTATGCGGTGAGTAGTAGACATGAGAAGCAGTTTCTGCAAGATAAGACTGATAGGTCTGTTCATAAGGTTGATTTTCCTGAAACTTAACCTCACCAGGCGGAAGTATCCCCTGCAACCAATCTTGGCATACACGCCAATCCGAGAAGGTATCGCCTTTCTTCACATTCCAAACAGGGACATGAGGATCAGAAGCATCTTTTTTCGTATAAGTACGGTAACAATATTCTCCCATAGTTTCTTCTGGACGAATTGGAGATTGCTTATCAACACCAGCAGATGAGCTTGTCTCCCCAGTTGTGACCCTTTCAGTATGTTCAGGCATAGCATCAGAAGGTCTAGGGGAAGAAGATTGAATTTTTTCAGTAGTATGCTCTTTCCCCAAATCTTGAACAACAGCTTCCGGGGTTGGTGGATTATCAGCACCATCTACCACGCTCGGTTCGACAGTCTTTTCAGCCTCCGTATCAACACCAACAGGCTCCTCAGCCCCAGCAGTCTTCTTCACACTTTCCCCAGCAGTTTTCTCCACACCTTCCCCAGCAATCTCTGAAGGCTCTAGCGGGTCTGCAACAGCAGCGCGCGGAGGAGTAGAGGGAAGTTCTTCATTAACCACAGATGGTACTTCTATAGGAACAGGGGAAACAGGAACTTCTGGACAAATAAAAGTCTGTAAGAATTCCGTCCGTTTAAAGAAAACAAGGAAGAGCAACACTTACCAGGAACAGATTCCGAAACAAACGCATCAAGGTTTCCTTTTCTGGTAATTTTCTTCCTCTGCACCTTCTTAGGAGGTTGACCCTCCGCGTCAGGATCAGTTTGTTTCCGTTTACCAGCCTTCCGATGCACCAAGTGTTCAGGACTAGAGTCCAGGTCAATGGGCTCATTGGGGTTGGATGGGGGAATATCAGCAGAATCCCTGGGTTCAGGCTTCGGTTCTCGCATAGTCACTGCAGGAGTAAGACCCTCCAAAGAGTCAGAAACCACCACATAATCACACCTGGGGACAGAGGAACGGCGCGTACCTTTCTTCTCTCCAACATTCTTCGCCTTCAAAGTTTGAGCTTTAGCAGTCTCACTCCTCTTGGGCAAAGAAGTAAAAGTTGTTGCGCGTTTCTTCTTTTCAGGGCCTATGCCCAAGTTCAACAATTCACCTACAAAAGCGCAACGCAAAGGTTTACCCACAAAGAATAAAAGGGAAAGCAATACAAAAATAACTTACCAGCATCACCAGCTGGTTGAGCAGATAGATCCGCATCTTGCGGAAGAACAAAATTCCTTACAATACGATGGTACCAAAGCTCCTCTTCATGTTTCTTTTTGATGGTACCCATCCTTCCGCCTTCCCTCTTGAAAGCAACAACATACAAAGAGACAACTACATTCAAAAAGAACAACAACAACAACAACAACAACCATACCTAGTAAATCCCACAAATAGCAGAGCTATTTATAGGGTCTGGGGAGTATGGGATATAGACAGACCTTGCCTCTATCCATAGGGATAGAGAGGCTGCTTCCAGAGAGACCCTCGGCTCGAAAACGAACAGGAAACCAACACACCAAGTCAAAGAATATAGAAAGAATACAGAAATAAGAAGTCACCCATACCAAGAAAATGATAAGAGTGGCACAATATAATGTGAATCATGTATAATGGCATACAACATCATTTGGGCGTAAACACAATGGAAATCCTGTATAATAGCATACAACATCATTAGGGCATAAACACAAGAAGGCAATCACCGGAAAAGTCCCTAAAAGAAAAAGAAAAGCCTACGTCCCTGAAAAACACCTAAGACCTTACTGCAATATCATCTAGAAATCCTTAACCCTAATCCTACGCCTCCACGAAGTCCTATCGTGGACCATGTCCTCAGAAAGATGCAACTCTAGTAAATCATGCCTAATCTGCTCATCCCATGTCAGTTTGGGTCTGCCTCTTCCTCTCCTCCCCTCCACAGTAAGAGTTTCCACTACTCTAACCGGTGCCGTCGCTTCCCTCCGCTTCACATGCCCAAACCATCTCAATCTCCCCTCCTTAATCTTCTCCGCTATACTAGCCACTCCTAGTCTTTCCCTAAAAACCTCATTTCTTATCCGATCTAACCTCGTATGTCCACACATCCACCTCAACATCCTCATCTCTGCTACCTCCATCTTGCGCGCTTGTGTCTTCTTGATAGCCCAACAGTCTGTTCCATAAAGCATAGCTGGCCTAACTGCTACCCTGTAAAATTTCCCCTTTAGTTTAGTTGGGAACCTCCTATCGCACAATACCCCACTGGCTGCCCTCCATCTACACCAGCCAGCCTGTATGCGATGGGTTACATCACTATCCATGTCACCATCTCTTTGTACAAACGACCCCAGATACTTAAATCTAGTTACCTGCGGGACCAATTGATCCTCAATGGTGATTTGGGTTTCATCGTCAATGGCTACATCGCTGAAATCACAGTGTAGATACTCAGTCTTAGATCGACTAATCCTTAGGCCCTTGCCCTCTAAAGCTACTCGCCACTCCTCTATCCTCGCGTTCAGGCACTGTTTAGTCTCTGCAACCAACACAATATCGTCTGCAAAAAGCATGCACCACGGAACTGTCTCCTGAATCAACTTGGACAACTCATCCAAGACAACCGCAAAAAGAAAAGGGCTCAACGCAGACCCCTGGTGGAGTCCTACCTCCACAGGAAAGAAGTTTGTATCTCCTACAGGCGCGCGGACAGTAGTTTCCGTTCTATCGTATGTATCCTTAATTATGTCTATATACTTCCCCGGTAGCCCTCGACCCTCCAAACTATCCCATATCAGTTGCCATGGGACAGTGTCAAAAAGAAAACAGGTCAAAAAAAAAGGGGGGGGGGGGAAGAAGAACAGTGAAAAAGCCCCAAACTTACTATGACCATCCTCTGTGTATACGGGTTTATCATCACGTTCCATCTTCCAGTTCAAACTCATGCCGCTTCGACAAGAGCTTTCTCCGGCAACGCAATATTGGGCACATCTTTCAGATCTTGGTACCAGTTCTCATCAATAGGAGTCCGAAGCGTTTCAATCGGAACGTCGTCCTTTCCCCTTAAAATCATCTTCACCGGAATCACTCCGGCCTTGATGAAGAAGAATTTTTGCTTCCAATCATGGAAGGATTTTGGGGGTTGCAGTAGAATCTTTTTCGCAGAAGCCCTCTGAACAAACGAATAAAACCCCTGGGTACAATGCATCTGATGAAAAACCCTAAATCGAAGAACAGTCGGTTCAACATGCATCATCCGGCACACAAATTCAAAATGCCGAACCCTAACCATACCAATAGGGTGAAGTTGGGAAATATGAAGTTTGTAAAATCCAAGAACGTCAAGGAAAAATCTGGTAACAGGCAAGCGAAAGTTACCGTCACAGAAAAAATCCCAAAAGAGGGTAATATACCCGGCCGGAGCGTTCGCCGCCATTTGCCCCTCTTCAGGGTACAGAGCACCCCAGTTCTCTGGAAATTTGAGATTCTGAATCAAACCCTCAAAGGACGCCCTTGTCCACTTCAACGGTGGGAGTTCAGTCGTCATTTCTTCAGTAAGATCTTCTTGATGTTCTCCGGTTGACATAAAGAAGGAGCAACAAAGTTTTCGGTAGAAAAAGAAATGAGGAAAGTTTTTTCAACAAAGACAATGATTATACAAAAGAGGTTATCCAGACGTTATATATACTTATCGCAATAAATAGCATCGGTAACCGTCACAGCGACTGTTCCGGGTATCACAGTTCCCCAAGCAACAGAAAAAGGAAATGTCAGAGCACACACGTGTTTACACGCGCACGTGAAAGACACGGACAGTAAAAAACAACTGACAATGACAGGTTGTCAAAATCAATTTACTGCACCAGCTTCAAGTCCAAGATTTTCCATAAAAAATCTTTACAAAATCAAAAAATTCAAATCTTCTCATAAAAGATTTCTTATTTCTCGCACCCAAAAAACATTTTCCTCTCATAAGTCCAGTGCTCCACTTATTTGCATAAGTACAACACTAGACTGGGGGGACTTGAAGGGGTAAGGTCCCAAAAACCTCACAATAAGTATTTGAGACCATGCCACAAACCGGCCTTTCAACCTTTTAACCTTGCACGGCCGCGCATTGGTCCTACAAAAGGAAGAAAGTAATCAGCAATCTATAGTCGCGCGCCCAAAGGAGAACATAAATCCTTGCGCCTTCTCCCATTAGCAAAGGATAAAAATCCTGGGATCAATACTTCCGCCTAAATATCCAGACCTGGATAATTTAGACTTAGGATTTATTCAGTGGTCTCCACACAGTAAGGTGTCACACCAGATTACAGCAGTAATCTTCTAGAAGAAATACAATCGTGCACCACCCAGGCGGTTATAACCGTCTGGACACGTGTCGTTACCACAGGCACTTCTGAAATCACAACGAAGGCATGCAATTGGAGAATAAATCTCCACTTAATCACTTTCCACGTGGCAACTCCCCAGCCATAGATCAAACCACGATCCGTGTGCATTCACATCGGATCGAGACAACTTGACGTTGGATCAAAGAACTTAACGGAAGAAAATGTAGCCGCTACGGCGTTAGCATCTTCCGTTATCTTTTCAATAACAGGTTTTCCCTCCCAAACTCCCGGTTATAAATACGAAAACTGTTCAGGTATGAACTCAGATTACTCACACTATTCAAATACTTCTTCTTCTTCATTACCAATACTTATTCTCACACCGGAGTCGGGTCAAGGAGAGAACCCTCTTCTTCCCTTGGCGAGGCTAACGGTGCTCTTTTTTGCAGAACTTCGAAGAAGAAGATCAGCTGCAACTGAATCAATCGAGAGAGAGCTAACCTTTTATGCGGATTCAAACCCCCTAGATATATCGGTTCCGACCATTTATCTAGTGTTTCTTCACCCTTACAAATAAAAATGAAGATATGATTTTCTGACACGTCAACATCTCCCTTTATGAATCAAGAAGAAGAACCTTACAATATAGTAGACACTATGCCCGGAACCATTTCGGAAGTACAGTTCTGTTATGATTCGATATAAGCATGGCAATCAAACACAATAACTATGAAGTAATCGGCTCATATGCAAGGGCGGACTTAGGTGTTGTGGTGGGTGGGCGGGCGCACCTCTTGAAAAAAAACTATTAGTGTATTTTATATGAAAAAATCCTGCTCCACCCCTTGAAAGTTTTATTAAAGCTCTTGTTCGCACCCCATAAAATAACTCCTGGGTCAGCCACTACTCATATGTCACTGAATTAATAAGAAATTGGTTACAGAAACGGGATGGGAAATAGAACTACTGTTTACAAAGAGGAGATGGGGTGCTAGAACTTTCACATACAAATTCATTCATGCCTTTTCTTCTTCTTTCTACGCCTTATATCAGCTACTCATTCTCTTACTGGCCTGCCAGTTGGGCCAACATTAGTGTTATAGGTATAGGCTGGGCCTAAATCAGAGTTCATAACAAGTTTCCAAAAAAAGCATTAGAACATCAATATTCTGTTGATGCATAATTGTTCATTTCGATTAAGTGATTTCTGGTTCGCATAAGTTTTGACTTGTACGTAAATGATGCAAACTTAAAATGCAACTAGTCAGTTGTTAACCTATGTTTGGTGGCTATACGACGTGAGTCACAATTTTACTAAAAATTTATAAAAATAAAAATAGTAAAGATACTGTCTTTACATATTAGGGAAATTATAGTACATGTACCGTGTACAAATCTTAAAAAAAATAACTTATAATACAACATATGTAATTAAATTGATTTAAGCTATAGTCTTCAACATAAGCTTTAACCGCATCTTCTTATATGGTGCGTTGTGTAGTTTTCAACAAACTCTTGAATCGCGTCTTCTTATATGATCCGTCGTGTAGGTTTCAACGAGGTCTTAAACCGCGTCTTCTTGTACAATAATTTGCTACAAAAAGAACAAACAAGTGTTGACGGTTGTGGTAAAGGCACGTGTTCAACACATTTCCCTTAAAACATATTTCTCGCCTCTACTAAAGATGACGTGTCTGTCTCCCATGGAACAATAATCGAAGCAGTCTGTGCAACCGGAAATGGTCACGCGCCCAAGGTTACACTGGATAAAATTATAGTGTTAGATTTTGTGGAAAAATAATGATACGAAGGTGATGAAATTGAATAGAGAAAACTTATCTCTCTAAGTACTCAACACATGGGTCTTCAAGTATTTCTTCTTTTCCAAGAACTCTCCATGTATTCATGTATTTTTCTTGTATCACTTCTCTTGTATTTTTCTAGCCTCATCAAGTTAGGCACATAACCTACTTTTAATACAAAAGAAATGAGATGGAGAAGAGTCTCAGTTAATCAGAGATTTTATTAGAGACATAAACTCTAATAAAAACTAATAAATTGACAAAAAAAAACTCTACTTAAGAGTTTATCTCCTATATGAAGAGTCTAGTAAATAATTATTATTTCACTAAATTAATATCCATTCACACTTAAATTTCCAACAATCCCCCACGTGAATGGATATTGATCGAAACACACATCCAATGCAACCTCGATAGTTGAGCAATGTAGGATAGGTAGGTATTAGCTTTGAAGTTTGAACATTCCTTTGTGAAGCATACTTAGTCTTCTAGCGGTTTGTAGACACGATGTCCTTGAAGAAACTCGTGTAGAGACAATACACCTCACATAATACTCTCCTTAGCCGGGTCATCCCCTCATTAGGAGATATGTATATTTAGGATGCTCTCCAAAAACAAAGGTAAAATCTCCATATAGTTCTAACAATAATCAAGTGGTAGACGCATCTACAAACAAATCACTAGGAACGAATATCGCAAGATTTATCAAAGGTATAATACAGTAACATATAGTACCTTTACTTTCATATGTTAGAATTCACATTTGTGAATTTTCCAATGACTTCTAATGAAGTATATCGACATGTATCTCTTTGTGTATTTTATCTCAATACACTCACCGCGTTCTTTCATTACTCTCTCATGATGTTGTGGTTATACATTTGATGTCTCATCTTTGACTTTTAGTCAATGCATCAACTCTTAAGTTGTTTATGTCCAAGTATTTTCGTATGCTACTCATATAAAACCACATTCTTTTAAATAATGTGTATAATTGACGTTATAATTATACACAAAAATAATTTGTACGTCATAAACATTAGTAATTTATTTCTTGGTAAAAAAATGTATATGTTATCCGAAGATATTGAACACAAAACAATAAAATACATCTGAAATTAAATCATAAGTGCCGAACACTCTGAATAATTTAAACAGAAGCATAGATGATATGTAGACATCAAATCTCAAAGTGCTATTATCTTCTACACTTTATCATATGGTCAAAATGTTCGCAATGATATCGTCCCATAGCAGGTATTGCGGTACTCCCTCAATGAAACTCTATGCACTCGTAAGTACAAGTTCCCATTTCATCGTGAAACTATAAACTTGGACAATTCTGCTCAAAACAACATTAAATTGTTACAAAACTACATTTAAGTAGTATACTTAAACAATAAAATTTGTTCACAACAACACCAAGTTTTTTCTACCAAATAACATCCACGAGACTGTTACTTTATTCACCATATGCTACTTCTAGCAAGAGTAGCGAACCATATGAATTATTAACTCTATGCAAAACTTTGTTTAAAAAATCATTCTAAAACATTTCCTTAGTTTGTAACATGCTATATTAAATAATATCAATTAGGGTTTATGAAAACATAGATCAAACCCCAAAATGTCAAATGGTTTTATATTTTTTAGTCTTACTACAGATGTACTAAATGTTTTCTAACACACATGTTAAAAAATGTTATAACGGGCACATTATAAAATCGAATGTTTACAAAAATCGTTTTCCATAGATATAGTTTATAAAACAAACAATTTCTAATTGTTTTTAATGCACGTATAGGCAATTAAAGGTTTGCATAAAACATTTCCATTCATTATGACTTATAAAATGAATAGTCTCTAAACTTATATTCATAATACACATTTTTCTAACACACATGTTAAAAAATTAAAGTCATGTTATATATACAAAACATGACCCATTTAGATTCAGAAATCACAAATTAAAGTTAGTGATAAATCTCACACAACACCGTCACTTTATAGTGACTTAATTCTTGAAGCCAATCAAACATTAACTTTATGTATGACCTTTTATTTCCAAATCATGAAAAGCATTATACAATATGTTTATATTCATTAAAATCAATGTTACAACAAACTACTTATATAAATTGTTTACATAAAATATTTCAAAGCATTTGTATTCTAGCCATTTTTAACAATCATGTTAAAATCAAAGAAATTCTAACGCGCACGTTAGAAATATTAACATTTCCACAAAATGTTAATTCCACTTGTTATAAACACATATATGGCTCATATAGATAAGTCATTTCTAATACACACGTTAGAAAATAAACAATTAAAAAATTGCTTCCAAACTAACATTTTTTCATGAACCGTTTCTAACACGCATGTTAGAAGACAAATGATTAGAGAAATAATTTTCAAATTTAACGATTTTATAAACCGTTTCCAACACTTTTGTTAGAAGTAAACAATTACGAAAACTGTTATAAAGTTTATCTATAAATAGGTTCTAAGATACTTGTCAGAAATAAATGATGACAAATATCATTATAATACTTATCAATAAATAGGTTCTAACAAGCTCGTTAGAAATACACGATTACAGAAACCGTTATAAAACATACAAGTTTATATATATAAAACCCGATTCTAACATGCTCGTTTAGAAATGAATGATTACAAAAATCATTATAAGGCTTATTAGTTTATATAAAATAAACTATTTCTAACACAAATTTTGGAGACGAGACGTTTAGACAAACTTTTTAAACCATATATTTTAAATAATATAATCATTTCTAACAAACATGTTAGGAAATGAAACGCTTACAAAACCCGTATTTTTTATAAAAATCAAGCCAGTCTAACGCACGCGTTAGAGAATTTAACGTTTACAAAAAACGTATGGTTTACACTAATAAACCCGATCTAACACAATGGTTAGAAAAATTCACGATTCCAAAATCATTTTAAAACCAAACGTTTGAACCATAAGCCATCCGTTTTTGTATCATGGTATAAGATTTAAGATTGTATCACAATCACAATAAATCCAAACACAACAAGTTACACAACATACATATTTCCCAAAAACAATATTTATAAGATCATAATCTCTAAAAATATTTTTTATTATAAATCCTTTCATAAACCCCAAATCCTATAAATAAGGTTTTAACATTGTAACAACAATCTCACAAAATCTATTTTAGGTTTGTAGGACATGAGGCACAATTTTAATAAAAAAAATATATAAATAAAAATAGTAGAGATACTCTCTTTATATATTTGTGAAATTATAGTACATGTACCGTGTAAAAACCCTAACGAAAATAACTTATAATACAACATATGTAATTAAATTGATTCAAGCCATAGTCTTCAACAAGAGCTTTAACGGCGTCTTCTTGTATGGTCCGTAGTATAGTCTTCAACGAACTCTTGAATCGTGTCTTCTTATATGACCCGCCATGGGGCTTTACGAGGTCTTCAATCACGTCTTTTTGTATAATAATTTGCTACAAAAAGAACGAATAAGTGTTGAAGGTTTTGGCTACGGCATGTGTTTAACACACTTTCCCTTAAACCAGATTTTGCGCCTCTACTAAAGATGACGCGTTTGTCTCCCATGGTACAACAGCCAAAGCAGTCTGTACTGTCGGAAATGGCCACACGCCCAAGGTTACACCGGATAAAATTATAGTGTTAGAACTTGTGGAATAATAATGATACGAAGGTGATGAGATCGAATAGAGAAAACTTATCTCTCTGTTTACTCAACATATAGGTCTTCAAGTATTTCTTCTTTTCCAAGAACTCTCTATGTATTCATGTATTTTTCTTGTATCCCTTCTCTTATATTTTTCTAGCCTCATCAAGTTAGGCACATAGCCTACTTTTAAAACAAGAGACATGAGATGGAGAAGAGTCTCAATTAATTAGAGATTTTATTAGAGGGTGTTTGGGATTGATTTTTCAAAATAGATTATGCGTTTTGAATAATCAGAATCAGATAATTAGCTGTAACAAAACGTACTGCAGAAAGATAGTGTTTGGATTTGATTATGTTGTTTGATATCACAATAATCAGATAATCAACTATTGAGTGTTTGGCAAATATATATATTTTAAAAAATAAATAAGTGAAATGACAAAAAAAGACATTAACCATCAAATCAAACAAACAATATCAAGAAGCCAATAACAACAAACTCCAGTTCAATCACTACGCCATATGATTTCGGTGCAAGGTAAGTAAACAAATTATTCACTATTCTGCATTAGTACCGCAGTTGCAACATATAAACATTCAAATGGATTGCATAATATTTCTTGCAATTCTCTCTCTTACCGAACTCATATACAGATCGTCTTGCCTACGACGTGTAGTTATGTCTTCTTGTGTTCCATTAATTCTGATGGATGTATCACTTTCAACATCTCGAGTTGGACGATAAGTTTCTTGTTGTGCTTTGTTAAATGCTTCATCAAAATGACCTTTCATCCTAATGTAGTTGTGAATTGCCATGGATGCTATCACAATGTCGACCTGTGTTTCATAAGAGTAATTAACATGCATATCTTTTAATATTGCCCACCTTGCCTTCCATACTCCAAATGTCTGTTCGATCACATTTCTTAAAGATGAGTGATAGTAGTTAAATGTCTCTTTTAGTCCTTTCGGAGCACGTTGGGCAGCTGTTTGACCTCGACGAAAATCAGGTATATGATAACGAACATCATTTCCTTTATATGGAGCAAGATAGCCTCTAGTATTTGGGTACCCGGGATCAACAACATAGTACTTATCTGTATAAATTGAACTTGTACTTCAATGCAATGGGTTAAGTAAAAATATAGCATAAAACATATATAAAATAATACTAACCACCCGTTGGACGAGGAAATTTCACCTCTGGCTTACGTAATGCTTCTAAAAAAATTCTTGTGTCATGTGCTGTGCCTTCCCATCCCCCCATGCAAATGTAAAACACATATTAAAATCACTTGCTGCCATGATATTTTGGGTTGCATATCCTTTTCTACCAATATATTTTGCTTGTTCATGCTCTCGAACTGATGCCTTAACATGTGTCCCATCAATAGCACCAATGCAATCCTATAGATACAAAAACACTAGTTACTAATTCACAATACTATAGACAAAGTATTAATTCTGAAATTTGAAGTAAAAAAATAGAACACACCTTGAACATGGGGTAATACCGAGAGTTGTTTAAAAGTTGTGGAGGTACTTCATCGTTGTAGTTTGCTTTAGGCATGATGATGTCCCCGCTAAGCTTAAGCACCGCTCTTAAAACACGATGGAAATGTCTATGAATAGTTTCCCCTAAATGATGGAAAATTTCTTGAGCTAGTCTATTTCCACATCCGTGTGCTAATATCAACAAAAAAAATACCAACAGACTCTTCAATAGATACATTACGTGTCCCCTTTAAGTTGTAGTGCATTCTAAGATCCGAACATAAGCTCTTGAAAACATCAACATGTAACCTGAAATCTTCATAACAACGTCTAGGATGACCATTGAGTATTTCTTGAATAAAAATATTTCCTGTACGACAGGAAGTGCGACAAGGGATACGTGGGATATTCATCATATTATGTACTACCATCACCCCTTTGACGACTAAACCGCATAGTAGTAAAAACTGTTTCTCATCATCTAACCAATCTTCATCATTCGAGTTATTGTTCTCATCTTCACTATCGGAATTCACATATTTACCATGGTTTGGTATCTTCATCCTGTTGAAGTACACAATAAAAAGACATAAATAGTCAAAATAATTCAAAAATGAAACATAGCTGAAATATAGTATTGAAAGTTCTTCTAAAAAACACAATGTCATTTATTCAAACAAGGCACACATAGAAATGTCTACAAACGAACATCCAAAGAGCAAAGAATAACATCAAATAAATAAAAAGATAACACGCCATCACTCGTCTATAAGTGAGTAGAGAAAGCTAATCTTGTCGATGGTCGTTGGCGGGTACATAAAGCTTTCCCTTGCCTCCTTTTTCATCAAGATTCGTAGTGCCTTGTTATAATTTATCGAACTTGGCTCAAAACACGGGAAGTTTGAAACAATATCCATACATTCTGATAGAGTAGGTATTTGAATACTTGGTGTGCTTCGTGAGGCTAGTGCTTCAATAACCGTGTCAAGTTTAGCTTCAAGTGAGGAAGCTATTGTACTTTTTCCCCAGCTTGAACGACCATGAGCATTGTTTTGTATTTTCCTCCTCTTGACCAAATTGCTCTCTGGAAATAATATTTCCGCATCATCACCTAAATTCCCTTCATCGCTATCTGCCTTCCCTTCTACATCCATAACACCAATATCGTCTTAAACATCACTTTGACTAATTTCATTTTGCAATTGATGAGGGGTTTTAGTCTTATCCCCAGTGGCAACACAGTCTCGAAACAATGTCTCGTAAAACTCTTGATACATCTCCAAATTTTTGTCCTTGGATTTTGCAAGTTCTGGATCCGCCTTTTAAGTGAAGTAAACAAAAGTTAGTACCTAAACTACGATAAGATTGTGAAGAAACTACTTGATCAAACATTACCTGTATTTTTTCATCCCACCACTCACTCGTTGCGTTTATCGTCTTTTTCACAGGGTCCCATCCAAGCCCAGATTCAATTCTCATCAAACGATCGTATAACTTCCAATCCCTCTTCATTGAATCCCAATGGTTTTTAAGTTGCAGTTTGGTGTAATCTTTTCCTGTTTGAGTTTTTAGATTATTTCCTAGGTTCGTCCACCCAACCTTATTGAAGTGGCTCCCAGGTCTATTACCATTATTTACTTCCTCGAGACACAACTTAACAAATATCATATGGGTACTAGAATCCCAAACAGTTTTTCGAGCACTAGCCTTGGTAGATGAAAGCTTACTTGTGGCATTTTCATGGTTCAAATCCATTCCCTGTTCGATGAAATATGGCCTTGGTACATCAATAAAAGAACTAATATACATAGAAGGCTAGAAAAGCCCCAAACAGTTCTAATAACACTAGAAGAAACTCAACAACGTCTAATGTTATCCATTTATGTATTACATAAACAACCTTAACAGATAACTCACAGGGTCACACCATATTCCAATCACAACTGGCCCTATTCATACAATAACTATACATGTTTTAAGTCTTCTTTTTCTATTAAATAGTAATTTTAAATTATATATTATCCTTTTTTTCCTTGTAGTCCACATCAATACATAACTTTCAATAATTTTCCAGGTACAATAAATCAAATACAATATAAATTAGACTTGTGGTACCTCTCGATTTTAAGTTTTCAACCTTCAATAATACATCACACAGCATTCAAACTTTTACATGTCATGAGTCCATAAATAAGGATATTAGGTGACACCACTTTTGAAACGTGAATGATGAACATGGGTAGTTGGGTGGTAGCTCAAACGAGCCAAGCTTTAAAAGCTCGAACGAGCCGAGCTTTAACGAGTCCGAGCCCGAGCTCGAGCCTGAAATACAAAGCTCGTTTAGGCTCGCGAGCCTAAACGAGCCCAAACAAAAATTTATTTATTTTATTTATAAAATAATAATAATGATGATAACATTGGCGAACCGAGCTCGAGCCGAGCTTTGGCTCGTTTAAGCGATACTGAAGCGAGCTCGAGCCGAGTTTTTAGCTCGTATGAGGTTGTTCTTAAAATAACTCGAGCCGAGCTCGAGCTTTGGGTTTTACTCGTGAGCCGAGCTCGAGCTCAAATAAGTAGACTCGAACCGAGCCGAGCTCGAGCTTCAAAAAAACATGACGAGCCGAGCTCGAGCCCAGTCGAGCTCGGGCTCGGCCCGGCTCATTTACACCCCTACCAAGGGTCAAGTTTGGGCCATCACCCCATTAGCTTAGACCACACACTTCCAAACCCATGTTGGTTATGTGCTGTAAATATGACAATTCCTCATTTGTACACTTATCTAAAAATGCAAAGAAAGCTTCTTATCTTTATAGTGTCTTTACCAATCTTAACATATAAGCCCATCCCCACCACCTAACACCACCTGCATAAGTGGTGGGTCACTACCATAAGCCTTAAGTTTTACATTCTTATAAAAGTAGAATCCCCATCTCATAATGGATCACATTGTATTGATGCAGAAAACTTTAAGTACTCTATACATTTTTTTTTTTTTTTTTTGAATACTAACTTTTTTTTTTCATTCAAATGGCAAAGTAATAAATTACAAACAAGTGGCGGGTAACCACTTGTTTGTAATTAACCAAAAAATTAATATTAAAAAAGTTTAAAAAAACTATTAAAACAATCTAACAAGACAGGAATAAGAAAAACAGATAACATTTTGCCCAAACTCATTGTTTGTTTATAAATCGATGATACCCAACCAAAGTCACTCCCTCATAGATCCAGTAATTCCTTGTTAAAAAAACAGCCCATACCTATCTTTATTATACACATCTTTAGCACTTCTTAAAAAAATTCTCAGTTTTACTCCAACTATAAACCACCAGACCAATTTGTTTGCACTATCTTTCCAGCATTGACTTTTAAAGTTCTGCCTTTGACCCCAATTATGACTTCAGCCTATGCATTTAAACTTCTAGCCAAAATCCATTTTCATTTCCTCAAACTTTAGCAACTACAAACCCCTTCCATATCTCAACCAAAACCTCATATTTTTATTAGACCATCTCTTCTGTTTTAACCAATGACCAACATTATCAATCTGTTTCCATTGTCCTATATATTGTTGCCACATAACAAACACAATCCTGCTACTAATTGAGTCCCAACTTTTAATCTCCTAAATCACTAATAAACAACACCTAACTACTATTATACGTAACATTAGCAATGCTGGTTGATCAATTGACCCAGCGTCAAGTGAGTTATCAGAATATAATCTCCTAAATCACTAATAAACAACACCTAACTACTAAAAAAAGGGTAAAACTGAAATCGTACAAACCAAATCATATAATCGAACAGAGACTTACTTAGGGTTGAAATTGAGCAAATACACCTCCGTAAAGTTGCAAATCAAATCGATACTTGCGATGACTGTGAATAAAACGAACAACTGATTAGACATTTACGCAATTGATGTGGCGTATAGAAGAAGAAATCGAAAAGGGAGACGATGAGATGTACCGGATTCAGATGTGGAAAGATGCGAGAGAGATGATTTGAATGATGAGCGTCGGCCGGCGTTTGTATTTTGCTCTTCTTCTCCGGGAGTCCAAGGGCACGAGTGTATATGGCGGCAAATTTTCAGAGGCAGTTATGGGGAGATAAAATAAGATGGAAAATCCCGTTTTCCTGCAGTAGGGGGTGACCTACTTTTGGATTATCACGTTTTGATGTCTACAAAACGCAGAAAATCAGTTTTAATATTTTTTTACCAAACACTCAAAATAGATTTTTTTGCGATTTCAAAACACAATAATCAACAAATCAGCTTGAAAAAGCAATCCCAAACACCCCCTTAGTGACATAAACTCTAATAAAACTAATAAATTTTCATAAAAGTCTACATAAAAGTTTATCTCTCATATAAAGAGTCTAGTAAATAATTATAATGTCACGAAAATAATATCCATTCATACTACTTAAATTTCCAACAGTAGCGGCTATGGTTTTCGTTTGTGTCTACATGTCAGTTTACTTTGTTTTTTCCCAATAATATTATTCAACCCGTATTTCTACACTATGAAGTTCTATGTAGTAGTTTGGACTTTTATATTATAAGATGGCAAATATACATGAATTACAATAAAACCAATCAAAGAAAAAAATGTGTCTGCAAACTAACTGACATGTTCTATAACAACTCATGTTCTATGATTTAATGTGACATCTATATTAAACTTTGAGTGTAACCTGTAAATATTTACTTTCCAGGGGTATGATATGAAACCAAGTGATTAATTGTTGCAGCAATACCAGCGTATGGAAGATGATGGAACATACAGTTTTAAACCACTTTTGGGTGCGGCCGTCATCACATCACAATCTTGGGTTATGCTTCCTTTTCACTTGTATTCCCTATTACCACTAGTCTTTAACCACAAAAATCCACCCAAATCCTGAATCAGAACCCACTAGAAAGCATTTCCCCGTCTAGCCAACATCAAATGCAAAATCTGTAACGGGTAGGGATATGATTAGGTTAGAATTTTCGAAAAAAAATGCAAAATTGCTATTGAAAATGGTTCAAAGATGTTATTAGATTTTTTACTTGGAAAAAGAATTATGATGTTAAATTGACAATACAAATCGTATAATAATGGAAATGCTTGTAATTATTGAGAGAGCATGAAAGGTTGTGGAAAGAGTTTGCTACAATCGTGTGTTATTGAATATTTTAACTACTTATATCCTTGGATTGGAAAATCTTCTTATGTAACCCGAGCTCGAATGCGGGATCAATTTTGACTTGCTGGCTGATCGTTTGCAAACAAAATCCTCACTCGAGGCTGTCATCGAGAGTAAAAGTAGATCAAATGCTGCAAATGAAGAATCTATACTACTTAGAGTAGGAGCATGGTAAAAGTTTGGATAATATAAAAGTTTCGCGGTTTCGATGTTTTCTCAGTACGCCCATCGCAGATGTGTTCAATGATGGTGTAACGAGAAAGGGAAACACCATATGCGATAAGTGGCTCCATGTTTGTTAGGCTAGTGGGTATGGTTGATGGACCATCCTTGAGGATGATCCGTCACGTAGGCGCCACGTCATCATCCTCCCAAGAATGGTCCATCCTCCAAAACTAGAGGGCATGATAAGTTGGTCCTAGTCATCATCCTCCACCACTTTTATGTTTTTTTATTTTTTTTAATCTTCAACTTTTTTTAACATTTAACAAATAAAGTAACAAAATATTTTCATTAATATTAAAAAACATTACATAAACTTAAAAAAAAAATTAAAAAAAACATAAACTTAAAAAAAAATAAACTTAAAAATATCCTAATATATTAAAAGAAGCAACTAGTCTTCGTCTTCCATGTCGTGGTCGGGTTTGTTTTGAGCGTTGTTCCAAATGTACTCCACCAAGTCCGCTTGTAGGTTATGATGTGTGTACTCGTTACGTAGAGCGAACATGTTCAAATCTTGTTGTTCCGCACTAACTGGAACAGAATTTCCAGTTGACGCGTCTTCGTCGTACTCGCATATCGCTCTACCTTCGTCTTCAATGACCATGTTATGAAGGATGATACAAGCGTACATAATGTGTCGTAACCTCTTTGGTGTTTGCGAACGTGCTGGATGTTCAATGATGTGCCATTTTTTTTTGTAGAACACCAAAAGCCCGTTCAATATCTTTTCTCGCACCCTCTTGAAACTTCGCAAACTTTTTTCTTTTGTCGTCTGTCGGGTGCGGAATAGTTTTAACGATTGTCGAGTACTTTGGGTATATCCCATCGCCTAGGTAGTAACCTCGCCTGTATTCCACCCCCGAAACTGTAAAGCTTGTGTCTGGACCTGTACCCGCCACTACATCCTCAAATATCGGTGACTGATATATGATGTTAAGGTCATTGAGCGAACCAGGTAGACCAAAAAAAGCATGCCAGATCCAGAGATCCTGTGACGCAACCGCCTCTAGAATAATAGTCGGATGTCCATGATCTCCCCTAGTATACTGACCTTGCCATTGGACTGGGCAGTTCTGCCACGCCCAGTGCATGCAATCAATGCTCCCGAGCATTCCTGGGAAACCATGTCTCTGTTCGTGTGCTTGATATAATTTTTGAACGTCGTTTGCGTTCGGTTTCCGCAGGTATCGCTTGCTATACAATTTGACAACTCATTCGCAAAACTTGTGCAAACATCGACGTGCGGTTCTTTCAGACATCCTAATATACTCGTCTAATGCATCGGGTGCGTAACCGTACGCAAGTTGGCGAATGGCCGACGTGCATTTTTGTAAATTACTGAAACCCCTTAGCCCCCTAGCGTCGTTCCGCAATGTAAAAAACGGATCAGATTGGGCCATGTCGCCTGCAATACGTAAAAACAGTGGACGACTCATGCGGAACCGACGTCGGAAAATCTCGGCTGGGTACACGGGTTCGTCGGCAAAATAATCGGCTAGTAGTTTAGCGTGGCCGGCTATAAATTTAAAACGAAACATAAATGAAATTAATTATAAAATACATTTTCAAATCTATATAAAACATAAGGAAAAAAAAAGTAAAATACCTTCTTGGTCTCGGTTATATTTTGCTCGTCTAGCTAGCCGTTGGGACGACCCTTGATCAGCCGCCATGAAGACTTGAGCCGCGTTCATAATCATGTTGTGCATAATATCATCCTCTTCCGAAGATGATGAATACCACGCAGACGAAGCCGATGAAGACATAGAAGAAATTGAAGAAATGGAAGACATGGGTGAAGCCATGATAATTTTTGAGTGAGAAATGGGGTGGTAGTGTGTAAAAAACGGTATAAAATATGATTAGTTTTATAAAAAGGGAAGAGTGGTTTATAAAATGTGAGAGAGATGGGGTGGTAGTGGGTGAAAAGTTGTGAAAAAAATGGTTAAAGATGTGAGTATTTATAAAAATGGAAGTGAATTGGGGTATATTTTGAATTATAACCGTTTGAATATTAAATGTTAATTAGAAAATTAAATTTTTTTTTATTTTGAACGGTCACAAACGTGGAAGGGCCCACCACTTAGCTTCGTCGCAAACGGCTAGAACCCGACGCGGAAGACGGGACGGGGGGGGGCACGGTGTTGGGACCGTCGCCGACCCAGGACGATCCGGGGCCGAACCCCATACCGACTAGTCTTAGTAAACACGTTTAAAGATATTATTTTTTCTTTGAGTTTCAGTCGGTTTATTTTAAACCTGATTACACATATATGGCTTTAGACTATCTGTGATGGGGCTTTATATCGCGCCGTAATGCGGTAATGGTGTATAGGGCCCGGCTACACCATTACGACCGGCGCTATGGGGTCTGAATTTTGAATCCTCGTGAAAATTATCACGCCTTACCCCTTACTCCCCCACTCACACACATATATTTACATACATATGTATGTATAATTGAATGAGTTATATAACCCCCTTACCACTACACCCTATTGTGATATAAAGCCCCCTCTTACACTTTTCGCCAGCAGTCCCAACTTCAAAAATAACCGCAAAGATATATTTTGAGTTTTCTTTGTTCTAATAGGTTAGAGGAACCACAAAGTTATATTTTTGAAATATTGGATTTTAATAATCATAACTATTCGTCGTTGGCCGGCAACAGTCCCAACTTCAAAAATAACCACTGGCAGTCCCAACTATTAACATGTTGGTCTCCAATGGACCCTGACTAACAGAACCCTAACGCCGTTAGTCTCTGGTCGCCTGAAAAACGTTTTTGCCGGAAAACTCAACATTTTCGTCTCAAAACTCTTTGTAACCTTCTTACGGACCTTCAGGAACATTTTTCTAGTAAAAGCCCCAATTATTGAAGTCGCTGGAAAACTTATTTTTTGCCGGAAAACTTCTTTTTGGCCGGAAAACTCAAATTTTTGGCCGAAAAACTCAACATTGTCTTCCCAAACCTCTTTGTAACCTTAGATCTGACCTTTAGAAACCAGTTTATGATCAAAAACGGTTTTTTGGCGACCAGAAACTAACGACGTTAGAGTTCTGTTAGTTAGGTCCATTGGTGGCCAATATGTCTATAGTTGTGACTGAGAATAGTTATTTTTAAGTTGGGACTGTTGGCGGCTGACAACGAATAGTTGGGATATATTCCTATATTTTTCAGAGTTAAATGTCATTTTAGTCCCTGTGGTTTGGGCTATTTTGCCAGTTTAGTGTAAAGGTTTTATTTTTCGTCTGCAGGTCCAAAAAGGTTTCACCGTTGCCATTTTAGTCCACTGGACTAACTTCATCCATTTTTTCTGTTAATGAAAAGGGTAATTCGGTCATTTTATATGGCCGAATTATCCTTCTAGTTAAATAATTACATATAAAATGACCGAATTGCCCTTCTCGTTGACAGAAAAAAATAGATGAAGTTAACCAAGTAGACTAAAAAGGCAATGATGAAACATTTTTGAACCAACAGGCGAAAAATGAAACCTTTAGATTAAACTGGTAAAATAGCCCAAAACTCAGGAAATAAAATGGATGTTGTATGGATGTTGGGTGGTTATAATATAATCACTTTGCCTAGAAGACAAGATATAAAGTTGAACTGCTACATTATTCCATATGACAAATTGGAGAAATGGGCCATTTGGTCAACGGAAAACCTAGCTTTTGGTACATAAGGTCAAACTGTGGTGGAGATGAAGGTTTCTTAAGGACATCCAATAATGAAGATGTTACATCATACATAATGGTTCTTGAGTCAATAGTGCATGTCCAAATCCATAAAACTAAGCAAGGTAGTGGTAGACCACAAAGTCAAACCACTCAGATGATTCATAATGTTCAAGTGCAAGGAGCTCAGTAAGTTCATCTATAATCACGAGAAACTCGACTTTACGGTCGATAACCATACTCCTGGTGACTATCCAATTTTTCGATATCCGACTTCAGCTTATTAACTAAAGGTGGATATCAAAATTATATAACATGTGAGTCTTAACTTGATAATTTTGTGTCGTCAGATCATCCATTTTGTAACATAGTATGTCATCCAAATGTTTTTAATTTAAAACCCAATCAAGTACATGTTATATGATTCTGGACGTGGCAGTTTGGGGCCGTTTACTTGTGGATGGGTCGATTTGGGTTGTTCTATCTCACACCAATCAAATATAAAATAGCGCAAAGGAACATGGCAATTGAGTAGGGTATTAAAACCACTTGAAAGTTACCAAAGCCTATAGTCTTTAGTTTATCCATGCTCCTAAAAAGTTTTATTTAGAGATTTAGGTTCTGTTTGTTTTTTGTTAAAAGAGCTTCAAGACCTCTTTTGTCTTCACCAAGCAGACCACGCGCAGACATAGGGCTCTGAAGCTTGTTTGTTTTTCTGAAGACAATTCATTAAAAAACCACTTCAGAAACTCTTCCTCGGGCAGATGTTGATTTACCTCTTCACATATCTGTCCATCCTCTTCCAAACACACAACTCTCAAACCCTATCCCTTCTCCATTCACGACCTCCTCCCCTGCTCCTCCACCTCACGCCGCCGACCTCCTCCCCTGCTCCTCCACCCCACGCCGCCGACCCTGCTCCTCCACCTCACGCCGAGCACCACCGAGCCGAGCACCACCTCCCGCCGGACTAAAACCCCCTTCTTCTCCACCGGATTCATCGATTTCCTTTGCTTTGCAAGATCAAAGACTCCGGTAATTTTATGTTAGCTTTAATTTACTTTGCTTACAAGGTTGATTATTTGTTAGAACTAGATTTCAATTGGTTAATTGTTTGTTTATCTGTGGTTAAATGAACAAGGCCCCATAATTGGGTTGAAGTTTTGTTGAGGAATTACAAACAGAACCGTTGTCTGCATAATTGGGTTGAACTAGCTTTAATTTAATTGTTTGTTTATTTGTGGTTTTTTTTTTTCTTTTTTTTTTTTTTGCTGAATTTATTTGCTGAAGTGGTTTAGGTTGGTTGTGGTGGTGGCAGGTGGTGCGGTGGTGGTGGTGACAGATTGTAGAGAGAGAGATAAGGCAGAGAGAGAGATATGTGGTTTGTGTGTTGTGTGAAGTGTGTGTGTGAAGATGTTTTTATATAAAAAACAAACCCTCTTCTCCTTGCAGACGGCAGACATTTGGTCCACCTCTTCTCCTGCAGATGTGGTCCGCAGACTGCAGACCTTTTCTCGCAGAAAAAACAAACAGCACCTTAATCATTGTTAACACATTATTTTTTGGCAAATTGGATTTTAATAATCCGAACTGGCTCTTTTTAGCCGATAATAATCACAACTCAGTTAATTACCTAAAATAATCCGAACTCTTACATTTTGTTTGTAAAATAGTCCGCCGTTAAAAAAACATAACAGAGTTAAAAAAATTTCCAAATTACAAACCGATGTTTTCCGGCTTTTGATCAGAACAATGATACGAGTCTATTAATGTAAAACTTTTTCTCAAAACAGTGCTCTAAACGACGAAAAGGTGTTTCAATTCGGGTGTTTGAACTTCTAATTAACAAAAATCAAGTCGTTTTGAGCACTATTTCAAGATAAGTTTTACATCAGTCGACTTGTATCTCCGTTCTAATCAAAAGCCTGAAAACATCGGTTTGTAAATTGGAAAAAAATATAGTTCCGTTATGTTTTTTAATGGCGGGCTATTTTACAAACAAAGTGGAAGAGTTTGGATTATTATGGATAATTAACTAAGTTGAGATTATTATCAGAAAAAAGAAACAGTTCGGATTATTAAAAACCAAGAGTTAATAGCCAAAATGGCCCCTGAGGTTTGATCACTTTTGCCACTTTAGTCCAAAATCCAAATTTTTTACATCTGGGTCCCTGAGGTTTGCATTTTGTTGCCATTTTGGTCCAAATCTCAAATCATGTCAGATTTTCAAAAAAAAACCCTGCTATTTTGTCTTTATGCTCAGGGGTATTTTAGTCATTTTAAGTATTAATATACCCAAACACCCCTAAAATCACTCTGCACACACACACCCTCTCTCTCCAAACACCCTTCTTTCTCTTCTCTCTCTCTCATCTCTGTCGAACACCACCATCACCACCACCGCACCGCCACCACCACCATCGCCACAGCACCTCCAACACCGCAACCATCTCTGTCTCTCTCTCTTCTCCCTCTCTCTCTTCCGCAACCACCACAACCAACGACCACAAATCAAAAGAAACCCCCCACTCTCAAGATTAGAACCAGTCAACTGCAATACTTATACAGTAATTAACCTTAACATGTAATCACAACAACCACTGAATCATCACAAAAAAAATCTAATCAGTTATAAAATCAAACACACACACATAAAAGAATTAAGGATTCATACTCTAAATATAGATGGGCAAAATTCACCAGCAGTCTTTAAATTCTGTGGAGCAATACTACTACTACTAGTCTACTACTGTACTACAACACACAGGTCTCCTTTTAAAGATTGAAAAAGTTTCAATCTTTTTTCCAGATTTACAATACCCAGATAAGGGGTAACACACATTCCGCTGATTTAGAGGAAAAACATAAGAGAAATACCCACTACCACCACTCACTACAAGCACCTACTAAACTTCCAGATCTGCCTTCAATCACCTCACCCCAATCCCTAACCGCTTTATCAATCTGTTCTTTCGCCATATCAAAGTATCCTTTCAACTTATACGCCGCCCGTTCGTTTTCCACACCTTCCATTGCTGCTCGATGGCGCTGCTGTTGTTCGATGAACTAGGGCTTTGATTTGAGGTGTCGGATGGTGAATTAATGAAATATGAGTTGTAATTTTCGATTAGATCTTTAAAGAAACTCATGTTTTGAAGAATTTAGAGTGTAATTTGACATCTGGATGATGATTATTGTTGAAATTTCATGTGATCGGTTTTGGTTGGTGGAACATGTGGTTGACACTTCGATTTAGGGTTTAAAGAGAGAGAGAGAGAGAGAGATGAGAGAGATGATGGCAGTGGGATGGTGGTGCTGGCGGCAGTAGGATGGTGGTGGTGGGGATGATGCGGTGGTGGGGTTGGTGGTGGGGATGATGTGGTGGTGGGGATGGCTGTGTTTTAGTGGGAGAGAGAGAGAGAGAACTGAGAGAGAGAGACTTGAACAGGTGTTTGTTGCAAAGAAGAAGAAGAATTTTTATTCAAGAGAGAGAGGTAAAATGACTAAAATACCCCTGAGCATAAAGACAAAATAGCAGGGTTTTTTTTGAAAATCTGACCTGATTTGAGATTTGGACAAAAATGGCAACAAAATGCAAACCTCAGGGACCCAGATGTAAAAAATTTAGATTTTGGACTAAAGTGGCAAAAGTGAGCAAACCTCAGGGACCATTTTGGCTATTAACTCAAAAACCAATTTACCTTAATTTTTTAACACAAATTTTTAAATGGACAAGGAAGTGCTTGAGGGGTAACTCGCCCGTCTTGTTGCATTTTTTAGTGAACATGGTACTTTTGACATGTTTTAACCATTCATCTTTACTTTTAACAGTGGATTGTGGCCGGTGGTTGGCTCGAAAGTATTTTAAACACATGCATAGTGGAAATAATCAGCCATTGATACTTCAAGAAGGCGGTGGAGGTCTCACAGTAAAATTTCAGAATTGTAATTTCATTTTTTTCTTAGTATATTTAAGTTCATAATAAATAATGACATATACATAGATTATATTGATTTTCTTATTCAATCTCGTGTATTACGTGGGTCTATAATATAACCTAGTTATGATATAAATTATAAGGTTTGTTTAGCGTATGATGTAGAAAATGTGTAATCTTTCTTTTATCATATTATTTGACTGTAGGTTCTGGTTGAACATGACATGAAGACTTTCTGAAAAACATCACAATAAAGAGCAAGTCGTCTAATTTGGTATCGACATTCAAACCAGGTCGAATTGCCAAGTGTCACGGTTGTAATGCCCTTTAAACATTTTGGACAACACAATCTGCACAAGTAGAGAACTCATGCACCATACAGAACACATATATGCACTCTTTTCACTTAAGAATGCAAGTTCTCTGTAAATTTCGACATTAAGATAATTGGTTTTTCTTGTATGTGCATGTTCTGTCTCTCCTTGTATAATAACAGAATTTTACTCCCTTCTTCCAAAATAAATGCAATATTTTGTTTTTGCATGTTGAGAAATATAATGCGACAAGATTACCATTTGCCTATCGACAATCATTAGGGGTATGGGTGGTCATCACTCACCGCTCACTCATCACTCACAACATCCAATCAATTTCCGCCATGTAATCGAGCTTTATTCCATCATTAGTGATGGTTTTTAGTGGAAAATACCCATCACTCACCACACACCATCAAAATCATTAAAAAAACAAAACAAAACTGAATTCAAATCAATTCTTCACGTGCGATAAACTTGACGCGTTATAAATTTGACGAGTGATGAGGAGTGGCGGTGGTGTATCACTTGCTATGACGAGTGATGGTGGTGGTATAACGGACCGTCCCGTCCCCCCTTACAAATAGTGGTAAAATTGATATTTTAATTTTTATATAAAGGGCTATTTTGATATTTGATATTTGAGACTACGAGTAATTTTCATTTCATACCCTTTTATTTAATTCCTTTTCAGCAAATTAAGATCGAAGTGGTGCACCTATGGCTATAACTAACCGAACAGATTCTGAACCGCCACGAAGCGCGGTAACATATACTAGTAGAATTTAAACAACACACGTGTGTGGGGAAAAACAAATAAACCTTATAAATTAAAGCTGAAGCGAAGACTAAGATAAAAAAAATATAAAAAAAAAAAAAAAAAAAAAAACCATGAACCACGTCAAAGTCGATACTAAAATAGAGCTCTGGATCAAGTACATTAACATAACTATTCTAGAGTTAATATGGATGGTGTCGGAACTCGGAAGGAAGGGGCGGCTCAACCTTAATAAGATAAAGTGAATTTTTAAACCAGGATAGTTTCGAATAAAGATTAGTGGATCTAGCATGTAAAGTAATCTATTATGTATATTAAAACAATACATTTTGGTGTCACTTGGCGTATTTTTAATCCACTAATTGCCACCTGGCAACTTAATACTCCTCTCAATATTGTTTTGAGCGGCAATTTGTTTTGTCAATAATAAGCGGCTTCTCAAACACTCTTTTCATCCGTATCATTCAAAAACCCTAATTATCTTATAGTGATTCTCTGGCGATTTCAAACATCTTTATCATCTTCAACCGTTGCTTTGGCACATCCCGCCTAAAGGTTTTTCTATGTTCACCTCTTTTTCTTTCATCCGCCTCCGTATGCAGAAACCCTAATACTCATACGCTGCATCTATGGCCACCACACTCTGGTTCTTTGTGCTTGCGACCACCCCCTCTGTCTTCTTCATCTCGCGTGATGGTTGATTTAGTTCTCGAATAAGGTTAGGTTTCCTAATATGCTTGAACGATTATGGATATTATGACTAAGTATCAAGTTAAGTTTGTTTTTTTATGATTCATGTTCTACAATCGGTGATGTTTCTTTTCCAAATACGTTTATCCTCATTGGTTTTATTGCATTTATATGTTTCAGTTGATGTTTCTTCCCCACAAACTCTTAATATGTGACTTAATTTGGTCCAAATTGTTGAGGATTTTGTAGGCAGGTTAAAATTAGGGCTTGAAACCTTCAAGCAGTTGTTGGTTTTATTTGATGTTTTTTAATGTTTGTAGGTAGATTGCAATTTGTTTGCTTCGTTACTGTTAATCTTCTATATTTTTAGGGTTTTGTGTAATTAGAAGTAGAATATCTAAGAATGTGTTTATTCAAATCCTACTGGTTCTAACTTTTTGCTTTTAAATTTTGGTTTAACTTTTTGCTTTTAAATTTTGATGAAACAATTGCAGAACTGGATACCCTAGGAGAGAATTCTTACAAGGACAACACCCTGATAATGCAACATCTTCGCGATAACCTCAAGTTGTGGACTTTCAACATGCAGGTTGCCTTTTTCTTACGGTTGGATCTTTAACTATAATGGGTTCTTGATGTCTATGTATCAACTATCAACTGCAATGTTGGTTTTATGTAGGGGCAGTGCAGAGGAAATTAAAGAAGATTCAAGAAGAATGGAGGAGTCGTGATAGAGATTTGCCTGGTTTGTTTTGCTAATTCTGCAAAAGCTATTTTATTTATTTTTACGTTTGGGTTTGATTTAAATTTTGCTGTTGGTTGCAGTTATGATATGTGTTAGGATTTATGAAGGGAGAATCTGAGAATTGTTTTTTTAAGAGCTGTGATAATAGGAGTAGAAGAGACTCCCTAAAAACTACTACCCTAATGATCCACATGTATGTCTTCATATATCTCTCCTTTTTTTAGTTTATATAATCTGTGTGATATTATTAAAAGAATTGATACAACTCCAAGTCTCCAACATATACCTTTCCACTTCTTTTTTTTTTTTTTTTTTTGCAAAAACGTCCCTTGATCCGATTTTAGTATACTAAAAATTGTTCATAATGCACGTATATGTGAAATCAATGAGAAACATTGGCCGATAGCATGCTGGTTTAAATATGTGGAGGTTGAGTATAGGTGGATGGATATGTCATGTAGACTCTTTTCTTGACGTAGAAAGCCACCTTATCAACTTTTTTTATCGTTCAATGTACTAATATATATCATTCTATATAATGTTAAAAAAAATTATCCCTGTCAGCTTTTTTCACATTTGGAATGACTATTCATCAAATTTTGACCTGTTTAAGTAGTAATAAGTCATTCTTTAAAAAACATTTCTTAAGTACTTATATTTCATACAAGTTTAGGGACCTTTAATACAACGAAATTGGATTAACCATGTAGATTTCATGAACTTTACAAACATATGCAGGCTTTGTACCCAAAAAGAAACAACACCACCGAATAACCTTCTTGAGGACATGTCGAAGCTTTTAATAAAAAATGGTGAACTTGAACCTTCCATGAGCTTTTCTTTCCTCTCATGTTGTTGTTAGTTTAGCTCTTATCCTTAAAATATAAATGGATATCATATGCATATAATAAAAAAAATGGTGAACTTGAAGAACTAAGACACTTGGGTTCTGGTACATATGGAACTTGATTATCATGGTAGATAGCGTGGACCAGATGCCCCTATTGACAGAATCTAGAAAAGTTGCTTTGTTGGCTGGTCATCTGAGAGGAAGAATGATTGATAGGTCATCCTAGCCATAAGTCACAAATTTGGCAGGTCAGGTAATGGGTCAAAATGGGTAATTTTTTAATACATGTGGCAATAGGCTAGGTCATGTTGGGTCTACTTAGAAAACTTTATGTCCAGTATAAAACAATTTTGAAATACTAATACTATTGATTGAGTTTTATTTGTTGCAAACTAATGACTTTGGGAGAGAAGCACACATTCTTTCAAATCTTCATCATCCAAACGTGGTAGCAATTTATAGAGTTCTATCTGATGAAGCTGGAGGAACTTTTAGCTACCAATACTGAATTTCTGGCAAATGAAACACTCAAAAAGGTTAACTAAGACACTGAATGTGGTACAGTTTTTATTTTTTATTCAATCCGTGCATATGTTTGGTAACTGGCCGCATATATATTCTGCAAATAGTGATTCAAGAGACAAGTTTATAAAGCTTGAACTTTATGTTAGCACAATATTTACTACTTAAGAGAGCATAATCTGGGATGAGAATTTTTCATTCATACAAATATATAGAACGTATAGCTTTTCCCTTAGAAGATCGACCTTGTGCCTCCAACAATATCATTTATCCCAAGTTTACACTCAGGCATGCCATTGAAAGTAATAAACATCACCGTTTAGTAGTTGTATAAGATTTAGATGTTTCTATTAAATCTTTAAGTGACCATGTAGGAGAGTGAGACATTAATAGGATGTGCAGATGAGTCCACACGAAAATGAACCAGGACCGAGATTTCTAGACTGTTTGATTTTAGAAACAAATTTAAGAAAATTCTTACGACTCAAATTTAGTGGAAGGTGATGGTGATACTAATGGTTTAAATGTAGTTTCTCTGAAAAGCAGGTTGAAGAAACGGGCCTCGACTGTCACTGTCTCAGTTGCAGAAAATAACCGTTATATGGTTGAACCCGAGCCCATATAACAAAGTGCTAGAAGGAGCATGCATTAGTAACAAACTTATTCTTTGGTGGACTTTTTTTTTGCGGGTACTACTTATCGTTCAACAACTTTTGCAAGAGAATAGGTACGAGTCGAAATGAGATATATATTACATGCATCTTTGGGTGTTCAACAAATAGGATTAGCTTCTTTTGATACATCAAAGGTATATTGTTAATTAGTTCCCATTTTAGTTTAAACATTCTTAATGTTTTCCACATTAGCTAAAAGGTGTTGTTTCTTAGATGTCCAGGTTAAATTTCAAGTGATAAAAACAAACTTTATTGATTTAGCTAAAATCCGAGATGGTTATTTTTTTACTTTTTAAGTATATACTATTTTTTTTTCCGGCGAATCGATGAGTGACTAAGCTTGGTTGGATTTTTAGCTCACAAAGATCGTTTAGAAATAAAACAAGTCCGAGTAATCATGATATAGAAGAAAGAAGATGCAAGACATGTGGATAACACACACGTGCTGTATAAAGAAATCTTTAACGATTTTTGATTTTTTTTTGTATTTCTTTTTTTTTCAGTTTGTTGTAATTTAATATTTACCCAAGTAAAGGAATGATCTCAACGACAATAAATATTATATGCTGGTGTGAAGCCATCCATGTAACTTCGTTTGATACATTACGTATCCGCGGGTAGACATATGGATTTCCTTACTTGAACGTTTATTTCTTTCAAAGGATTATTTTAACAATTTTAAGTTATATATTTGTGTGTTAAGCCACCCGCGAAACTCGCGGGATCATAGGCTAGTTTACCATTAATATATGTAAAGAATTTTCAAATATGTAATGTATGGGTGTTAGACACGTTTCGTTTAGTATACGACATGAGATTTTACTGTTATAAGAACACAACTCGCTTGACTCAAAATTATTTTCTTTCATATTATGCCATACAAACGAGAAAGTCAGTGGCTAGTTGGCTACACGCATTGTTACTTTTCAACGTGTCAAGTTTTCTTTTTAAACTTCAGTTTCACTTTCTATATTATTATTTAAAATATGCGCTATTTATTTTAAATTTTCTACAGTAATTTTTGTTTGTTAACTTCTTAAAAAAGACTGAATACGCAGTTGGGTAAAATTTTTTTCGACATTCCCATAGAAATTCTGTTGAAAATAGAGTACATTCCAAAATATATCGTAAGCTATAGTGAATACCGGTACAGTAACGATTTGTTCTGAAACCGACCGAACATCATCGTTACCTGTATTGGTACTTGCTTATATGGTTTTCAAATGTCATATTACACGTGTTGCTATCCTTTTGGGTGACAACTTTTGTGTAATTTAACAAGTTAATCTTCACCAAACCGATACCATCCAAACAACATAACGATATTCATTTTTATGTTTATTGATTTGTTATGTTGGCTTCAAATGCATTTTGTATATATACAAAAGTCCCACCATATCGCTAAAAGGAATCTTAGTGGTTCAACTCTAAAATTATAACAAAAGAAATGGAAATAGTTGTAGTGCAAAAATACTTTTCCCACATCTCATCAACTTGTTAGGTAACTCGACATAAATTTCCAATATAATGATAATACACATATTTATGATGTTGAAATCACATACATTGAGCAATGAGCAAAGTGGTGGTTTAGGGGTTACTAAATATAATCATTGCCAAGGAAAAAACTTAGTGGCAAAACGAATAATTCTTAAACTTTATAAAAGAAGGTTGATTTTGTCCCTAACTATAAGAAAATATACATAGTTAGTTGAAACTTATTATGGAACATACTACATTTGGTCCTTCGCATGGATGAAGGTTAATTGTTTTTGTTAAAGGCATATTAAATTAGCAAAATACACTTGGAATTTTATTTTTGAATGACAAGGAACGACGTGCCAACCACCGTGACACCGGACGTTGTGGCCAAGGTCGATTACTCGACCGCCGCCAGCTCCTTGACTCTCCTAGATGCGCGGAAACCCGTCCTCCACCCGTCCGAAGGCACGACAGAGGAATAATCGATAAAACCTCGCCTCTCATCCAAGTCGAACTGGCGTCACCCGTATTCATCTTTCACCTGGATGCCGCAGAAAATAATGGGGTGAATAAGAATCGAACCTGAATCACAAGGAATATCAATTTTTTCCCCAATCACTCTACCACTACTTCATTGACACATTTGGAATATTAAGACAAACAATTAAAACACAAATAAAAAGGAAAGTCTGGGTCCTTTTACTTATTGGCTTATTGTAAAAATAATATGGAACTTCCTTCCCCTTCTACTTCATTTACACACCAACACTATACAAGACTTCCTATAACAACCACCAATGGCCACTCCTAAACCACCACATGCCACCGCCTTGCTTAGTACGCCAGCACCCTCTCCTCACCAACCCTCACTTGAAAAACTATCTTCTTCAACACCACCATTCGTTTTCCTGGCAGCCCCACATGACCGTCAAACCACCACCACAGTCGCCCCATAATCGCTTGAAACACACACATTATGAAGTACAAATCTAGAAAACCAAGATCTAGAAAACACATCGCCTGGAAACCACCACCTAAAACCATTAGGTTTTAGGTTCTCGGCAAGATCTTGTTCCTCGTTTTTCTTGTTAAGAGAGGGGTGGTTTTTTCATTTTATGTTATAATTGTTTGTCAAGGGTATTTCAGTCATTTCACATACACTTTAAAAAATACTTAACCTTCATCCACTCTATGGACTAATGTCACACCCCGATATTTCCACGTATTACCGGTGGGCCCGGTGGGGAGTATCATGACGTAGTTGATATCATCATAGACAATTTATCACAGTTTATATACACAGCGGAAGTCGAAAGATAAAATCATTATAAACCGAATGAAAGTAATATCATTTATTACAAAATGGTTGTAAAGGATCCACAGGCGGATCAAAGTTAAAAGAAACGTTGTTCAGCAGATTTATAACATCTAAGCTTGCAAGACTCTTTATTGATGCAAGGAGTAGCCAGCCTATTCCGTTTAGTACCTGCACTTAGCCTTTTTGGAAAATATGTCAGTTTACACTGGTAAATACAATTAACCGACTCATTTTGAAAATGTTTAAGAAAATTGATTTGAATGCACAAGGCACAAAATAATCTTTTATAACTTGGGATAATTATTTATATATAAACTTGTAAAAGAATTACATGTTCGTTATACGTTCAGTAGCCCGGGCTGAATACCGGGTTAAAGATTAATAGACACACCACATGATATAATCCCGCGGCGAGTTATTCTCGAACCGTCGGTTATACCTTTTTATATATATGCACTGGCAGGTGTATGCCTACACCCTGTGCTTAGGTCGTGGCCATTTCAATGAATGATGCCAAGGATATCCGGGACATGGTCATTAACCCTCCAAAGGCTTTAAGCAAACATAACAGTTTAAACGGGTCATCTCAATTAATTAACTTTTATATGATTAAAAATTCAATGCCAGACCAAGCGGTATTTTATATACCGTACCCCAAGCCCGTATAAGGGAAAATAAGTTAAAAGTATTTACCTGAGCAAGTATAAATCTCAATCAGCGAGTGCAAGCATCTTTTACTGGTCTCCTAATCAGGAACGAAGGTTTTAATAACCTATTAGATTCCTAACGGGTCTTAATTAAGCCTAAACTTAGACCGGTTAGTTTTAAAAGAAGATATACGGTTCAAAACGCACGATTAAGCGAAGACCAGATTAGAATGTGGTTTAGACCTGACAAGTTTGTATACTTGTATAATATGGGTAAACTAAACACATTCTGGATTTTGAGATAAAAATGATAAGGTTTGACCTGTTTCGGCTAATTAATGCAAACTAGTTACACAACCCGTACCGAGCGCGAAAAGTGCATAACGGGCAATCAAATAAGTCATGAACAGGTTTCCTAAGTTAATATGCCCTAAATATGTTGTGATATCAGTAGGATACCTTCCATTATGCCCAAAATGGATTTAAACTCAAGTTATGCCCCGTAGGGGTATTTTGGTCATTTTAAAGCTTATAAAAGAGTTTACATATTAATCTGAGTTTCAGGTCTGATATAATCATTAAAAATATTTATTTTTATAAGTCATAACAGTAGGGTATTGCATATATGTGAAATTTATCTTTTATAACCAAACTATGCATCGTAGGGGCATTTTGGTAACTTCACATAAGCTTTAAAGGTCAAAATTAGAATTCTGACTTCAAAACTTTTGCTTACTGTTTAATTATAAAAATTTACTTAAAACATTAGTAGGTATTAAGTCTTATATGTTAAAAATGGTTTTAACCCATACTATGCGCTTAAAACGCGTAAAAGTCGGTTTTAAGCGATTTTCGGGTTTAAATAAGAAATCTGAGTTTTTGTTTAGTTTATAAAGTTCAAAATATTTTATTTATCATATAAAATCAGTATCAAAAAGTTTGGTATCAAAATATTATGTAAAACTCATTTTATTCAAGAAAAGGGTATAACCGACATTTACCGAATTATAGCAAGAACCCTATGTTATGCTCAGCTTAAAAATAAATAAAAATCTTCAAAAATCCCAAAATATTATATTAAATCAGTGGGTAAAAATTTTGGTGTCAAAATTTGGGTTTAGGGAGGCTTTATGCTAATTACGCCGTTTAATTAATAAAAAGCTTCTTAATTACGATATTGAGCATAACTCCTAATCTAGACCTCAAACTGATGTCAAATTTTTAGAACAAGTTTATAAATCAGTAATAAAGGTTTTTGTCCTCTCACATTTTCAAAAATCTTGTTTTAAAGTCAAAAGGGCATAATGGTCAACATTTAGGCATATAACGGAAACATGCAAATGAATCGGATAACTAAGAAACCAAGTTGTATAACCTCAGAGGGTTACACTAAACTATAACCTGGTCCTAATAGAGCTCTAAGGCATTTCTAAAATATGCTACATTGGGTCAGAACTGAAAGTCAAAGCAAAAGTCTACTTTTGCGACTTTCGGTTCCGAACCGAGCCTAAACTGAAAATTGTCGGGTTGAACATGCTTAGACATGTTCTTATATTAATTACCAAGTTATGCAAGTGATAAAACCGGTTCCATGGCTTCTACATTGCTAATTATGCGTTTATTTAAAAATTAGCTTTCTGTTGACTTTTTATAATTAAGTTTGACCCGACAATTGACCTAATTAGAGTGGAAATCAGAGGGTGCCCTTTTAAGGGTTTATTACCCACATAATTACCAACTCAAAGCTACTTTCAATTCGAGAATTGACTGGACCATTAGTGTTAAATCACTAAGTCAAACCTTAATTACGACGGGTTTGACTTTACGCCATTAAACTAATAAAACACGAATTAGGAAGGTTAAGGACACTTACAATAGTCCTTAGCATGAATTTGAGACTTAAGGGAACTTGTGTGAAGATCAGAAAGCTCCAGAGAAGTCCTTGGAGTGAGTTGAAGTAGCTTTAAAATGAGCAAGAACAATGGTTGCAACATGAAGCTCTTATATAGCAACTTAAAATGCATGAGATCATTCCAACAAGGTCTATGGGTGATCCTTGATGAGTCCCAAGTGTCCCTATGCATGAAAAACCAATGAAACAGTCCCTGAATTCGAATACCAGGCTTTTAAGGCGGTGGAACTGGCTGTACTCACATGTGTGCAGGGAATCTGCATAGATCAGGCCGTCGCGTCGCGCGACGGAAGAAGGCTTTGGTGGTGGCGCAGCGCCACCATGTGGCTAACCTGATCAGCATGTTTCAATTAATGACATTTCACCCCCTGGACCTTCTAAAACGTAATTTCTTCTATTTTAAGCACTTTTAACCCATTTAACTTTTATTCTTGTAATCCATGAGATATAACCAAACATCATTACGTCCAGTTTCGTTAAACGATAACCGAAAACACAAGTTTTGCCTCGTTGACACTTTTAACCCCTTAATTACGAAAATTAACGTATCTTCCTCATACGATATCGAAACCTTGTGAAATTTTTATCACTTATTCTTGGGAGTATAATTAATCGTTACAAGGCTCCGGGTTCTCTAAAAAGTCACTTAGAGGTATAACTTAAACATGTTGACACTTTTAACCCGCGCGTCTTGTAAACCTTCACTTTCTTCCACAAACGGTTTCATACGCTTCATGATTCATTCGTTTAAGGGTATAAACATCGTGTAGGGTTGTTAAAAGGAATAATTATCAAATGTTGACACTTTGAATCCTTATATACATATATTTTCTTCGTTTGTCAACTTTAGTCCCTCATATTCAATTCGTTACACGTTTAAAGTCCATGACACGTGTCTTTATTAAATTGGACATGAATTTACGAGGTGTTACATCCTCACCCCCTTAAAAGAAATCTCGACCTCGAGATTTACTGAAATAAATGAGGGTACTTCTCTTTCATTGTGGACTCTACCTCCCACGTGTACTCGGGACCTCTACGGGCATCCCATTTAACCTTTACAATCGGTACCTGCTTCCTTCGAAGCTTCTTAACCTGTCGATCCTCGATCAACAAAGGTTTTTCAACAAATTTCAGGCTCTCATCTATGTGCACATCCGTATGTGGTATGACTAGTGATTCATCAGCTAGACATTTCTTCAGATTGCAGATGTGGAATACATTATGAATACCACTGAGCTCTTCAGGCAAATTTAACTTATAAGCCACTGTTCCGACACATTCGATGATCTCGAATGGTCCTATATATTTTGGGCTTAACTTTCCTTTCTTACCAAATCGCATTACCCCTTTCCAGGGTGATACCTTCAGTAATACTTTGTCACCAACCTCAAACTTTAGAGGTTTACGTCTTTTATCTGCGTAGCTTTTCTGCCTATCCCTGGTAACTTTGAGACGATCTCGTATCTGTACAATCTTATCTGTCGTCTTCAGGACTATATCAGGTCCTGTTAGTTGGACATCTCCAACTTCTGCCCAACAAACGGGCGTTTTGCACTTTCTGCCATACAAAGCTTCAAAAGGTGCAGCTTGAATACTGGAATGATAGTTATTATTGTATGAGAATTCAATTAATGGAAGATGATCATCCCAACTTCCTCCTAAGTCAATAACACAAGCTCGTAGCATATCCTCGAGTGTCTGTATAGTACGTTCACTTTGACCATCCGTCTGAGGATGATAAGCAGTGCTGAAATTTAATTGAGTGCCTAGGGATTGCTGGAAGCTTTTCCAGAAATGCGATCTATACCTCGTATCCCTATCAGATATTATAGATACTGGCACTCCGTGGAGAGATACAATCTCATCCACGTACAGCTGAGCTAACTTATCTGAGCTGTGTGTTTACTTAATAGGTAGGAAGTGGGCTGACTTAGTCAGTCTATCCACTATCACCCAAATAGTATCATTTCCTCGCTTTGTCTTAGGTAACTTGGTGATAAAATCCATAGTCACCATTTCCCATTTTCAGGTGGGAAGTTCAGGCTGTTGTAGCAAACCTGACGGCTTCTGGTGTTCTGCTTTAACTTGAGCACATGTCCGACATTTGGCCACATAAGTGGCTATAGACTTTTTCAAACCTATCCACCAATAATTTGCCTTCAAATCCTGGTACATCTTATCACTTCCAGGATGAACAGAATACTTGGAGTTATGGGCTTCTTGAAGAATTACATCCCTAAGTCCTCTATAAATTGGAACCCATATTAGTCCATTCAATCTTAGGATTCCATCCTTACCATATGATAACTATTCTGCAGTGACTCCCAACTTTTCATTAGGATAGTTAGCTTCTAATACAGCTTCCTTCTGAGCGGCTAACAACCTTTCATTCAAACTGTTTTTAAATTCAATGCTCTTGGCATTGATTCTAATGGGCTTAACTCTTTCCTTCCTGCTCAAAGCATCGACGACTACATTCGTCTTGCCTGGATGGTATCGTATTTCACAATCATAGTCATTTAAAGTCTCCATCCATCGTCGCTGTCTCATGTTTAGATCCTTCTGATTAAACAGATGTTGAAGGCTCTTGTGATCAGAATAGATCACACACTTAGTACCATATAAATAATGCCTCCAAAGTTTTAGTGCAAACACAACTGCACCCAACTCCAAGTCGTGGGTGGTATAATTCTTCTCGTGCACTTTTAATTGTCGGGAAGCATAGGCAATGACTTTACCCTTCTGCATTAGCACACATCCCATGCCAGTGTGCGATGCGTCGCAGTAAACCACAAATTCTTCAATTCCTTCAGGCAATGTCAACACAGGAGCATTGCTTAACTTCTGTTTAAGAATATCGAAGGATTCTTGTTGCTTAGGACCCCAATCAAACTTAATATTCTTGCGAGTTAAAGAAGTTAGGGGTGTAGCAATCCTTGAAAAGTTTTCAATAAAACGCCTATAATATCATGCCAATCCCAAGAAACTGCGAATCTTTGTGGGCGTCTTCGGTTCTTGCCAATTCATGATGGCTTCAATCTTAGCGGGATCTACCTGGATTCCACGCTCACTAACCATGTGTCCAAGAAATTGGACTTCACGAAGCCAAAACTCGCATTTAAGACAATGACAAACTTGTCTAAGTAGGGTTTGCAAACGCGACTCATGAGGTCCATGAATGTTGCTGGTGCATTAGTGAGCCCGAACGGCATCACTAAGAACTCGTAGTGGCCATAGCGAGTTCTGAATGCAGTCTTATGCACATCTTCATCTCTAACCTTCAACTGATGGTAACCCGACCTTAAATCAATCTTGGAGAAGTAACTTGATCCTTGCAGTTGATTGAATAGATCGCCGATCCTGGGTAATGGATATCTATTCTTTATTGTGACCTTGTTAAGCTCGCGATAGTCGATGCATAGACGCATCGATACATCCTTCTTCTTCACAAACAGAATCGGTGCTCCCCAAGGAGATGAGCTAGGCCTGATAAATCCTTTTGCCAACAAATCATCCAACTGAGTTCTCAACTCTTTCATCTCAGTTGGGGCCAACCGGTAAGGTGCTCTTGCAATAGGTGCTGCTCAAGGTATAATGTCGATTCTGAACTCCACTTGTCTATCTGGGGGTAAACCAGGTAGTTCTTCAGGGAATACATCAGGGTATTCAACAATGATGGGGATGTCTTCAATCTTCGGTTTTGGTTCATCAATAGTCACTTGTGCCATGTAGATGACACAACCCTTCTTCATACACCTTGACGCCTTAAGCATTGACACTTGCTTAGGCAACCCATACTGAGTGTCTCCTTGTATTGTGAGTGGCTCACCATACGGAGTCTTGATTACTACTTGCTTTTTATCACAAACGATCTGAGCTTGGTTATGGGATAACCAATCCATGCCTATTACTATGTCGAAACCAGCTAATTTCAAAGGAAGCAAGGACAATGGGAAGGAGTGGTTCCTAATGGATATAAAACATCCATCTAGCACAGTTGAGCCAGTTTCTAAGGTACCATCGGCCAACTCTACTTCATATTTCACGCTTAGGGTTTTAACAGGTAAATTCAACAACTTACAAAACTTATCATCTACAAATGACTTATCCGCACCCGAATCAAATAACACCCTTGCATAAACATCATTTATAAGGAAGGTACCTGTTATCACGTTATCATCCTGAACTGCTTCTCGTGCATCCATTCGAAAGACCCTTGCATTGGTCTTTTTAACTTCCTCGGGTTTCTTGGCATACTTTGGGCAGTTGGATTTGATGTGCCCCTTTTCATTACAGTTGTAGCACGTTGCATCCTTTATCTTCATGCACTCTATCGTCTTGTGCTCACTTGACTTACAAATCCCACAAGCCCTAGGCTGTGATTGGGACTTCGACTCGTATCTGCACCTTCCCAGATGACGTTTCTTACACACCTTACACTTGGGCTTTTCACCCGACTGCTGATCATCTTTTCTAAACCCGGAACTCTTCTTGTGATCAGAGTTCCCTTTGTGTTTCTTGTCTGATCGGTGTGAGCTTTCATCTTCATGTTTCCTCTTCACAATATCAGAATTTCTCAGCGGTCTCTGCCTGACCGCATCGAGGGTAAGCGATAGTGCCAGATCGGCTACAGATCTAAAGGTAGTCGGTCGAGATGCCTTCACGCTGGCTTTGATCTCCGGGGCTGAACCCCCAATGAAACGGGCTATCCGTTTTGGTTCCGGTGTCACCAAATATGGAACTAATCAGGACATGCTATTAAAACTCGTAAGGTGCGCCTAACAGTCTAAAATTCTTCATAACTAATGTCAGGAAGTCGGTCTCGGTCTTCTCAACCTCATGTTGAGGGCAGTAATTTTCTTTGATGAGAGTAACGAACTGCTCCCAAGACATGCCATACAAATGGACTTTTCCAGTAGCTTGGATCAGAGACCTCCACCAAGCTAGCGCTTCTCCTTTAAATGATTGAGATACAAACTTCACAACGTCCCTATCAGCGCAACCACTGATATCAACCACAGTGTCCATTTCATCGAGCCAAGTCATACAATCGATGGCTCCTTTCTCCCCTGTGAAGTCTCTAGGCTTGCAGGAGACGAAATACTTATATTTACAGGACTTACCACATGGTTCTTGTTTGAGCTCAATCTTCTTCGACGGAACACTATGCTGATTTGAGGAGTGATGATCATCATCCCTCCTTGATCCATTATGTTTTGGAGGTGGCTTTCTATGAGCCTCAGAGTGAGTCTTAGGTTTAGAATGGGGTACAGATGAGGTCTTGCTTCGAGTACCACTTGACTCATTAAACTGCCTATCCATGGCCTTGGTGACAGCATTATCAATCAATGCTTGAAGTTCCGCACCAGTTACATTGATCCTGGTAGTATCATGATTCTCCTTTGAATGACTGTTGACTTCTTCAGACTCTGCCATGTAGCTTGATTGCTACATAAAATGATGACAATGATTTCTTAGAGGTTTATAATAGATTTGTCATCTTGATAATTTATTAACCATGGCATTAAAGAACCATTTTGGTTAATTTGTTAAGTAATTTCATTCAGGATTTTTTTTCATTATAATAACCCTTAGTTGTAATTAAATATAATAATGGCACAAAAGGCCAAGTCACATGGACACATTCAAATTATAGGCCAAGATCTTATAGGATCGAGGTACTAAGGCTTGAATCATAGTTCATTACCTTTCTTGACAGGGAGTTATAGGCTACAACTGTCTTTTGTCTTATATGACAATGATAAAGAAAGAATTGGAGTAATCCAATATAAGGATGACATGTGTGATTTTACGAATCACATCAGCCAGGAGTGTTAACATGTTTCCAGATGTTAACAAGGATTTGAATCTTTTTAGACAAGTTTTACCATCATAGCCAGGTCTTATAATGACATGCAGGCTAGGTTATACCCTTTTAGATTCTTATTTAATATTAAAGGCAGATCTTGTAAAAGGAATGACATATTTTGAATTTATTTATTTATTTCATACATTTTACATTTATGCATATAATGACAAAAATGATATTCAAATTATAACATGCCACTAAAAATTTTAAAAGAGTACATATTGCCCTAAACGGGACTTTAACTGAAATAACTTGCCCACGCGGGCTAAACAGAAACTACAAGTCCTCGCAGGGACTGGTTACAGAAATAGATGTCCACGCAGGGACTTGATTGAAAATTAAAGAAATATAAAACAAACAAATAAACAAAGAATCTCAATGATCCTTTTTGCTCTTCCCTTTGATTAAGCTTGCCAAACCCTTGAGAAATCCCCGGTGGTTCCTACGTTCCTCTTGAACCTCCCGTTCCACCTGGCTCAACCTCTGTAGAATCTCCTGTTGCTGCTGGGGCTAAATCAACGGCGGCTGTGGCGGCTGCTGATGCGGAGGTTGAGGAGGTGGTGGGTGTTGATACCCATAAGGTGGGTACCCGGTTTGGTAGGAGGATGTGTAAGGCCCTTCAGGATGAAGGGCATTGTAGTTAGCTGCTACAAGGTATGGGTCAACATTGGGGGCATTGTAGTAGTTATACCCCGGGTAGGCAGGCTGCTCAAAGGGGTTGTATGCCGCTATACCTTCGTATGCAGGAATTGGGTTATCATAACCCACTGGTGGCGGTGCGACTGGCGCAGACTTCACCTCTGAAACAGGGTTAGAAGGCCCACCCATCTGTGGGTCTTCATATAGTGCCGGGTAATGACTGCCACTTGAATGCTGACGGGTGCTGATACGGATTCCCCCTCGCACGGACATCCGTGCGGTTGATCTCCTACGTCTCGGTGGCTCCAGAGGCGGTTGCTGTACTGGTGGTAGTGGCGGTGGAGTAACCGCTACAAAACGCGAATCCTCCGAGGGATCCTGCTACTGTTGCTGCGATGAGTGGTAACTAAGAGTAAACACCCAGTCGTATTGGGCAAATCTTGCCTCATAACTGTCTGGACCACGATAAGGTGATCCATGATATGACGACCCATCCGAAATCTCGATGGGGTGAGTAGGTGTTCCGGTTGGCGGCTGGGCAAGTTTCGGATCCTCTTCCATGTCCATGGAGAAATGGTCCTCCGGTCCCAATGGGTTATAACCCATTGGCTCATCAATTTAGTTTGCCGGGTTGAACCGGCTTTGAAAGTAGGGTGTTGGGTCGTTGAAGGAATGGTGTGAGTTGGGGCTTTGAAGGGGTATAAAAGAGTGATGTGAGTTCTGGGGCTCCTTCTCCGATTAAGGCCCGAAAAAGTTGAGGTAGGAAGGTGAGGAGCTCAGCGAGACTGAACGCCTCGCGTGTTCTAAATGGGTCCTCCAGTCTCCTTGAGGACTTGTGCTTAATGTGTCTGATAGAGTTCGCCGGTGTGAAGGCCCGGCCTCGTGATCGTTGGGGGCGATGAATGGCCCCTTGCCTCTTCCTCTTCCTCGAATTCTTGGCGGCATTTTTTTGTAGGTCCTGTCAAAACAAACAAAATAAACCATAAAGGACAAAACAAAAGAAGTCAGAATTAGTCCTAAAGTTCTTTGTCTCGACTCGAAAGTCGAGGAATGTGCAAACTGTGTCATTGAGATTAAACACAAAAGGCTAGTGTTTAATTCACTCAACGTTAGCTCTGATACCAACCTGTCACACCCCGATATTTCCACGTATTACCGGTGGGCCCGGTGGGGAGTATCGTGACGTAGTTGATATCATCATAGACAATTTATCACAGTTTATATACACAGCGGAAGTCGAAAGATAAAATCATTACAAACCGAATGAAAGTAATATCATTTATTAAAAAAACGGTTGTAAAGGATCCACAGGCGGATCAAAGTTAAAAGAAACGTTGTTCAGCAGATTTATAACATCTAAGCTTGCAAGACTCTTTATTGATGCTAGGAGTAGCCAGCCTATTCCGTTTAGTACCTGTACTTAGCCTTTTTGGAAAATACGTCAGTTTACACTGGTAAATATAATTAACCGACTCATTTTGAAAATGTTTAAGAAAATTGATTTGAATGCACAAGGCACAAAATAATCTTTTATAACTTGGGATAATTATTTATATATAAACTTGTAAAAGAATTATATGTTCGTTATACGTTCTGTAGCCCGGGCTGAATACCGGGTTAAAGATTAATAGACACACCACATGATATAATCCCACGGCGAGTTATTCTCGAACTGTCGGTTATACCTTTTTATATATATGCACTGGCAGGTGTATGCCTACACCCCGTGCTTAGGTCGTGGCCATTTCAATGAATGATGCCAAGGATATCCGGGACATGGTCCTTAGCACTTATTCTTGGGAGTATAATTAATCGTTACAAGGCTCCGGGTTCGCTAAAAAGTCACTCAGAGGTATAACTTAAACATGTTGACACTTTTAACCCTCGCGTCTTGTAAACCTTCACTTTCTTCCACAAACGGTTTCATACGCTTCATGATTCATTCGTTTAAGGGTATAAACATCGTGTAGGGTTGTTAAAAGGCATAATTATCAAATGTTGACACTTTGAATCCTTATATACATATATTTTCTTCGTTTGTCAACTTTAGTCCCTCATATTCAATTCGTTACACGTTTAAAGTCCATGACACGTGTCTTTATTATATTGGACATGAATTTACGAGGTGTTACAACTAACTATGTTATGTGTTGGCATAAGTTTGGACTAATTGTTTCATATCTATTAGCTAGGGACCTAATCAAACTTTTTTGTTCTGCAAAGATTAGGGAAATGGTTTCATATCTATTAGCTAGGGAACTAATCAAACTTTTTTTTCTGCAAAGATTAGGGAATATTGCTATACTTTATTTTAAAACATATTTAACAAATAAAAGAGTAAATTGCCAAATTCGTCCCTGAGGTCTGTGTGTGTTTAAGAGTTTCATTCAAAACAACTTTTTTTGTACCATATTGTGATTTTTTTGCCATTTTCATCCAAACGTCTAACTTTTTTGCCAAAATCATCCCTGAGATTTGGGATTTTTTGTTATTTTCATCCAAATATTTGATAAAAAATATAAAGCAAATTAGACATTTGGATGAAAATAGCAAAAAATCTTAAAAGTGAAGGAAAATATTGTACAAAAAAGTTGTTTTGAATAAAAATTGCAAAAACGCTCAAACCTCAGGGATGATTTTGGCAATTTACTCCAAATAAAATTATAATAGACATTTCCTATTTTGGTTATTCTATATATCCTTAAATACGTGGATAGTCCATGTGGTATTCCAAAATTATGTAGATCGTCCTTAAGTATGCGAAATTATATAAATAGTCTGAAAAAAAAAACAAACGATGGTGGTGGCGAAGATTGTTTTCCAGGCTAGGGGTTGGCGTTGGTGGGCGGTTGTAATGATTCTGACTATACAACATCGGAAAAAGGACCACCACAATAGTGTAGTCCTTAACGTCCCGTTTGCGGTATGCGCATATAGTGTATATATGTGTGGGCGTTCGCGGGGCAAAAGTGAAAATGCACTAATTTTAACGTTATTTTACTAATTTCGTGAAAATAACATTAAAAGAGAGGGATGGTTAATCATGCATCATGTTGTGACATTGATAGCCGAAAGACAAGGGGGTACATGCGCCAATCGGCAGTTGTCTCACTGGAAGCAACCTCACTATTCTTACGGGGTATAGGTAAGGCTGTCTACATCTTACTCTCTCCAGACTCTACTTTAGCTTTGCTATTGGTGGGATTTACTGAGTATGAGTATTAATGATAATTATAATGATGAAAATAGTGTAGTCCTTGTTCAATTTGTTTGCCTAAGTAGTGGGCTTTCTTCGTCAGACATGGTTTTTGATGGTGATGACGAGAAGAATGATGGGAGGAAGGAGTGTTGATATTTAGGAGATTTTTATCCTACATATACATTTTGCAAGCTAAAAAAGCTAAAAGGAATAGTGTCAGGCAACTAAAATGAATAGTGTCAGGCTTACAAGCTAAAAAAGCTAAAAGGAATAGTGTCAGGCAACTAAAATGAATAGTGCCATGTAGCTTGCCTGGCACTTTCCTATTTATTTTTAATTTAATTTTATTGTCAGTTTAAAATTAAGTTTTCGTCCTTCGTTTAAAATTACGGTTTTGCCCCCAGCTAAAAAAATAAATTATAATTTTGCCCTAGCTAAAATTACGTTTTCGCCCCATCTCAAAATAAAATTATAATTTTGCCCTTAGCTCAAAATTATGCTTTTGCCCTCGATTCAAAAACTGATTTTTTATTTTGTTCTCAGTTTAAAATTACGGTTTCGCCCTCCGTTTAAAATTACGTTTTTGCCCCCAGTTCAAAATAAAATGTTGTTTTTCTCTCTAGCTCAAAATTACGATTCTGCCCGCAGCTCAAAATTACGTTTTTGCCTCCAGTTCAAAATAAAATTATGTTTTCCCCCTAGCTCAAAATTATTAGCTGCCTGTCACTTCACTATTGGACCAACTCATTTTTTTTATTTTATTCCTAATTTAAAATTACGCTTTCGTCCTTCGTTTAAAATTACGTTTTTGCCCTCAGCTCAAAATAAAATTATAATTTTGCCCTAGCTCAAAATACGCTTTTGCCCTCGGTTCAAAAACTCTTTTTTAATTTTGTTCTCAGTTTAAAATTACGGTTTCGCCCTCCATTTAAAATTACGTTTTTGCCCCCAGTTAAAAATTAAATGTTGTTTTTTTCTCTAGCTCAAAATTATGATTCTGCACTCAGCTCAAAATTACGTTTTTTCCCACAGTTCAAAATAAAATTATGTTTTCCCTCTTAGCTCAAAATTATGATTTTGCTCTCATCTTAAAATCATGATTTCGCCTCCTGTTCAAAATATAATTCCGATTTTGCCCTCTGTACAGACATACATATTATGAGAAAAAAATATTTGCCTTATTGCCCCGCAACGCAGACGGTGCAAAAACTAGTTGTGTTACAATCATTACATTGCCATACATATATACCCATTAGGACTATAGGATAAATAGTAGATAAAGATGTTAGTCTACAACATAATATATTGACTAAATAAAACCAATTCAAACAAACCACATGATTGCCATACATATATACCGATGTTAACTAGAAAATTATCAAATAGTCATATAAATTGCTAAATTACCACTTAATCAGGGATTGAGATGTGTCCTTTTGGTGTAGAAGGAAGAAAAATGGCGTGGGAGGTGTGCCACCAGAGGGAATGGCGAAGGAGAAGATGACGTGGTGTAGAAGGTGTGAAAGGTTTGGATAGGAGATCAGGGCCGTCTTCGAAAATCACAAAAAAAAAAAAATTGGCCCTGTTCGAGATAAAAAATTTGGGCCCTATTCGCAAATCTTCATATAACATAAACTCATCAATCATTCAATCATATATATATATATACTAAAAATTCATAATACTACGATTATTGTTATGAAATAGATAAAACAAATTAACAAAAATAGTGTAGCAAAAATGATCAAAGTATCAAACTTACTTGCTAAGCAAACAGTGTGGTTCTCCTAGCGTTTTTTGAAGCAAAGCTCTCGATCAACTCCTTGTAATCCATAGTATCTAATATTTCACTTTCAATAGATAGTCGCCAACCCCTTTAGCCTTTCTTGTGACATTGTAGAACGTAAATAGCCTTTCTTGTACGGTAGCATTAACATTATCTTCACCTGCGTTCACGTTGTCTACATCTACGTTCATATTGTCTTCGCCCACATTAGCTTCTTCATCTCCTTTCACATTGTCTTCACCCACATTATCATCACCCAAGTTAGAACTAGAACTTTGAGTTTCTTTTGAAAAAAACTTGTGTATTCGGTTTTGTTTTACTTCGTCCGCCTTTCTTTTCTCTTCCTCTAGCTTCTTCCTCTTACGTTTTTGATGGCCGGATAGGTGTTTGTATTTAGGAACGAGATGCATAATTTCTATATATTAACGAATAACATCCATTAAATCACAATTCACACGAAGTCTAATACATTTAAAGTATAATTAATAAAACATAAATAATTGTTATTATCAAGATTTTACCTCAAGATGAAGTCGCTTTAGGCTTCGGTTGAGCAGCAGTGGGCTTAAGAAGACGGATATCAACTGCAAAAAGAAAAAACCAATTCACATCATTCATAACAGTCTAAATCAGTCTAAATAAACAACAGTAAGATCATTAATCATGAATGATTATAACTTGCGACTCGTAAACTCGAAATCAGGATATGAAAACACTTGGACTCTGAATCTTTTTCGAAATCAAGATGTAACTCGGAATCGTAACTCAGAACCGTGGTTGCGACTCGTAACAGATAACAACAAACAAAAAATCAAAAGACAACAAACAAATACCTCCTGAATCGCGAATCTGCGGATGATGATGATTCCTGAATCGCGATGATGATGATGACTATTAATATCTGCGAGACTGCGAATCTGGCTGGCAAAACTTGTGTTCGATCAGAAATCCCTGGACCCTGAACCGCGACGTTTGATTTCTGCAGCGGCAATTGTTTTTTTGACAAAGGTTTGGGCCTCTAATCGGTTAAGGGATTGGGTTTGGGCTTGTAAAAAATTTGGGCTATATATATATAAAGAAAACTTAAAAAAATTTGGGCCCTTTAGTTATTTGGGCCCTGTTCTCAAGCACATCCAGCACTTGGGATAACTGGCCCTGTAGGAGATGAAGGGGCGAATTGCAGATTAAATATGACGCATGATGGTAAGGGTGCACGGGGCACATGCGGTGACCCCATGCGGTGACTTCATTTGCCGTGCGGGTACACCGCCACCATCCAAACTTTACCGCGCGGGGAGTGGGAAATTGAGAGAGAGAGAGGAGGTGATTGGTTGTTAATGTGGGTCCACCCTTTTTCCACCAATCATATTTTTTTCTTCTTTTTTTTACAAAAAAATAATTGTGTGAGTGGAGTGATGCCAACGTTTGAGTGCAAAATGGGGACTTAAGAGGGGAGTTGACGTGGCACGTGCTGATTGGGTGTGTGTAAGAGAGGTCACTCCCCTAAGACCATGTGTAGTGGTTAAACAAAATAATGCCCCCACCATGGGGCATTATTCGACACGTGGCAGTCCAGTCAGCATGGGACGTTATTGCAAAAGTGGCGTAGTAGAAATAATGCCTAATAATGCACCTTCCAATCATTAAACAAAAAAAAAAAACAAACTATTTTTCATTGGCCAGTCAAACCTTAGACCACTCCCATTGGCCACATGCAATTCTCTTTCAGCGTTATTATAAAAACGCCAGATTCAATTTTTTGAATTTTTTTTTAAAAAGCGCCCCGTGTAATGGAGGGGGGGCGTTTTTGAGCGTTTTTTTTTCAATTTTTTTTTAAAAATACCGCCCTACTACGGGTGGTCTAAGAGAGGAGTGCCCCTCTCACCCTAATGTGTTGCACCATATGGCCTTGGGTGGGCTAGGGAAAGGGCACTCAATTGGCTATATCGACAACTCAAAAAATTCAAGCATATTTTTATAACTCTATTGGTCAATGGGCAATTTTGATGATTACCCTCAAATAAAATAATATATTTGAATTGGTGGCGACTGGCGGAAGTGGAGCTTAGGACTTAATAATAAAATTTTAGTGGTTAAAATATAATAATTTTAGTATAAAGGATATAATGGTTAGAGTCAAAATATCATAATTTATACAAGGAAGTTATCTTAGTTTTTAAAATATAGAAGACCTTACATTCTGAAAAGTCATTGCTAAGAGAATATATATATATATTGAACATAGGACCAAGTTTACATCCATATGATGCCTCTTACACTTAATTTCTAACAATTCTTTATCTTTCGCTCGTCCATTGTCTTTGACAGAGAGATGGGCGGCCTCAGTACATCCTTCATCTTCATCTTCATCTTCATCTTCATCTTCATCTTCATCTTCATCATTCATTTCTTCACCAGCAATGGGGAACAAGGTACTCATAGAGAAACACTCAAGATAGTCATTGGTGGTAGTGTTGGAGGTGATGGTGGTTTTGGAGGTGGTGGTGGTGCATTACCATCCCCACCACCAGAAGATGAAAATTGCCCCCCTCCCCCTCCACCTCCTTGCCCACCTCCTCCTCCACCATCGTGCCCGGAACCCATGCCACCACCACCACCGTCACCACCTCCCCCATCGTGCCCACCACCACCGTCACCACCTCCCCCATCGTGCTCTCCACCACCTCCATCACCGCCGCCCAGACTAGTTTTCGAGAGCAAGCGACTGGAGATAGTCTACAACGTAATTCAAAATTTTAAAAAGAAAGTGACCTATGATCCCCAAGGGATTACAGATACATGGATCGGTGGAGATATTTGCAATTATAAAGGGTTCGTATGCGACATAGTCCCGCGTTACAATCAAAAAGCCCTCGCAGGCATCAAGTTTAACAACTTTAATTTCAACGGCCCAAACCTAACCCTCGATGATTTCATCATCGGCTTTCCGGACCTCGTTTTCTTCCATGCAAACTCCAACAACTTCACCGGCACCATACCCTCCAAAATAAAAGACCTACGCTACTTCTACGAGCTCGACCTCAGTAACAACAATTTCTCTGGCAGATTCCCCTACGAAGTCCTCCGAGCCACCAAGTTACTCTTTCTTGACCTCAGGTTCAACGCGTTCGCTGGCACGGTTCCACCACAAGTTTTCGGTCTCAACCTCGATTTGCTCTTCATTAACAACAATAATTTTATCCAAACCCTCCCCTACAATCTTGGTGAAACGACAGCGCTTTACTTAACCCTAGCTAACAACAAATTTGTGGGTGGAATTCCTCCGAGCATCGGTCTAGCTTCTGATACTCTACTCGAGGTTCTTTTCTTAAACAACCAGTTAACCGGTTGTTTACCATACCAGATCGGATATTTGAAGAAAGCCACTGTGTTCGACGTCGGATTTAATATGTTGCATGGCCCGATCCCACACTCGTTTCAGTGTTTAAAGAAAATGGAGCTTCTGAACTTGGCACATAATAACTTCTCCGGTGTGGTGCCGGAGGCGGTGTGCTGCCTGCCGGAGCTGTCGAATTTCACGCTTTCGTATAATTATTTCACTCAGGTTGGTCCACAGTGTCGGAAGTTGATCGATAGTGGGATACTAGACGTGACGCAGAACTGCATTTTGGATCTTCAAAACCAGAGAACAGCAGACGAATGTGCTGAGTTCTTCTCGAGAAGTTATTCTATATGTCCAAACCAAAGATTTCTCACAACTCATGTACCTTGCAAAGAAAGGCCGTGGGGTCCTCAGGTTAAGTCGTCGAATATTCAATGGAGCGTGCCACCACCGGCACCAGTGCAGACTCCACGACGGGGAAGTTATGGAGCTCTTTCGCCGCATAATTAACTCATATTGTGGGGCGTGTATAAAGGCCTTGGTTTTTTTTTTTTTGTTATAATTTTTTGTTGTGGTTTCAAAGTACGTGAAAATAATGGGCTTGTTCTTCAATAAACATTATAGCTTTTGAAGAAAAATATTAACATGTAATTGTGTATAGCAAAGTGGGGTGAACCTTTTCGTGCTATGAGATGCCTTTACATACAATTACATTGTGTGATGGATGATAAAAGCAAAAAAGATAATATTATAGAAGAAAGTTAACATTTTACTAATTCTATTATTACAGTTATTGGTTTAACATATTAAACAAAAAAATACATAAATAATAGGCTGGTTTTGGGGTTACATGAGCTCGATAAGTGAAATTCGGAATCCTATTCGTTTATTACGAAAATCTTCTATATGTTCATGTTTAAGGCCATTTGAGACGGCTCGGTCCAATATTGTACGTAGCAGCCCACAGTGGCGGATCCAGGATTCACGCCAAGCCGTAACGTTTTATAAATAAGCCATAACGAAATCGAAAAAACATCAAATTTTTCCAAAATTTACCCTAAAAACGTCAAATTTTTCCGAGCTAAGCCGTAGCGAAGGTTACCCCCCGGTTAAGGCTAGGTCCGCCCCTGGCAGCCCACCTACTGGCTCATATTATTTATCCTAGAGAGAGAAGGGTAGAGAAAGAGCGACCAGGCCGACACTTAGTCTGGTTTTCGTGAGCTTGATTTGTTTTTGGTTGTAGCGTGATAGGTGGTGGTGGGAGGGGGTGCGGCAGGTGACGATGGCGATTAGTGATAATGTTGTGTGGTAAGAAATGCAAGAAAGTAAAGAAAGGATGAATACGGGTGTTAGGAGTGGTTAAATACTTGAGAGTGGCAAACTAAAAAATCAACCAATGAGAGTGCGCCACGTCAATCAGTGAAAAGTGTTTAAACTTTGCTGAAAAGTGTTGGTAATGGTTTAGACATTTGCTGAAGTGGTAAACTTTAAAAAAAAAAGGAAAAGAGTGTGATTGGTTGAGAGATTGTATGGACCCCACCCCACCCCACCACACACACACCCTCCTCACCGAATCGTCCACCCACCACCGATTTGGTAAAGTTTGAGTGGTAAACTATTGTTGGTGGTGGTGTTTACTGAGTGGCAAAGTCTTTTGCCGACCTTTGCCGACTCCCACTCCTAACACCCTAATTCATTGGGTTTGTTACTTAGAAGTTTAAGGAAACGTTTTAAATTTACAACATTCGATTGGGGTTTTGATGAACAAGCTACCCAGGAGAAAAGGAAAGTCAAATCTGGTTAATTTCCCATTTGACATTCGGGTGAATTGTTATATGAAATCCGTTGGTGACTTGGGTTGTAGAGTTGGGCCAACAAAAAACTGATGTATAAAACTTGGGCGAGTGATTATTAGATCTTTATAAGAAAAATCTATAATAATAAATGCAAATTTAATTAGGGAAAATTACGAAAAAAGCCAAGAAAAAAGGTTGACTTACCAAAATATTCACCTCATGCGTCCTTAGAGAAGGGCATCACTGATTACGAGAGAGCTTATGCGTCTGCAGGGCTCATTCATGTTTACGCCAATGTAGAAGTGACACGTGTCTCAATGACATCATGCGTCCCATGTGTCCCATGCGTCTGTGACTCATCTCATGCGTCCGTGACTCATCCCATGCGTCCGTGACTCATCCCATCATCCCATGCGTCCGTTTGAGGAATCCCATGCGTCCATGACTCATCTCATCATCCCATGCATCGGTGACTCATCTCATGCGTCCGTGACTCATCCTATGCGTCCATGACTCATCCCATGCGTCCGTGACTCATCTCATGCCTCCCATTTTCGTACTTGCTGTTTCATCCATACACGCATCCATATAAAAGATGGCAGATGCATAAGATGTGGGATGCCCCTCTCCAAAGACTCATGAGGTGGCTATTTTAGTAAGTCAACCTTTTTCTTGGCTATTTTGATAATTTTCTCATTTAATATTATCAAATTAAATGTGAATTGGTCAAACTTGTGTTGCATCTTACTAGATTATATTTATTTAACAACTATAATATTGTATTTATATTGTTTATTTTATTCAAATCAAGAGAAATATTATTTATCGAAAATGTGTTTAAGCGGGTGGTTATCAGTTAAATATATAGAGTTAAGTGTCATTTACGTTCATATGATTTCTCCACATTTACGTTCATATGGTTTCTCCAGTTATGTCATTTCAGGTTAAATTTCAAAATTGTACAATTTCCCTCTCTAACCCATGAAACGTGGTATTTCATTCCAAAAAATTAGCCTAGTTAAAAATTTATGTATAACCCATGTCATTTTCACAATATTTCTCACACTTCTTACACTTTTAACTTTTTTTACAATAACCTTACCCTATATATATATACATATATATATATATGAACGGGATCAGGAGAAAACGCCCTGAATTGTGAGAACGCATCCTGGCTCAACACGTGGCGCATGATATGATAAGGGCGTGAGGGTTTTTTTTGTCTTTTCAATCTTCTTTTATTTTCTAATTTTGTGTAACATGCCGCTTTATTTTTGGTGTCTAAGATTATTTTGGCGTTAATTATATTCATTAACTACTTTGGCGTTTTATTGTTTCTTGGATCTGTCACGTTGAACTAATTGTTTTTTTGTCACATAGATATTTTTTTTTGGTGTTATAGCGTTTCCCAGGTCAATGTTTTGGCGTTATTGGCGTTGTTAAAAATTTATTACGATTCATTAATATTTTCATAAGATTACAATAAGACCAAATGTTTTTAATGGCGTTTAGTCAGTTTTTTTGGCGTTTAATCATCAACAAGGTGCTTTGCCAGCATCCATTGTCACAGTTTTCATACTATTAGCGTTTTGGTGTTTGTAGTTTTTGGCGTTTTATATAATAATGTATTTTATTAGTAGAGAATTAGATAACACACAACAGATAATTAGATAACAAAACAATATAAAATAAAAAAAATTAAAAAGGGTAATCTAATTTTTAATCCAAATCTTCTCTGTCATCAGGCTCTTCCTCTTGAATTTGTTTTGGCGTTTTGAACCTTTGAATACCTTAGCTAAATGCCAACTTTCCTACATAACGCCCGTCTTTTTAGACGAAGATTGTTAGTGGCATCCTGTGTTTTGGTGTGATATTCTTGTTTGGTGACATGTCATTGAAGATCAACTCCTGCTTGAATGCTATTTATAATAATGGAGTCCAAAATAGCATTTTACAGTGGTATTGATCCCTTCATGCCATGCATATGTTCAGTGACGTCACGCGGGACACCGGTTATGTCTGCCGGGGTCCAGGTGAAGATGTCCATGTTCCTGAACAACAGTTGTTTGAGGTGTGTTCTGATGTTTGGTGAGATTGCGTGGCCTATCGTCACCGTTTGCTCAGGGTATTCTCTGTTTAAAACCTACTTTTCTAGTTCGGTCGTTGAAATCTTCGCCGCTTTGGCCGGTTACGCATCCTCTGTTGACATTACTTCTTTTTTAGCATAGATAATCGCCACCCCTGTCTCTATTGGGAATCCGGTGGCTGAGTGGGGTGTGGAGGTTACCATGTTTAGCTCGCCTTGAGTTTCTCTCCCAATTAAAACATCATGTCGTGATTTGATTGGCATCACCATGAAGTTGACATTTGTGGTTCTTGAATGCTTCCCGTCAGATAGCGTGACGGGAAAACTGACCTGGCCTAGTGGGAAAACCATTTCGTTGCAGAATCCTGACAGAGGATAATCAACCGGCTCGAGTCACGCTTTATCTTCATCGTCAAACTGGTTAAAGCATTGCTCTTAGATGATATCAGCTGTACTCCCCGGATCGATGAATATGTATTATGTTTCATAATGACCGACAATGCCGGTAATGACGACGGGGCGCATGGTGCGTGGCGCGTGGACCCCCGCATACTACCGGAAATATGACTTGTTGTTCTTGCCAAGCAGGTTCGAATGGGCACTTGCCTTTGTCTCTTGCGCTATATCTAGGTCCGTTGACCATGTGTGTTTCTAAGCGCCTAAATTTCTTCTGGTTTTCGTCATCGTTTCGTTGAATCTGGCGCGTCACTTTGCGCACATTCTTTACCAGGTGGCTTAATTTTCCGCTTTTCAACGCTCGCTCAATTTCTTGCCATAAACTGATACAGTCATTTGTTAGATGGCCTGTATCCTTGTGAAAATCGCAGTACAGGTTCGGGTCTTGCCCCTTCTTGTTTGTCATAGGCCTTGGAGCCTTGAAATCGTGGTTCTCCATCATGAGCACCTCTTTTGGTGTCTTTGTGAGCGGAGTCCAGTGGCTTTCTCGATTATCGTCCCTGACTGCCTTTCGATACCCAATTTTGTCGATTGTTTCGCGCGCATCCTCTTTGTAGCGCGATCTTTCCTCATAACCACTGGATTTCCCCGCTTTCCAGTCGTGATTTTTGCCCTTGTTGCGCTTGCTATAGTCGCGCGAGCTTCTCTTGGAAAAGCGATCTTCGGTGTATGAGCTCTTGGCTGCAGCTAGCGATTCTTTCGTTTGCGCTACTATTTTTGCGGCTTCCATCAGCTTACTCCATTCCTTGGGCATACCATCTTTTCCGGTGATAGTTATGATGAGAATGTCACACCGAATAGCTTTCTTGAAGTGCGCGCGCATGAGTTGTTCGCTGACACCGCCGAATTCCAGACATTCTTTGTTAAAACGGGTGATGAAGTCTTCCAAACCTTCGTTTTCTCTACGCCAGATATCTGTTACTTCAGAGGTATCTCGTTGATAGCGTCTTTGTTGGCTGAAGTGGTTTACAAACGGTGTTCTGAAATCAACCCATGAACTGATTTTTCCAGGCGGAAGGCTGTCGAACCAAGCGCGAGCAGCCCCAGTAAATGTCTGGATAAATAAATGACACCACATTGGCATGTTCCATCCTCCCATACAACCAACGCTCGTGAATACTCAGACATGATCATCAGGAACAGTCAAACCATTGAACTTTCCTACTGTTGGGGGTAGTTTTTCTCTTGTCAGTGGGGCTAGAGCAATCTTTGGGATGAATTTTGAATTTTCTGCAGCCTCTGCTGGCCTATAGGCTAGGCTGAAATCTCTTTATGCTTCTTCGCTATACGCGATGCGCTGCCTTGGCTTGTAATACTCGTGGTTTCTCTGCAGACGGTTAAAGACTGACGAGCCCTTGTCATCTTGCCAAGTATGATCATTCGGATCTGTGTCTTCCCATTCGTTATTGATGTTGCGCGGCCCCATCCGACTGTGAATTGGGCCCTTTTGAACGTTTGACGGATGATCGTAGTAACTGCCTGTCTCCCCATGTGTATCGCGCGTGTCGTGCACGCTTGGCCTTCTTTGGGGAGGAGGTCTAGTGATTCTTCCTTGCATGACTTGCTGCGGGGGTATCTGACGCGCCCCCTGACTTGGACCCGGAGGGGTAACCAAGGATGGTTCAGCTTGCAAAATTGCTTGTTGTGCGCTCAAAGACTGATACGCTGTGTTTATGGTAGCAATTTGTTTGGCGTACCAGGAGGCTAAAGTCTCACCTTCTGGTAGCCCTAGTAGCGCCGAGATGTTCGGATTTCGAGCTGGGTTTGAAGGACCAGCGACATGACTTGCTGGGGTACCCATTTGTGTGATGCGAGTGAAGCTCGCGCGGGGGCCCCTCAGTGTTCGTAATTTCAATTTCACCTACCTACTCGGCAGGTTGGACTTGGAAATTCACATTGTCCTCCCCCAAACATGCGTTGGAGTTCATGCCAAAACCGAAATCAGGGATGATTCCTTGACCAACCATGATCGAAGGAAACAAAAAACTTCGAAAAAACTCAGAAAAAGAAGATGGATGTGATTGTGAAAATCGGTGGGCGCCAATGAAGAAACATGTAACTAATTTTGGGATTGATTAGTTTGGTTTATGTTCCTTTCATAAGGGTTAATCTTCTTTCGACTTTCTGAGCTCCGATTCAGCTTGCTAATCCTACAAAACAGAGCACCGTTAGCTCTTCAAGAGGGGAATATGGGGGTTTCCCTCTTAACCAGGCTCCGGCGTGAGAATAAGAATCTGTTTTGGTGAGATAATTGTGTGTTAAGAGTGAGGGTAGAGGGAATAGAATGAATTAACCTGTGCATGAAGCCCCCTATTTATAGCTAGAGAGGCGTAAGAGGAGTTGGGCTGATGGGCCTTGGGCCGGAAGGCGACAACGTAGAGGATACGCTCCTTGTCTCACTGGTGTCGACCGTTAGTGTCTTCCAGAAGGCCTCCTGTGTTGGCACAACGTGATTGGATCCATGTGTCCCGTTGTCGGCCTTGTTGTCCCTCTGCCATCAGCAGGTAAGTGGAGATCGTGGGGCAGGTGTCGCCGCCCCCTGATTGGTGCCACGTGGGCGTCCTTGTGTACTCTTTGTCTCCTGCATGTCAGACGATCGTGGAGCACGATAGAGTACAGCCTGAAGGATGCTGATTGGCTTAACTTTCTGCCACTTGTACCTTCTGTACTTTCTGAAGTGGCCTCGCGCCCCCACTCCTGCACAACTCTTGCTGGACACGTAATTAGTTTGCGCATTGTTGTGGGCTGAGGCTCTTATTCAGAATGCCAAGTGCGGAAAGTGATCTGCTCTCTTGTTTGGACCTCGCGCGAGGGCATGGTTACTTGAGTATCTCGCGCGAGACTGAAGATTGATCAGCTTTGTGAGTAAGGAGTATGGTCCATAGCGCGACCTGATAATGGGTTTGCGCGGCTTTTTGGTACCATACCCCTTCATCATTCAACAAAATCTTACAGTGATACCCACCTCAGATAAGAATCCATTCAGTGAAAGCTTTGCCATCTGTGTTTTTTTAACTATTTTTTGGCGTTTAAAGTGAGTGATTTCTAGGAAACATGGCGTTTGTTTTTCTGGGTGTGATTAATTGATTGTGTAACGACCTTTCTCTTATAGGAGTTTTTTGGCGCGTAGTTTAGGCAGGATTTTTATTATAATAAATGATAGCAATAAAGTAACTGTCTTTTCAGTTACTGTGTGCATTTACTGTTTTGTTTAGCTTTATCAGTTTTAGGGCGATAGACGTCCTAAGTCAATGGTAATAGAAGGTTCCGGCCTTCTAAGTTCCCAAAATACAATCCTTAATCATCTCCTTCGTTTAACTAACCTTCCATTCGCCAATTCTAAATAATACGGGACGTCTATTCTACTCGAAACTAGGCCAAGTAGTTATCTTAAGTTCTAAGGATACAAGGTTAAAGTCGGTGCCAGTATTAGTAAAAAATGGATGCATAGAATCGGTTAATAGGGAACGTACCCATAACCGCATCTGGATCCTGGCGCGCTTCACGAGCTCCGATCGTGAAGACCCTTCCTTGTTTGGTTCTTCCTAGGTCAATCTTTCCTAAAGTGCCCTACTTCACCACATCTATAGCAACCTAGAACTTTACCATTATCTCTTCCGTCTGGATTCTTCGCCCAACAAGCATCCTTGCTGTGCCCTTCTTTTCCACACCTTCCACACTTAGGCCTCAGACATCGTCCTTCATGGTGAAAATTACATTCCTAGCATCTCGGCTTAGTCCCCAAGTAAACCTTACAACCGGCCTTCTTAGTGGCTCCATAAGCTTGCATGCCACGAGGCGGGTTCACTCCCCTTCTTTTGTTTGCTTTAGAGCTTCCATCACTGACTTGGGTACCTATCTTTGGGTTCGAAGACTTCCTTTTCTTATCGCCCGAAGACTCCACATGAGTCTTTTTCTTGTTTGTCACAGATTCCGAAAACTTTCCCATACGCAGAGCTTCTTCAGTAAGTGTGACACTCAAACCGATAGCCTCTGTGATAGTTGGGGGCTTTAAGGCAGTAACCATGCTCAGAATTTGAGGTGCAAGTCCCCAAATGAATCGCTCAATCATCTTGAACTACGGCTTGACTAAGTAGGGAACAACCCTAGACAAGTCATGAAAGCGTTGGACGTACTCAGAGATCTTCGGCCCGTCCATTTTCAAATTCCAGAACTCAGTCTCAAGCTTCTGGATTTCTGCCCTAGAACAGTATTTCTTCTCCATCAATTCCTTGAGCTCGTCCCAGCTCAGTGCATAAGCAGTAGCTTCACCAAGGGTCTGAACCTGAAGGTTCCACCAGGAGAGTGCGCCATCCAAAAATAACCCTGCGATAAAGGTAACACTCCGCTTGGGCGAACAGTTACTCATTCTTAGAAAGGAGTCAGTCTTTTCTGCCCAACGAACAAATGCAACGGCACCTCCTATGCCATCAAAATTCAAGGGCTTGTAGTCCAGGAACTGTTTATAAGTGCAGCCAGTTGGAGGGTTACTTCTGGAAGTGCCACCGCTGCGTTCAGAGCGGAGGGCTTCATACTGCGCTATAACTTGAGAAATGCGCTCATTGTATTCGGCCATAGTTAACGTAATGGTGTCCGTGTCATGTCTGGGTGGCATTTTCGTCTGTTAAAAGGTATGGGGTAGGTTAGACAACATTCCATAATTGTCTATGAGGTACATATTACCACAAACAAACATGTAATCACCCAATATCACATGCATATATAATCAACAATGTATAGGTAAGGAAACAACTACTGAGCTTTCATATAGGCTTGACAACTTGACTTATTGTTTGTAATGGGAAAAACAAAATGAACACGAGGTTACATCACCTCGGTCATACAAGTTTCATAATATGAAAGTAATAGTTATTTTCCTTCTACATTGGTTTTCTTAGGTCTTTAGCTTCACAATGACGGGTATACTTCCCATGAGGTGGGGGTTATACATATACGGGTGATAGAGAGTGCAACGTCACTGAATCCTTTCCGTGTGTTATCCATCTTCTCTTGCTTAGATATCGGTTCCTAAACGACTCGTACGGGTAGAGTGTCAGCCACGAAGTAGGTAAAGACAGGTTTCCTACTTTGTAAAGTGCTAAGGCAACGGTCTAGGTATCGTTCTACTAGATGAAGGCGTGAACACCTAGAGATTATTTTTGGATGGATGGTGATCATTAGCCTGACCCACAGAGTCCTCCAGGATTTCCATGCACTACAAGTCGTTATTACGTGGGCCCACGTAATAATAAATTGTCTTGCACGGTCACCCTAACTTTCCCTCGTTCAAGCAGATGATCAACCAAAGAGGGGACACTGCTGTCCTCATACCTCTGATATGGAAAGGACCATTGCGGTGGTCCATGCGCTAACATCCGTTATCGTTACGCGTGAATAGGCACGATGATTAAACGTAATAGGAATAAGGAGAATTCATGGTAGTTGGAGGGGCACCTTTAAGATGAGCACTTCATCTTCCTAGTCTAGACAAGAGCGTCTTCAATCTTGCTTCACAAAAGCCATAGGGACCTCGTCCTGCTGATGAGGGTGTTGTCCAAGGTTGCCTCCTCCGCCTCGCTTTCACCACCGTAGTCAGGCACCTTCGCATTCGAGAGGGAAGAACAACTATCTTCCATGGAAACAAGCTCAGGATCTCGTTTGGTAATCACTCCAGCCATGAGCTTCCAATATGCGCGAGGTCGATAGTCTCATCGTGTGAGTCAAGAACAATAATAGGATTCGGAGTCGTAGGTATCTCGTTCACGTCAATAATTATTCCGTACACCTATATACATATATATTAATAAATAAATATGTTACTTAGTATAAACAGGCAAATAGATGCATCATATCACACATAACTGTCGTTTATCCTTTCGGGGGGGGGGGGTCATTTTGTTTTTGGCAAGTCTATCCTACATAGACTATGCCTTAATTGGCACTTATAATTTGGGGTATTCTCTTCCCTATTAATGTCCTTGCCTTGTCTTTTCTTTGAAAAATGTTTGACTCATGGATCTTGGCGCTTTCGTGAATGCAATGAAAAAACTTTTTGTGAAAATGTTTTCGTGAGAGAGTCCTAGTGATTGTAGTCTAGACTCTAGAAGGAATCCTAGTTCACTACAATCGAAGCTCTGATACCAAACTGTCACACCCTGACTTTTGTGGAAGCGTATGATGTGTGACTTGTTTAATACCATTGCATTCAATCATAATAAACAACTATATGATCAAAACGATGTTCATCCATTCATTAAGTTTAAAGTATTACCAACACCATTTATTTAAGTTTCAAACAGCATAACCTTCAACTAAGTTACAGATCAACAAAAGTGGATGACATCTAAACTTGGAATTTACTTCTAGAAACAACACCCGCGCCCAAGATCCAACTTGTTACCTGAAATACATTTAATTTTGGAAAACATCAACAAAAGTTGAGCGAGTTCATGTGTTTTGTATGAGTACTGAAAAACTTGTAAACTTTTGAGAGACTTCTTTGAAAACAGGTATGAAAAGCATTTATGAACAGATCAAATTAATGTTTTACAAGGACACTAAAGCATGTGGAGACATAGGGAGTACTCAATATGAGTAGGCTTATACCCTCGTCGATTTCCTCGACTGTGTCGAATTTTCCCTTCGACTGAGTCAATTTACCTTGACTGCGTCAATTTGCCTTGACAGTGTCAATTTACCTTGACTATTGTCGAATTACCTCGACTGGGACACCAAAGCACTCATGTGGTCACATAAGTACCATGAGTGGGGCTCGGCCGTACCCATTAGATCTAACCTTCGTCCATATTTATTATGAGAGTTAATGGCATTTCAAATTCAATCTATGCTCACATGATCTATAATTCAATTCATAGCCAATTCATACCATTTAAACGTATGCAACATGTATTCCACCCCCGAGAGTTATAAAACCGAAAACAGTTAAGAGAAAAGGGGGACATGAACTCACAGTTTTGCGTTCTTCAATCCGATGTAACTCAAGCTGCTACTAGTGCGCACGACTACCTACAACGTACTACGGTCTATTAGACGAGCGGGTCGTGCCTTGACTTAACATTAATTAGTGTCTTTGAGTTACGTTTCCTTGTGTCTTCAATATTATTCCAAGTTATATAATTATTTGTTAAAATAATAATTATTTTAACTTAAATTATATTTATTAAATTTTGGAATAATTGTTAAAACAATATATTTTAATTTGATACTCTTCAAGTATTTATGCATGTGTATCATTCCCAAGGATGGGTGTACTTGTATTCGTATTCTCATACTTGTATATTTTGGCCATGTATAAATGTCGTATTCCGGATTGTATTTATACGTACGAGAATACATATTTTCTTGTAATTGTTAAGTATTCTTATACTTAATTTTGTATTAACTTTTACGGAATAATATTTCTAATAAAAATACATCAATATATATTTCCAAAATATATATTTAAGGAATATTACTTAGAAAAATTATTCATAATTTTTCTCTTGGCAAAAATATTTGTAAATCTCAAAAATAATATATTTCCAAGTCTAACTTAGAAAATATATATATATATATATATATATATATATATATCCATTTTTCTTCCAAAAATAATGTATTTCATGTGTGTTTGAGAAAATATATATTTCTTCCAAAAATAATATATCTTCTAATAATTCCAAGAAAATATATGTTTTGATTTGCCCAAAATAATATATTTTCTCATTGTCAAAAATATGATATAATCTTATAATAATTGTAAAAATCATATTTTTGTTCTTTTGGTGTCCAAAATATTATTCAACAAAAATATACTTATGAATAAAAGTTCCGGAATATTTCGTAAGTTATATTTCTTTGTTTGGTTTCACCAATATTGTGGGTATTCTTTGTATAGTTATTCCTTGGAATTTCGGTAATATTTTGGATTGTAATTTCTTGGTATTTTGGTGAGTTATATTATTTCAAGTCCTAAAATAATATAACTAATACACATAATATACAAAGAATCACACACATGCTGACATCTAAATATATATTTCCTAAATACATATTTAGTCACTTTTATTTACAAAAACCAACCTCCAATGTTTATAATTTTTGTAACAAAATTATGGCAAATTTTACATAAAATTTCATGGTTTAAAATATACTTGTAATTATTTGTTTAAAAATAATTTTTCTAAGTGTTATATTTTTAGAAAAATTTTGCCATAGTTTCCCCAAAAAATGGAGGTTTCCATACCTTCAAGGTATATCATTTTCTTTTGTAAATCAACACAATCAATCCACAATCAAAAATAAACAATCTACACTTACCAATTTTGCCAAAAACAAGCATAAATTACTACTTCCTGAACTTGAAAATTTATAAAAAATTGTAGTAACTTACTAGTGTATTTAGTAAGTCTTGTTACCCTTTAAAGTGTGGTTGATTCTCTAAAAACATCATTTTTAAAGAAAATAGATCTTCACAACTTGTGATCACATTTTCTAAAAATGTTTCTTCTTGAATTTTTCTTGTTACACATGTGCTTCTACACTTTATTAACCACCAAAAATGAGGTTTATTTATTTAAGAACCAAGGTTAGGTAAAACTTGTATTTTTAACTTGGTTTCTTGGAAAATCATTCTTGAAATATTAGATTTACAAGATTTACATCTTACTTTGATCATCACTTTATAAGAAAACATTATATTCTTTCAAGTTCATGTCTTTCAAGAGGATGATCTTTGAATCTTTAATATTTTCATCCTCTCATCTTGCTAGATTATGTTTTTAATCATGTTCTAGCAAGATCATATGATGATCTACATCATTTACATAAGAAATCAGTAATCAACAAGTGAATCAACACATAAACAACATGATTTCTTCATGATTTAAGCTTATGTTCAAGTTTCATTCTCTTGATTCTTAGTGTTCTTCAAGTTTAACATCATGTATCTTCTTTTAACCACTTAAATAAGATGTAAAATGAAGAGATTAGTGTTCTTATACTAGCTCAAGGCTAGGGATGATCAAGAGAAGAAATGAGGTGGATAAAAGCACTAGAGAGAGGTCCTTCCAATTCTGTTGCTTGCAACCTTCTTAGATAGGCCCGAGACACCTTAGAATCACCTTGGATTACTTGAGATTGGATTGAAAATGAAGGTGCATGTATGGATGGCGGTGGCCGTGAGCTTAGAGGAAGCGAGAGGAGATGTGATGATGTTTTATGTTGTGAAATGAATGGAATGAAGGATCTTGTGGTTTTTATGTTTAACTTCCAACAACACAAGATCTTAGTAGATTATATGTCTCCAAAAGTTTAAGCAATATCTAATAAACAATGCAAATAAAATCTTCTAGTGGGACCCACTTGTAACTAGTTATGGGGGGGGGGGATCTAATTCCATTTCAAAAGTTAGTTACAAGTTTAGTTAGGATGTAATGGTGCTAATTAGGTATTTTATGTGTTTAGTGTTTATGAGATGTAATATGATGTTCGGTGACCATAACTAGCTTCGTAACACTAAAACAATGCTTCTAGTGAAAATTTGGTGTTTCGGGTAGTGTCCAGTTTAGTGTGCTTTATGTTGTGTTTTATGACAGTTTTGATTCCCGGCACTTAGGAAAGTATTCTAGGCCATTAAATCACATTTATGCATTATATTTAGATGTTAAATTGCTGAAAATTGCTGAATTTGTTTATTTTCTGCAGAATTTTGCAGTTTTAGTGTGTTTCTGGCACTTTCCGGTACCTATGTCAACACTAGGAAGACAGTTTTGTAATCCCTACTTTCCTACCCACTATACTAGTGTAACACTTGGTCCTGGGGCTTGTTTTGTGTCTTAACATCATGTCTGTCTAAGTACTGAACTCCTGTCAGTACTTCTAGTTTGTCTGATAACTGTGCCAATTCTGTTCTGTGCATTAATAGAACTATATTGTGTTGCATGTAGTAATGATAAAAGTCTTGCAACATGAAATGCCATTGTATGTATATAACAGTAATCAGAATTTCATTCGTCTTGCAAACCAAATCATGCACAGTCATTAAAGCACAGATTGCTGTCTAATTATTGTACGGAATGCACGGAAAAGTGCCAGTTGTCACAGATTATGGAAACGATGTTTAACGTCGTTTATATAATGAAGTTTTTGGCTCATAATTTAGGAGAGAATTTCTTGTAATAAATGTTAATAATTGAATTTCAGTTACTGTTGTTTTGGTCAAAAATTACCGAAGCAATTAAGTGATCAAATTAGTCAAGTGAGGTAGTGTGCTAAGAAAATGTGTTGAAAATATACTGATTAAGTTGTTTGCAAAAACAGTTTTTAGGATACGGCTCAGGATATTGAGCTGTATCTATGATCAAACTATGAGAAAAAAGTAAAGGGGGTGACACGAGAATACGAGGAAAGCCCTTGATCAATCTAGATCACCAGCACAAAACCTCGGGAGCTGACAATCGCAGCTGCCTTGTTCTTCTTATTGCTTTAAACGTCAGGATACAGTGCAGGATATTGATCAGATCGCTAAGTGTTACAATGCTTTTTGTAAAAGTGAAAGTTGCGAGAGAGTAAAGTGTGAGAGAGCAGTGAGTGTTGTTGTGTCCTATTCGATCTGATTTATCCGAATATTTATAGCTAAGAAATATAAACAAAAACTCCTATAAACGGGGGATGCTTCCGAATATTCCATAGTTAACGTTATGGACCGAGTAAAGTGGCTTCAACGTCTTCCTTTGAACGTCTTAGACCGAGTCTTCCGGGGAAAGGGTCCTCATGAACGTTACCAGCTTGGACTCGTACTCCTGCACATAATCCGTTAGTAATCCTCAGGATACCATTCAGGATGTTACCAATATCCTGAAAGCATCCCGGACATGAACATATATCATATAAGCAAAATATAATTTAAGATATTATCCAGGATATGAGCTCAGAATTTCTCCCATAACAATTGTCCCCAAAAAATGTTACCGTTTAGTATCCTGGCACTAACGGCTATATTTTTTACGAATAACGAGGCAATTAAGAGATTGGACCTTGATGTGACAGCTTGTAACCGTTTAGTCTATAATTTCTCATTACCTCCCTATAACTTCTCATCCTCATCTTCTTTTAACCATTACCGAAGAGAAAAAGGTAAACATTTCTCTCTCAACCTCATCTTCCTCCTCCATTCTGTTTAATATTCCGGCACCATATGGCGAGATAAACAAGATCGAGCTCCGGTGACTCTGCTCCCACGTTCATCCACCAAAATATTCTCCAAGATCCGGAGAAGGAAATATGCACCTTCGATAGTGCCCACTTGTCAGCTCTCAAATCCTCCGGCATCTTCCCGAAAGGGACGGTGTTCCGGCCGTTTGACCGGGAAATCCGGTCGGACATGGTTTCCGACGAGTGGTTATGTTTCAATGCCTTTCCCTTTACCTTAGGATTGCAGTTTCCCTTTCCAGATTTTATCACTGAGTTCTTCAATACCACAAAAATCTGTTTTAGCCAAACAATGCCAATGCTCTGGCGAGTCTTGTCTGTTCTCGATCAGATCAAGAGGAACCATATCCCCGACCTTTCCATTCATGACCTCCCCTTAGCATATCGGCTTAGATGCCATGGTTCTTGCCGGTTTTTATTCTACTCCACTTCTAGCGATCCACTGATACTCTGAGCCACCAGGAACGAAGAGGAATGGAAATCCAAGTTCTTTTTTGTAAAAAGAGATTCAATCCCTGGTGGAGCGGATTATCCATTGAGGTGGTTGAGAAAGGGTAGGATTTAGGGTTTTAGGATGATCCTGCCTTATATCCTGTCTCATATCTTGTACTGATTCTTTTCATTTTCTTGTACACAGCCGATTTCAGGAAGCTTGCACCTCCCCTTGCTGACTCACAGAAGAGAATCGACGCTATTAGACTCCTCCCAGAGGCTGAAAGAAGTTTCAACCCATTTCCAGCATCTCCGAGTCTACTTTCCAGTGCAAACATGTCTGGTAAGGATCCTGCACGGTATCCTGCATACATGCTTTTTTTTTAATATATTTAGGAAAAAATTTCACTCCCTGTATGCAGACTCCAGCAAAGTTCCAGTCTTCCTGGATCTTGATGAGCTTGATAGCTACCCTACCCCAGTCGATGTCAAGAAAGAAACTCCTGCTATTACCAGTTCCAAGCCGCTCCCTGCTCCCAAGCCTACTCCGAGAACCCGTGCTTCCACCTCCAAGAAGAGGAAAGGTTCTGAGACCAGCACCCCAGGTCCTGAGGGGTTCTCATACAAGGAGCTCAGCTTCACTGATTCCTTAGAACCGATGACATCCTTCCTCAACAAGGTAAAATCCTGCGACTATATCCTGCACACATATCCTGATAGGATATCCTGACAGGATATCCTGACAGGATATCCTGGTTAATATATTTTAACTTATACCTGAATTTTGTCGTACAGGGCCTCCAGCATCTGCTTCATCTTTACACCGATGCTTGCAGCACAAACAAGTTCCAGAAGGCTAGGATCAAACAGCTCGAGACCACTGTTGCCGACCAAGGGGCCATTGCTGAGGTTAAGACCCGGCATTATGAGGACAAGTTGAAGAAGGTCACTCAGGATGTTAAGATAAAGCTGGCCACCGTTCAAGTGGAACATGAGCAGGCCATGGTCTCTTTCCGGGAAGGGATCAAGAATTCAACCATTGTCTCTCTGCTGCAAGCTCGCATCAAGATGGCTTATGAGGCCAAGGAGACAGGTCTTGAATGCCTAACCTGGCCGGTTGATTCCTGGGTGGCGAAGCTGAAGGAACTTGAAGGCAAAGTTGTGCCACTTCCTGCTGAGATTGGCGAATCCTCTAAGTCAGCAGAGCCGGTGGACAAGGCTGGAGAAAAGAAGGATGCTGGGACGGATGCTAGCAAGGATGCTGCTCAGGATGCTGGGGCCGAGAAGATGGAGAAAGCTAGAGAAGATGCCGCTGTGTGAGAGCAATCAAGTGGGCAATGATGGATGTTGATGCCTAGGCCGGAGCCCACTTTTTAAATTTGATGGTTGTGATCGTTTAAACAATTTACCTTTCTTGTCCTTAAAACAATTTACTTTCCTGCACTTAGACAATATGATGACCAAAGGTGGATGGGTCCTGGGTATCAGGATGAAGCCCTTGGTCATCAATTAGTATAATCTGTTTTGAATGATGCAACGGTTGGAGGCAGATGGGTCTCGTTTTGAGATGAAACCTTCAACCGTTGCGTAAATATGGAAAAAAACTAATCGTGCTTTTGGCGGATGGGCCTCGGTTTGAGGTGAAACCAAAAGCACAACTTTTGATATGTTAATAATATAACCTTCTTTTGGCTTTATTTTTGTTGTTATACCTTTATCGCATAAATTTTATTTATGAAAACAGTTTTGTTTGAACATTCTTGGGAACATATTGTAAGAATATCCTGAGAAATATCCTGCTTAGGATACTGCCACATAACTTATAAAACCCAAGTTATCCAAATAAAAAGGAGAGATCATACCAAAGATTCCCAAAGAGTCTATTCCAATTTTCCATCATAGGAATGTCGCCATTGCAGATTTATAAGTTTGAATTCATCCTTTAAGTTGTATAATGTATGTCCCCTGTGTTCAGCATATTTGAAGACTTAGGAATGCAAGCATAGTCATACCTTAGCTATTTTGTAGATAAATCCTGAATATCCTGGGATAAACCCTTAATATCCTGGGGATAAACCCTTAATATCCTTGGGATAAACCCTTAATATCCTGGGGATAAACCCTTAATATCCTGGGGATAAACCCTTAATATCCTGGGGATAAACCCTGATTTTGATGCGCTACAGGCGAGAGTGTACAAACTCCAAGACTTTGAAAGGTGAAAACCTTTAAACCTTAGAGAGTATGAAAATACCCTTTCGTGAGAGAGGGTGATCAATCCTCATATAGATTTAGGATCCAGGATATAGCCAATAGTAGCGAAATTGTCAGCCACTTTTACATGAACTGGCCCCGCTACCTTGAACTATCCCTGGATAGCTTGCGCTCCAGGCGGGGTGTTTAAACCCAATTCGTAAGAAAGGTGAATACCTATAAACCTTTGAAGGGATTAGAATCCCTTATACGTGAGAGATGGGGCCAATCCTCTAATCCTTCAAGATATCCTGAGCGTATATCCTGGAGCTATATCTTGTGGCATATTCTGCAAAACAATCTTAAACTAAGGTGGGTGTTAGCTTGGCTAACACCCCTCCGATGCTTAAGTTAGTATTGGGTTCAAGATAATAAATATATTTAAAAGAGGTAGAATACATACCATTCTGAGGTAGAAATTAAATTCTATTCTTACTTGAAATAAAGCTTTAAGTGTATAGCATTCCAGGATCTTGGTAGCATATCCCCTTCCATACTCCTGAGTCGGTATGCTCCTTTTCCTTTTCCTGATTCTGATTCAACCTCGTATGGTCCTTCCCACTTTGGAGCCAACTTTCCATCGCCAGGATTAGTAGTATTTTGAAAAGCCTTCCTTAATACCCAATCCCCAACTTGAAATCTTCTAGTCCTTATATTCTTGTTATACGCTCTGGATATCCTCTGTTGATATGCTGCCATCCTTAGCCTTGCTGCATCCCTTGTTTCGTCTACAGTGTCCAAATCTTGGCACAAAGCTTCAGGATTCTGCTCAGGATCCCGGAGGATAGATCTTGCCATAGGTATCACCATTTCTGTTGGGATCACTACTTCTGCTCCAAATACCAAGGAAAACGGGGTTTGGCCAGTTGCATTTTTTACCGTTGTTCTATCAGCCCACAAAACAAAGGGTAACTCTTCTGCCCATCTTCCTTTCTTAGCTCCTAATCTTTTCTTCAAGTTGTTGACAATTATCTTGTTCGAAGATTCAGCTTGTCCATTTGCTTGAGGATGTACCGGAGTAGATGTGATCATTTTGATTCCCCAACTCTTGCAAAAGTCAGTAGTCCTCTTGCTTATAAACTGGGATCCATTGTCACAAATGATTTCAGCCGGTACTCCAAACCTGGTCAGGATATTCCTCTTTATGAAGGATACCACTTCTTGGTCTCTAACTTGAACAAATGCTTCAGCTTCAACCCACTTAGAGAAATAATCAGTCATTTCCAGCATAAAGACTTTTCCTCCTGGAGCTTTTGGTAATTTCCCTACTATGTCCATCCCCCATTTCATGAATGGCCAAGGGGAAGCTATAGGATATAGTGGTTCAGCTGGTTGATGTAGTATGTTACTGTGCCTTTGACATGCATCACATCTTCGAGCATATTCTGTAGCATCTTTTTTCATTGTCGGCAAATAGTATCATGTTCTTAATACTTTTGAGAATAATGACCTGCCCCCAATGTGGTTACCACAATCCCCTTCATGTATATCCTGAAGCACTTCCTTAGTTTCAGGATCCTCCAAGCATCTCAGGTATGGTCCTGCAAGAGATTTCTTGTACAAAATATTATTTATAATAGTGAATCGTGATACCTTCATCCTAAATGCCTTAGGGTTTTCGTCTCTAAGGATGTGTCCTTCCTTGAGATATCTTATGATTGGAGCCATCCAGGATTCAATATCCTTATCAGGATCATGACCAGGATCCTGGATGCTTGTTACCTCCTTATCCTGAGCTTTTAAGGGATCCACAGTAGGATACAGGATATGAAGTATCGGTATTTGGGTTCCCTCTGGTATCCTGACTGATGATCCTAGGTTTGCCAAGGCATCCGCTTCAGCATTATCTTCTCTTGGTACCTGTTCAAGTGTAAAAACATCGAAATATCCTGCTAATTTTTTGTGAATATCGAGGTACTCGATTAACTTCTCACCTTTAACTGCATAGGATCCATTAAAATGATTAGTGATTAACAAGGAGTCAACATATACTTGCAAATTCTTAATATTCATATTTTTAGCCAACTCAAATCCTGCAATTAAAGCCTCATATTCTGCTTCATTATTAGTAGCAGGAAACTCACACCTAATAGACTGGGGTAATATGTCCCCATGTGGTGATTTTAGTAGTATTCCCAATCCTACTCCTCTAACATTAGATGCTCCATCAGTGTATAATGTCCAGGATTCTGAGGATTCTCCTAATTGTTGGACTTCTAGGTCTACTTCATCCTGAATATCACTACTGAAATCAGCCACAAAGCCAGCTAGAGCCTGTGATTTTATGGCATTTCTAGGTTCATATACTAAGTCATAAGCGCTTAATTTCACTGACCACTTAGCCATCCTGCCTGACATCTCAGGTTTCCTAAGCACATTTTTAACAGGATAATTGGTTTTAACATGAATCCTATGTGTCTCAAAGTAATGTCTAAGCTTCGTCGATGCCATAACTAGAGCCAATATTATTTTTTCTAAATGAGAATATCTAGTTTCAGCATCTAATAAGCTTTTACTAACATAATATACAGGATATTGCTGACCTTCATGATCCTTTATAAGGACGGCACTTACAGTATTCCCTGATACTGCGAGGTATATGGACAGTGGTTCACCATTTTCAGGCTTCATCAATAGAGGTGCAGTTGAAAGATACTGCTTCAAATCCTGCAGGGCTGCTTCATGATTCTCTTTCCATTCGAACTTCTTGTTTTTCTTCAGGATATCATAAAATTCCTTGCACTTTTCCGAGGATCTTGAAATAAATCTGTTTAATGCTGCTACTCGCCCTGTTAACTGTTGGACATCCTTCATATTTGAAGGTGATTTGATATCCAAGATAGCTTTAATCTGCTCCGGGCTTGCCTCTATTCCTCTTTTAGTTACCATATACCCTAGAAACTTTCCTGCCCCCACTCCGAAATGGCACTTAGCAGGATTTAGTTTCATGTTATACTGATCCAGGATATCAAATGCTCCCTTAATATCCTGGAGGTGATCCTCAGCCATCCTAGATTTTACCACCATATCGTCGATGTATACCTCCATGGTGTCCCCCAGGTTGTCTTTAAACATTATGTTTACCAATCTCTAGTATGTTGTGTTGGTGCATACATCTGTCGTCTTCGTCTTATATCGAGTCTCGGGTTCGTTGCAGATCTGAACAAGAGTGATGTCATCATTCTTGATGATGACATCATATATGTGACCTCATCTATTGCATCATGGAAGTTTACTACACAAGAAGACAAAAACAGAATCTGATTTTGCATGAAAATGTCATGTTCGCTTGAAAGTCATTATGTATGTTCGCTTGAACGTGATCCGCTTGAAATTTTTTGTGTGGTTTCAAGCGGACTAGCAAGCCCTATATATAGATGTCATGTCTTTTCATTTGAAGCGGACTAGAGGGAGACTAGGAATTGATACCGAAGTGCTGCCGGTATTTCTTGTGACTGTAATCTCTGTTAAATCAATACACAAGATGTTTAAAGTGATAACCAAGCTGTTTCGAATTCAGTTTCTTATTTTCCGCATCTGAAACTGATAAAATTTCTTCTGAACGACTCGTTTGGGTCTCAAAACGATCCTACAATTGGTATCAGAGCTCAGGAGGAAGAGATCTTGCCAAAACAACCTATTTTCGTCACTTTTTTATGATTTCTACATCTTCTTTTTCAAACTTAAAAATTTTTCACGGTTAAAATTGGAGCAAATTCACACATATTATGCGCAATCATGTATTAACAAATCCTGGAAAGTTTTAGAACTAAAATCGATTTAAATCTGGTTCAAATTGGTTTTTCGCTTGAAAAGTTGTTCGATCTTGCTGACGTCATCGACATTTCAAGCGGGATCCGGGTATTCATTCCGCTTGAAAACGACATCTCGCTTGAAATATGTTTTGATCTCGCTTGAAAATGACGACCGCTTGAAAACACTGTCCCCTTGAATTGTTTTTCACGTGAAAGTGCATAGAATTGTGAGAAACTTTATAGAAGGTTGTCGGTTTGTATGTGTTGTTGCCAGCTTTAGTGTGCCAGTTGGTTTCGTTCAAGAATTGTATGTGATATTGGTTTGTCGGTCAAGCATCATCACGAGAATTCATTTGGAGTTGGTCAGTTTGCATGTGATCTGCATTGTGTCAGTACACTAAATCAAACGGCCCAATCACAATTTGATGGTCTTAAAGTGTCTCGGTTCAATTTATGGTTTGCATGTGAAATAGTATTGGTTCTATCGAAGATCAGAATTCACGTGAACACATAAATCGATTTGACAAAATCCATGTGACTCCAAATATCGGCCCAATCACCTAATTGAAGTGGATAGTTATTTTGACCTAAAGTCTATTACATATTTGCAGCCCAATCAAAGACAACTTAAAATTGTGGGCTGCGTGCAATGTATTAAAAAGAAGTTATTGTCGGTCCACTTGTAATAATTGGCCCAATCATAGTTGGTTATCACTTATTGATTGTCGGTTTAGTGGATTATTCACGGTAACAGGCCACTTAATTCTTGGCTCAAATCATTCTAAGCCTATCCAACAAGTGTATCACATCAGTTCATTTTCAGGTCTATTCATTCAGTGATCTCACTTCAACAACATTGAAACGAGTCTATAAATCTTCGACACGAGTCTTAGATTGATTTCATCAACACACTTTTACTTATTCAGTCCGTTTAAACTGATTGTTTGTTTGGTTGTTTTAGGTTTTATTTTACAAGGTGATACATCTCGTTTGAGACCAGTATTTTTGAAACAAGAAAGTTTGTGTTTTGTGAACTTTGAAAATCCGAAACATGGACGAGGATTTTTACAACGCATTCGCTAGCCCAGTAACTCCGATTAGTCTTGCACAGAATACGATGTTGGAAAATGAGACGGGCACGATGCAAAAGCCGCCTAAGCTCATGAACATCGAGGAGTATAAGGGTTGGGAAGGACGGTTTGAGAATTGGGTACAAGCAAATTATCTAGATGCTTGGGAATGTGTGGAGACTAAATACATTCGACCGACGAATGATGATGAAGAAGTGGTTCCGATAAAATATCTGAGTGCCGATGCTAGAAAGAAGTACAAAGATGAGAAAATGATGCTAAGTCTTTTACAACAAGCTGTGAAAGAAGACATCTTGGTGTTATTGCAACATAATGGAACTTCTTACTCAATTTGGAAAGCATTGAGATCGAAGTTTCATGGAAGTCAAGAGATGGTTAAGAACAAGAAATCGCTTTTGAAGAAAGAGTTTGATCTGTTTCGTGGATTGAAGAATGAGAGCACAAGGCAGATCATTGAAAGATACTGCAATCTGCTAGCAAACGTGAAGAGATTGAGTATTGAGAAAGACAATGAAGAGTTGATCGAGAAGCTTGCTGATGCTTTGCCACACGAGATTTGGGGCACATATCTCATGATGCTTAGAAACAAGAAAGGTTTTAGCAGTTTGACACTCAGCAAATTCATTGAAAAGATTGAAGCTCAGGAGATGGAGCAGACAAAGGTCTTAAGAATGAAAGATTTCTATGGAGAACAAGACATCGGACTTTACTACAAAGGTGGTGTGAGTGATAAATCCACCAACTTGTCACCGAAGATTCAAACAGCATTTAATGCAAAGAGTCCATCTGAAAGTTCTTCTAAAGGATCAAGTAGCAACACAAGTTTTTCATCATATCCATCCTTTGATCCGAACATCTCAACAACCAAGATTGGCAAAAAGCTTCAATGCAATATTGTTCTAAATCTGGAGAATGATGAAGACTATTCAGCAGAAATTGCTAAGAGTCACATGTCTTTGTTGGGAACTGTGTTGGAATCATATGGTAGTTTTGTTGCAGGTCGGATCGGGAATCCAATGCTTACAAAAGTGGATTACGATCAAATTGACGCTGAAGAGATGGAACTTATGGACATAAAATGGTGTTTGGCAAGTGTGTTGAGACGAGCTGAGAAATTTAAGCAGATCACAGGAAGAGATGATTTACGTGAAGCTAATGTTTCTACTTTAGGTTTTGATAAATCTAAGGTCACTTGTTTTCATTGCAGGGAAAAAGGACACTTTAAGAGGGAGTGCAAAAACCGCGAAGCAAGTGGAGCTCAAAATCCGTTCAACAACAATAATGATTACTACCGGAAGGCGATCTATCATCAAGTCGCTCAACAACAACAAGAACCACAAGTGGCTCATGGAAGAAAAGTGATTGAAGAATCTTCAAAGAGGCCTTGCATGGTGAATCAGGATGATCAAAAGCCAACAGAAGGTTTCAGTTGGGACAATTATATCTCAGCTGATAACAAAGCATGCCTGATAAATCAAGATGATGAAAAATTTCCTGAAGGTTTTAGCTGGGCAAATTTCAACTGGGATGATTATGATCCAAACAAAGATTCAAATCACAAAGCTTATGTCGCTCGAGTTGAAGAGGATAGTGATGATGATCGTGAGTATTGGTCAAGGAAAATGGCAGATCATTTGAAAATGATGGCTGAGAGTGATAGTGATGACAATAAAGCCAAAAAGAAAAAGAAAAAGGTCAAAACACCAGTCAGCAGTGATGATGAAGAAGCTCTAGTGATCAAAAGGAAAGTAAAGGTTGAAGTTCCAAAGTTCAAAGTTGATGCTAAAAAGATTCATGTGAAGTGTGACACTTGTGAAGCTATAAAGAAGCAAAACAGCACATTGATTTATAACTTGAACAGTTTGAAGGAATCTTATGATGTCCTGAACAAAGCTATGAATCAATACAATCAAACAAGTGAAGAACAGGCAATAGCTATGAAGACACTTCAGGGAGCTTTCATGATAAAGCAGAAAGTTGTGAACAACTATATTGAGAAGTGCGTTGTGCTTGAACAAAAGTTGGAGACACAAAGAATTGAGACTGAAAGAGTAAAGCGGTTGTTGAAAAGTTACTCATGTACTTCTTATGTTATTGACAGGATCTATCCAACAGTAGAAGGCATGAAGGCATTTGAGGAAGAGGAGACTTCTGAGGCAAAGCATTCTGAAGAACAGAAAGGTTCTGAAGAATAGAAAGGTTCTGAAGAAAAGACTCCTGAAAAGAAGAAAGTAAAAAAGAAGGATACTAAAGAGAATGATTCTGGTACATCTACGGAAGAAGAAAAAGAAAATATATTCAGAAATCAGTCAAACAAAGAATTCCTTGCTAAGAAGCAAGAAGAGTTGAAGTATGCTGATCAGATGAAAGAAACGAGAACCTGTTTCCAATGCAACACTGTTGGTCATATTGCCAAGAATTGCTCCAAGGCAATACAATCAAAACAGGGAGTTTCTCATAAACTGAAAGATAAAGAAGTTGTGTTTGAATCACCAATTGATAGAACTAAACTTTTCAAAAATTCAACTTTTGAAATTGGTGAAAGTTCAAACAGATTTTACAAGAAAAGAGCTTATCTTGACAATAAAAAATGGGTTGTTAAGAAATCGGTTGATAGTTCTAGCAATGATTCTGATTCTTCAAAATCAGAGGAGCTATCTTCTGGCGATGACTCTGATTCCACAAAGTCAGAGGAGCCACAGGTTGAGATTAAAAGTGAAACATCAGTGCCGACTGTAGATGATGTGAATTTTCCATCACTTCGGGCTGAAAATTTTAAGAAGAAAGTTGGTAAAGTTGAGATCTCAAAATCAAATTTTTTTCTGAAAAGAAAGAATTTGATGTTGAGAAAGCCTTTAACTCCAAAGTCCATAAAATTTTTGGTAAAATGGTTGACAGGAAGGTCAAAGGAGTGAAGGAGTTTTATGAGAAGAAGACGAAGAAAGATAAAGTTGAACCATCCCTGGTTTGTGACTGGGATGGTACATATTATGAACAGTAAGTCTCTGGACTTGCCGGAGCTCCCAGGTTTGTAAGAGTGGAGCATAAATCGGCATCTATCTTTCTTGGTTGATAATCTTACAAGTGGTAAAGATGGTAAAGTACAGGTGATATCATTTAAATTGTTAGTTTTCTACAAATGGTATGATTGGTAGGAAAATTTACAAGTGGTTGAAGAAGATTTACACTTACAAGTGGTAAAATCAAGGACATTAAGTTGTACTTGCATTTTCCTACAAGTGGTTAACCAAGGTCATTAGTTTGAACTTGATTCAGCCATACATTCAAGTGATTGATTGAGAAGCAAGATGATGAACCCCTAACCTATAAATGGTAAAATCATTCAACAAAACTTATTTTCCAGAAAAAACCATTTGATTAAAACAAACTTAAGTGTTTTGAAATCAATGGGAAAATAGTTTGTTGTAAGGGGGAGTTCTGATTGTTTACGCCAAGTGGATGGCGAATTGAAGCAATTCGATATCGGTTGTCACTTTATTGTACAGTTTGTTTTCAAATTGTTCTTACTAAGTGGGTCAAGAGCTCATTTGTTTTCATATTTCCTAAAATGTGTTTGCATTTTAGGGGGAGTAAAGATTTTAGAAAATCCAAAAACATTTGAAAATTTGAAAAATTCAAAAACATTGAAAAATGAAAAAATGAGTTTTTGTGTCAAAGAAGAGGAAATGATAGTACATCAATGGGCTAGCACAACATGCTAAAGAAATGGAAAGTTAAAAAGTGATAAACGGTCTCACTGATGATGTGCCAGTAGGTTTTTGCACATTTAGTAGATTGTGACGAGATATAAACCTAAATTCAAACTTGCTTATATCGTGGGTAACATCTCTCGGATATATGGGTAACCCCCGAAATCTTGTTTGAAAGGTCCCTCTTTCTGAGATACTAGGTCTTTAGGCTCAGTGATATCTGGGGTAATATTCCAGGACTTCTGTTGAATGGAAGTTCTGACCTAGTCCTCGAATAATACTTTCCGCTTGCTTGAAATATAGCGCCGCCCTCAGCAAAAATGATGAAACAATAAAATTGATAATCATTGATGTTGTAAAAAAGATCCACTAAAGGGGACCCACCCAAGTCGAAACGTCATCTCTCTGCTGAACGGAAGTTCTGACCTGAGCTCTCACGGTTTCGTACTGATTCATAATTTATTCCCTTACAGATATCATCTGTGGTATACTCACCTGCAAGACTGAATATTGGGATCTGGATACAGGAGTATATTCTGAGGAGGGACACGCGATTAAGTTTAAGTGCTTAAGACATTAATCTCGTATCTTGAAACAGTTGAACTTTGTGTGAGAATTTAAGTGGACCAGTATACTGACAATCTAAGTGAATCGTTTAGAACTTAAAATGTATAAAGCTTAACGGTGTTAGTGATTTGTCTCATAAACTGATATGATCCTCTTACACAAACTCACAAAAATATTGTTTGTAAATATTTCTTCTCTGCATTTTATTACATTGAAAAAGTCCAAAAAGATTTTCGGTGTGTTTTAGCATAAATTTTGAGAAATTCAAAAAGATTTTCGACAACTGTTGTTGGAGAGCTAATTTTCAAAATTCCGAGTACTAGACATGATGAACAGATGGTTTGGGAGAGTGTGTAGTTTTGATAAGAAAAATGATATATCTTCAAGAGGTTCATCAAAGATTAACGTTGTAAAATCATTTTTTGATAGTATAATTCCTGCAAGTGGTTCATTAGATAGTGAGATTGTTTTTACAAGTTATCATCAGAAAATTTATTGTGAGGTAGAGGATGTGCAGGTTCCGATACCTGAGGAATTTGTGATTTTAACAAGCCAGACTGCGATCCCAGCCTATCGAAAGGGGGAGTCTGAAGACATCCGAGTAGAGATTGTTCGTGGGGAGTCTGTTGATGCTGAAGAGGAGAAGGAGATAAAGTTTGAGGATGCTTACACTGTGAGATATTTCAGAGAGCGTTCAGACTGATAAAGACTGAAGATTGTGAAGACTCGACACTTAAGACTCGTCAACATCTGAGGGGGAGTCTGTTGGTTCATACATCTGTCGTCTTCGTCTTATATCGAGTCTCGGGTTCGTTGCAGATCTGAACAAGAGTGATGTCATCATTCTTGATGATGACATCATATATGTGACCTCATCTATTGCATCATGGATGTTGGATCTGAGTTTCTTTTTTATTGTATTTTCGTTTGAAATTAAGATGAAATGAAAGAGTTGTGCAGCGGAAATAAGATGAAAGCAAACTTTGCATACAATCAAATGAGAGTAATACTTTTATCAAACATCTTTACACAATGAATCGAAAGATTGAACTTGTTTCAACAACGATTACAATGATTGATGTAAGAATGCAAACTCCCCCTCAGCCAGAGCTCAGTAGTTTGTTCGTGCAAAGAAGACGATGTGATCAAAAGAGCTAATAGAACAGTACAAAGTACTGAACTATTTATAGGCACTTGCAAACCACTGAGCATCTTAGCTGACGTCACCATGAAAGTGACATCTAACCTCCTAACAAACTCTAACCTCTGATCTATACAAACACTGATGTACTAACTACTGCTATTACAATCTAATACATAAAAGACACATAAACAGCTGCTGCATCCTTCCACTGCTGTGAACCCAGCAGTGCTTGTCCGGATCAGCAGTACTTGACTCAAGGCAGTAGATTGATTCATCAGAGCTTTGGTCTTCTATCAGTCTTTAACACTTGGCAGTAGATGCAAGTCAGCAGTTGTGGATCAGCACTTGGTAAGATCAGTAGATAGGAGATCAGCAGATACAAAGCCACTTTTAAGGGGAGAGATTTGCATGAACTAATCTGTAAACGTCTGCTTATTCAGGATCCACTGCTCTGATCCAGTTTTGGCTTTAATTATCTGTTCCTCTGATAGGGTTCAATCCCAACAATCTCCCCCTGGAACAGATAATGCCAAAACTCTTCATTATTTGTGGAAATCTTTATTGCCTCATCAACAGTTCCCTTATCTGACCTTTAAATTGTAATTCAAAGTCTAGGGCATCTGTATCTTCATCATCCCTGCTAAGTGGAAGATCAAGGAGATCCTGCAAATCTTCAAGACTCAGGCCAAGAGCTTGTTCCCTTGATATTTTCTCCACTACTCCACCAGACCTGAGCAAAGTCAATACGCAGGTCTGTTTGTCAGTTTCCCACTTTTGTATTTTTGAGCCTGGTGGGTTTCTTGGGAGATGTTTATTTGCAGAAGTATTTGGAGAGGCTGGCCTATTCATGGCTGTCTGAGCAGCACTTGCAGTTTGTTCCAATTCAAGATCTTCTTTTATCATTACGTTCGTGCCTGCTTTTACAATGGCATCTCCAGCTAATAGATCTTGAATTGTTTCCATGCTAAACTGGTTTTTGCTCCTTCTTTTGTAGATGGCAGCACCAGCTGGAGCAGTGGTTCTTTTGACTTGCAGCTTTGGTGGTCTTTTTGAAACCTCTGCTTTGGAATAGTCAGGCTTTTGTGGAACTCTTGGATCTTTCTTTCTAAGTTCCTCTAATTTCTTATATGTTGCCCTGACTCTATCTTCTCCCCACTTTGTCACAGAGTTCTTTGACCCATAATCAGCTGCAATGAGCTCCTCTTTCATTCTCTTCAACTCTAACATCTTCTCAGCTTCAAATTGTTTGAATTTTTCAGGAGGAGTCTGCTTGACCTTATTTTTGATCATGTCTTGAATCCTGGCTGCTTCTTTTTCAAGCTCAGGAATGGTCCAGTTCTTGTACATGTGTTTCTCCCCCTTGTATTTCTTATAGGTCATGATGTTGTCAATGTAGTCTCTCCTTAAGGACTCATCTGCCCTTTCAGAAATTTTCTGACATACATTTTTAGCAAAACGCTCCATAGCATTGACCTGTGAGAGTAAAAACTGATAGTTTTGTTGAAATTCTCTATCAGATTTCCCCTTTTTATTTTTGATTGCAATATCCTCTGCTTGTTTGGCCTTGAGTTTCAAGTATTCTTCAAGATTGTTGGGCCTGGGATAATTTGCAATTGATGGTAAACTCCTTTTGACTGGGTCATCTTCATAATAAAATGATTTGATTTCTTCTCTGACTGCAATGAGTTCCAGAGGAAATGAGACACCAGCAGGAGGTAGTGGTTTTACAATTTGAGCTGAAGAGAAAGGTATGGGTTTTGGAATAGTGACAAGTGATAGGGATTTTGAAGATGTTGGTGATGGAGGTGTGTCATCATCTTTTAAAATTAGCCTTCTCCTTTTTGGTTTAGGAGAGACTGATGATGTTTTGAATGGAACAGTGGTGGTAGATGTAGTGGCAGTGGATTGTGATTGACTAACAGCTGTTGAAACAACTGGTGTTTCAACCACTGTTGTCATTACAACAGATGTTATAACATCTGCTGTCTTCTGCTGTATGTCAGCAGGTGTTGTTTTTGGTGGTGATGATGGTAAAGCAGTGGATGTTGTGTGTGTTGAAGTGGTGTGTGTTGATGGAACAACTGTTTGGCAAGCAGTAGTTTTTGTAACTCCTGTTGCATCAGTTGTTTTGTATGGTGGTTTTTGAGCAGACTTTGAACGTCTGATAGGAATGGATTTGGGTTGCCTTACTTTTCCAATAGGCCTCTTCTTTTCCTCAACAGGATTTTAATGATCCCTTGACCCAGAAGTACCCTGATCTGGATGATCCATTCTGTCCACCCTGGCTTTCCTTTTGGCCTCTCTATCTCTTTTCACACTTGCAACTGCTTCTGCTAGTGCATTTGTTGTCACATCAATCTTCTTGCTGCCATCTGGCAAAGGGATCTTTTTGGTCATGTTTGAATTCTCTGGTTCAAGATAAAGACCATCTTCTATACCCTTCTTTTTCCACTCCTTAATTTTCTCCCCCTTTTTGGCATTATCTTCTGGGAGATCATAAATGAAGCGTACTTTTGGAGGAGCAGTGCCAGTGTTGTGCAAGATCTGAGTTTTGAGAGCCTTTAAGTCAGCCTGAGTGTTCTTGAACCTTGACTCCATTGCATTTCTCAGCTGTTGTACATGTTTTTCATGTTGCTGATCTGCTAATTGTGCTTGTTGTTGGAGAAAAGATTGAAATAGGTTCCAGAGCTCATTTGTAGCAGGTGCCCTTTGTGGAGCAGGTGCTTGAGGTGGAACAGTAGTTGATTGTACCTTCTGAACTTGTAACACCTGTTGTAGCATATTTTTGAGTTCTGCAACAAAGTTATCAAGCTTTGCAATACGATCCGTCAATTTCTGGTACTTTAAACCATCACCCAAGTTAATGGGATCATCTGATTTCCCACTAGCAGTGGTTTTATCAGTGGTAGATGTAGGGAATATACTCCAAACATTAACCACTGATGCCCCTTTTTCTTGGTACTGGGGTCTTCTTCCTTCAACACTTGACAACCTTTTGATGTTGCCAGTAGGATAAATAAATCCACTGGTGGTTGGCAGAGGTGCTATAAAAGGAATTGCCTCCAAGGAAGTCTTATGAATGTAACCACTGTCCAAATGTAACCCAGTGGGTGTAACAGTTGTAGTGGCTGCTTCACTTGGATTACCACCAAGAGTTACTTGTAACTCAAGGGGTGTAACCTCCTCAGGTTGTGTTGGTGGGTTAGCAAAGATTGATACATCAGACCCAGTCAGTTGTTGAGGTATATTCTCATTAATAGGTGATTGAGAAGGACTGGATAATGCCTGGTTCAAATCAATTGCATCCAACAGTGGTTTTATTGGTGAAGGAATTTTGGATGTGATGAGTGGTGTAGAAATAGGACGTGTCCCGGGCATTGGACTGTGGATGATAGAAACGAGTGTTTCCAGAGCATCATGATGTGGAGACCCTATTTGTACAACCTGTTCTTTTTGTGAAGAAGCAGGAGGAGTTTCGGTTATGGGTTGAGATAGTTGTACCAACTGCTGTGAGGAAGTAGCAGCAGTGGTTTCTTGTGACTTTTGTGTTGTCACTGGCAGGAGCTCTGGTATCTCATCCTCCAGAGTTGCCTTTTTGATGGGTTTTGTGGGTTTTTGAGTTTTTCTTTTTGGCTTTTTGGAGATAGTAGGTGTGGGTTTCAAAGCAGTTGTGCTGCTACTTTGATCACCTTGAGCAGTGGGCTCAGCAGCAGATACCTGAGGAGCAGTTGTAACTGCTAAAATCTGCTCAGGCATCTCTGCTTGTGTTTTGCAAGGTGTGGACATTCGTGTAAAAGTTTCAGCAGTTAAGCAATTTGTTTGAATGAAATCACCTTGTTTTATTGCAGCAGCATCCTTCTTTCCAAGTTTCATTTCAAAATAGTAACTTAAAAATCTTGGAAAAAGTAGGAATGCCTTTGTTTCAACATTTTTAACCAAATCATTAAAAATTTCCTGGGAGTAGTTAAAATTTTCATCTTGAAGAATTGCAAATCCCAGTTTTTGAATTTTTAATGGTATCTCATTGAAAGAAGTGGTTTTGTTTGAAACACATTTTAAGAGGGTGTGAAATAAAAATCCTGTTGCAGGAGGAAAGTAACCTTTTTCTAAGGTGTCCTTTTTGACCTCTGCATTGTACCCCCTTTCCAGAAAATCATTTTTTAACTCGTTTTTAGGGAAAGTAATTTTACCTTCTTGATCGTCGAGTTGAAAGACCTCTGAAATTGTTTGTGGTGTAATCTTGACTTCTTTTCCCTTTAAAGTAGAGTTAATGGCTATTACAGCTTCTCCTTGTGTTTCAAGGATTGCATTCTTCCAAAACTCCCTTTGGGTTGCCAAGTAAATTGGTGCATCCGCTGTCAACAAAGTTTTGTACTTTGAGGCGGTGATGATATCAATGATGGAATCGAATTCCTTTGTGGAACTTGGTTTTGTAAGAAGACCAAGAAGATTGTGAGATGGTTTGTGTGGAATTTCAGTGGAGATTGCCTTTTGAGAGGCTGTGTTCGAGGATGATTTGGATGAGGGTTTTGCAGATTTCTTTGATTTTGTCATTTTGAGGATGATTGATCGAAGAAATTTGTGAAGAAATGAGATGAAAAACTGCTTTGAGAAGAGAATTTTTAAGAATTCAATTCGACAGTAAAACCCTGTTTTGGTGGTGAGTGGGGGATTTTATAGGGAAGAAAGTGAATGCTGAGGTGGCAGCCGTTACAAAAAGTCTGACCAGGATGTACTGCCCACGTGACAACCCCTGGTGAAAGTGAAGGACAATACTTTTGTGAAAGTGACGGATGAAGGCAGTGGTATGAAAGCAGTGGATGATTTTTACTATCAGTGGATAGCATATCAGTGGATAAGACACTGCTTTTGTACAACAGAGTTTATCAAAATAATGAGAGAGCAGGGGTTGACTTTCAGCAGTGGACAGACTTTTGAAGTAGAGCAGACTTTTGAACAATCAGTGGTTAATGGCAGACTTTTAAGGACTTTAATGAAAAATTTTCATTTTTAGCTATTTTTAAGGATGGAGTTTTGATTTTCTGAAAACATTTTGTTGCTTTTATTCATGGAAAAACAAGATGTTGCTTGTTATTCCATGTTCAGCATCCCAATCCTAGAGACCAAACTTTCAAAAGTTGCTGTATCAAGTGCTTTTGTGAGCACATCAGCCAGCTGGTCTTTAGTTGGGACATGATGCAGAGAAATCAAACCTTTTTCATAGCAATCCCTCACAAAGTGATGTCTGATGTCAATGTGTTTGGTGGTTGAGTGGGAAACTGGATTTTTAATGATATTTTCTGCTGCCTGACTGTCCAACATGAGAGGTGTCTTTAAGGCAGTAATACCAAAATCCAGCAACTGATTTTGAAGCCACAGGAGTTGGGCTGTACAGCTTGCAGCAGCAATGTATTCAGCTTCAGCAGTGGATGTTGAAACAGCTTCTTGCTTTTTGCTTTGCCATGAAACTAAGCAATCACCTAGAAACTGGCACCCTCCTGATGTGGACTTCCTTGTGGTGTGACATCCAGCAAAGTCACTGTCTGAGAAACCTGAAAGCTTGATGTTCCCATTAGCTGGATACCAGATACCAAGTGTGGGAGCACCTTTTATGTATCTGAAAATCCTTTTTACAGCAATGAGATTTGATTTTCCGGGAGCTGATTGACTTCTTGCACAGACACATGTTGCAAACATGATGTCTGGTCTAGATGCAGTTAGGTACAATAAAGACCCAATCATGCTTCTATAAAGTGTTTGGTCAATCAGCTCATATTTTTCATCAGACATGACCAGCTTATTTGTTGCCATGGGTGTGCTGCATGGTTTACAATCATTCATATCAAATTTGGTTAAAAGTTCTTTAGCATATTTGCTTTGATGAATGAAAGTTCCATTTTGCAATTGCTGTACTTGGAGACCAAGAAAGCATTGCAGCTCACCCATAGCACTCATTTCAAACTCAGCTGTCATGAGTTCTCTAAACTCTTCACACATTGAGTTACATGTGCTTCCAAAAATAATGTCATCCACATAAATCTGGACAATCATTAAATCCTTCCCTCTCCATTTTAAAAACAGTGTTTTATCAATGGTACCTCTTTTGAAACCATTTGAGAGTAGGAAGTTGGAAAGAGTTTCATACCAGGCCCTTGGTGCTTGTTTCAAGCCGTACAAGGCTTTGTTTAGCCTGTAGACATGATCTGGATAAAATGGATCCTCAAAACCTGGAGGTTGACAAACATACACCTCTTCTTGAATTGTACCATAGAGGAAAGCACTTTTGATATCCATTTGAAACACCTTCATATTGTGGTTGACAGCAAAGGCAAGGAACAGTCTAATGGCTTCCAATCTTGCAACAGAGGCAAAAGTTTCATCATAATCAATCCCCTCTTCCTGTCTGTAACCTTGAACCACAAGCCTGGCTTTATTCTTGACAACAATACCCCTTTCATCAGTTTTGTTCTTGAAGACCCACTTTGTGCCAATGGGACTAACCTCTTCTGGCAGTGGTACAAGCTCCCATACTTGTTGTCTTTTAAACTGTTGGAGTTCCTCTTGCATGGCTTCTACCCAGCTGTTGTCTTTTAGTGCCTCTTGGTACTTGACTGGCTGATGGAGTGATAGAAATCCAGCAAAAAGACAAATGTTTTGGGTTTGACTTCTTGTGAGTACCCCTTCATTTATGTTGCCAATGATTTGATCAGGTGGATGAGATCTCAAGAAGATTAAATCTCCTTGATATGGTATGATGGCATTGGTTGGTGAAGGCTGCAAATGTGTATCATCTGAGCTAACCACTGCTGGGGACTTTGATGATCCAGCAGTGGCTTCAAAAGGTGGTGGTATAGGAGGTAATGAAGTGGACAACTGCTGACTTTTATCCAGTGTTTGAGGACTTTTGTCAGCAGTGTTTGAGAATGTGGAAGCAGTGGTTGATGGACTACTTCGGTCAACAACTGTTGAGGTAGCAGTGGTAGAGCTTTGACAACTGTTTTGAACAGCTGGTGCTTTTCCCTTTGTGGCAGACCTTTGAGGGATGATGATTTCATACCCATAGTCTGGTGTTGTATCCTCTGATGGACCTGCACTGTTAGTCTTGACAGCAGTATTTTCAAAAGTGAATTTTTCAAGATCAAACAGATCTGCAGGGTTTGCTGGGATTTTCATTGATGAAAGCTCATTGAACTTTACATTCAAAGTCTCCTCCACTGCTTTGGTCCGTGTATTGAACACTTTGTAGGCCTTGGCAGTGGTTGAGTATCCCAAATGGTAACCACAATCAATTTTGGCTGCAAATTTTGAAATGGAATCTTTTAAGTTCAAAATAAAACATGGGCAGCCAAACACTTTGAAATATGAGATCAGTGGTTTAATTTTATACAGAATTTCATAGGCAGTCTTTTTGTGCCTGGGGTTTATTAAAACTCTGTTCTGAACATAGCAAGCAGTGTTTACTGCCTCTGCCCAGAAAGTTAATAGCAAACCTGAATCTGCAAGCATGGTTCTGGCAGCTTCAATCAGAGTTCTGTTCTTCCTTTCCACTACCCCATTCTGCTCTGGTGTTCTTGGGATGCTGTACTGCCTTACAATCCCTTTCTTCACACAGAAGGCATCCAACTCCCTATTTTTGAATTCTGTGCCATTGTCACTCCTGAAGCTTTTCACTGGAAGGTCAAATTGCTTTTCAACCTGTATTACAAAGTCTTGCAAAATGCCTGCAGTTTCATCTTTTGAGTGCAAAAAGAAAGTCCATGTGAACCTAGAAAAGTCATCAACAATAACCAAACAATATCTTTTCTTTTTAAGGCTCATGACTTGAACTGGGCCAAACAAATCCATGTGTATCATTTGCAAACACTGGGTTGTTTTGGACTCTTCAATGGACTTGTATGAACTTTTATGTTGTTTTCCTTTTAAACAGGAAATGCAATGTTCAGGACAAGAAAACAATTTTTGTGGTAGGCCTCTCACCAAACCATTTTTTGAAATTTCTGTGATTGTCTTAAGATTTGTGTGCCTCAGCCTTCTGTGCCAAAGTTCTGTCTCTTTGTTAGAGGCAGCTGAGAACAGACATGCATCAGCTCTGGGACACTCTTTTGACATGTCAATAACATAAACATTGCCACTTCTTTGAGCAACAAGTTTAGTTTGACCAGTTTTGATTATTGCTTCAATCTTTTTGACCATTTCTGGTCCAACAATCCTACAACAGTCTTTTGTGAAGAATGACCCAAATCCCTTGTCACTCATTTGGGACACACTCAGAAGGTTGAATTTTAGATTGTCTATTAGATTAACATTTTCAAATTTTACATTTCCAGATTGCACTGTACCAGACCCCAGAACCTTCCCTTTACTATTATTCCCAAAGGATATATCACCCCCTCCATGGATTTTAAAGTCTTTGAGGAGGGCTTTACATCCTGTCATGTGCCTGGAGCCTCCACTATCTACATACCAAAGACTATCAAAGCATGCAGAAGCTCCCTGCACATGAAGTAAAAGGATTAGTTCATTAAGGTCTCCAAAGCCAACAAGGCTTTGGATGGGGTCTCAACAGTGTCTGGGATGGATGCAAGATGATGGACAGTGGTTAGGTCAGGGGTTTGAACTGTTTTAGGACAGTGTTTCTCTAACCACTGTTGTGGGTCCTGACCAATCATCTGCTGGTAACCAAAAGGATGCTTGTTCACTTTGGGTTTAGAGGGCCTTTTGTAGGCCTCATAAACGTGAGGAATCCTTTGGTAAGACTGTTTTTCTCTGCCTTTTCTGAACTGATTGGCAGGGGGTGCATCAGTAACCTGAACATCTCTTTTGACAGATGTTTAGTTCAGCTGTTTTGTAACAGCTGTTTGAACTGGCATAAACAGTGGTTGTTTCTTGGTAAATTTGACAGATGTTGATGATGATGGTGGACTCAAGGATGTTTTAGCCATGTACTCATTCTTTTTCACATCAAAGTTTTTGAGGTACACACATGCTTGAGTTTTGTGGTTTGTCTTACCACAAACAATGCAGCTTTCTGCTGAAACAATGACACTTGTTTTGTTTAAATCATAAGCTTTCAAGTGGAAACAATCTTTTGTTAGATGATTCCTTTTTTCACAGAATTCACAAAACAAGTTATCAATTTTTTCTTTCTTCTTTCTCTTTTCAGACTCCTTTGCAGCAGAGGTTTTAACCACTGCTGGGATGTCCTTGAGAGGTATAACTTTAGCTTTTGGAGCTTTAACACCATCAGTTGATGTAAAGTCCATTGGCTTGAAATTTTCAAGAATATCACACTCGTCAGACCAGGTAGGTTTAAACTGATATTTTTCAAGTTCTTCAAAAGTTGAGGAACTCCTTGTTCTGCCAAGTGTGATTTTGTTACCAAGTTTGTCAGTGATTTTCACTTCTTGGCCATTCTTGTTTGTGGGGATGAACTCAGTGGTTACATCAGTGTTTTGACCAGATTTTTCACAAGCAATGTGTTCATCATCATATTTTCTATACCCAACCCCAAATTTCACATTACTTTCAATCTGTTTAGCAAGCATCACCTCATATCCTCTGCAGGATTCCACCCATCTTTCACAAGTAATCTGGGTGGATTCCAACTCCTTTTTGCAACTTTGGTATTTTTCTACCATAGTTTGAAGTTGGGTTTTGGTGATGCTTTGCTCTTCTTTTAGACAGCTGATTTCTTTTTCTTTTTCAGTCAATTTGTTTTTAAGTTCTTTTAAAGAGCTTTCAAATTTGACCTCATCAGACAAGATTTTATCCCGAAGGTTTTCATTCACCTCTTTAATGTTTGCAAAAGCAATTATGCAATTGTCAGAACACAGTTTTTCAAGAACTTGAGGAGATACCTTGGCAGCTGCCATCATTGCACAATCACATTGATGATCTTCATCATCATCAGCTTTTACCTTCTTTTCACCAGCCTTTTCTTCTTTCTCTTCTTCTTTGTCCTCTATGGACCATGGATCTGTCATTGGTTTAATCAGAGTACCTGAACTTTCTCCCAACAGTACTTCACCAGCCACAGCAGTAACCACTGCTTCAGTCACCACTTCCACTGTTTCTAAGCTCTGCTGTTCCTCCTCAGTTTCAACCCCCTCCTGTATTGACTCTAATGCCATCAAACAAAACTCATCATGAGAAGAATCATTAGAAGCATAGAGTGCAAAATTTTCATCATTAAGGTCTTCAGGCATACTGCTCCAGTCAACAAACCCTTGAGTGAAAAAACTTTGTTGATCTGGTTGTGCTGCTGCTGGAGCAGTGGTTTGAGGTGCAACAGGTTGCACTTGTACCTGTGGAACAGGGGTTTGAACATATTGGATTTGTGGAACAGTAGTTTGGACATAATGTACTGGCACAGGGGCAGCAGCATAGTGAGCAGTGTTCACTTGAGCTGCTGGGGCATATTGGGCATAGTGCACAGTGTTTTGGTTTTGAGGTCTAGGATTTGAGCTAGGATGAGTAATTATGGGACCAGTAGTTTGACTCCTACATTCCCTAGCGAAATGTCCCAACCTATTACACTTGTAGCACTTGATTTTCGATTTATCCAACCCAACCCTTAGATTCCCATGCAAACCTGGGAATTTTCGCCCTGTTCTTTTGTAGAACTTGCTAGTTCTAACACTTAGCAAAGCCAGTTGATGCAAGATGTCCATTTCCTCTAAATCAGTGGGATCAAAATGTTGCAAATCATTTAGTTCAAAACTTAAATTGTCTGACATCTGGTTTTCGTTAGCAGTGAATGCATAACTTGCAGAGTGAGGATCAGGGTTGTTAAAATTTACACCAGCAGTTATATCAATGAAGTGATCATAACCCTGATCCTTACCACTGCTTCCAGATTCTTCTTGACCCAGAAGAGCAGTATTACCGAAAGTGTAATCATCGGTAACTTTTCCTGACTCTTGTAACCTCCTTTTCTGGTTCAACTCCCTTTCGTAGGTCAGGAGTCGACCATGGAGTTGGGTCAAGGTCAGATCCTTGAATTCAGGTGAATTTCGGGTGACAAAAGCTATGGTGTCCCATTTTTCTGGCAGTGACCTGAGGAACCTGCTATTTTGAGTTGAGTTTGTAAAAGTGGTGTTAACAAGCCTCAGTTCACTGATGAGACAACTGAAACGCTCAAATTGTTGCGTTAGTGATTCGCCTTTAACATAGCAAAATGTTTCATACTGTTGGTTCAGGATTTCTCTATTGTTTTCTATGACTTCTTCAGTTCCCCCAAACTGTTCCTTAAGTGCGTCCCATAACTCTTTGGCACTGTTACAGTGTAACAGTCCAGCATATATCTCATTGGGCAGCGCTGATGCTATGATGCTAAAAGCTTTAGCATCTAGTTCGATCTTTTGAAAGTCGGTTTCGGTATAATTTTCAACTGGTTTTGGAACGAACTTTTTAGCATCTTCAGCGCTAGGCACTGAAGGAACATGGGGACCATAAATGACAGACCTCCAACAACCTGTGCATTGTTGAGCAAGGATGTGACCCATCCTTCTCTGCCAGATGTTGTACTCATTTCTTTTTAGCATAGGTGGTTTAAAAAGTGAGCCGATGTTGTTTTTATCATCCTGAGATTGTGACGTCATTCTTGTTGTTTTACAGACACTGAGAAATCAACTTTAATGGTGATTAACCCTTGCTCTGTTTTTCAACGGACGAACAAACGATCAGTATCAACTGTTATGAGCTGAACTATTTACGTCAAAATGATTGTTAAATCAAATTTGACTGTCCAAGCTCTGATACCAATTGTTGGATCTGAGTTTCTTTTTTATTGTATTTTCGTTTGAAATTAAGATGAAATGAAAGAGTTGTGCAGCGGAAATAAGATGAAAGCAAACTTTGCATACAATCAAACGAGAGTAATACTTTTATCAAACATCTTTACACAATGAATCGAAAGATTGAATTTGTTTCAACAACGATTACAATGATTGATGTAAGAATGCAA